>JAHDVF020000021.1:0-537623 GCA_022606425.2 Lepidostoma basale
CTGTAGTATAATAAAAATAATGATTACAAAGTAATTTATGTATTATATTATAAATAACAACACAGTTATATAAGTACATACATACATATATGTAATAGTAACCCTGTATATAAAATATATAGCATTACGTATTTAGATATCTATATGTATATACGTAGGTACAGAGTAATGTGTCCCCATTTCATGGCCCGTTTGGCGGGACGGTGCTCCTGGCATGTACAATTTACCGCCATTTGTCGCTCAATATTTCATTTCTCAAGTCCCGAAGAAACATAACGTCGGGTCACCCCTAAACAACTACGGTCAGACAATTTTCGTATCGCTTGAATTCTTTCACCTCACTTCAGATTATTTTGTTTTAACGGTTTGGTGGTCCATTTGCCATTTACCTATAATCTATTTTGAATTGCGAAAGATTTTTTTTGTCTCCTGTACGTATATATAATATCTTCTTCTTTCTTCGTTTCTTCATTACTGAGGGTCGTGATCCATGGAGCTGCTCGTGGCTAAAACAAAATGCCTCCAATCTTCTCTGTTCTCCCGAGAGAGGTCTCCCCCAGTCATCTCTTTAATCTGGTCATACCACCGCACAGGAGATCTGCCTCTACTCCTTTTGCCTAAAACACTTCCTGTGACAATACTATTGTTTCCAAGTTACTCAGCTCTCTCCTGGCAATGTGACCAAAGAAACTCAATACTTGAAGACTGCATATTATGGATAGTCTTGTTATACTTAGGAAATTGAAAATAACTTTGTTTAATCCACAAAATATTAAAAAACACAACATACTTCGGAGGATACCTCCATCTTCAGCTGTAAAAATATGATAAAAACTAAACAATGAAAGACTAATATAAAAACGCATTTAAAATTCGATACAATAATTCAAATTTAAAAATTAACCTGGGCTATTTATTATAAGTACTAATAATTATTTTTTATCAGTAAGAACTAATTAATAATATTAAATAATAATCGAGTTAGGAATACAGCAATCCGAGAAATCTGCGAGGTCGAAGATGTGGTTAGATGGGGACGTCAAAGACGGCGATACTGGCATCAACATGTAGAAAGAATGAGCTCAAATAGAATACCATACATAGCTCTCCATAGAACGCCAAACGGACAACGCCGACCAGGAAGACCCCCGAAACGGTGGAGAGAAAGCTGGAGTTCAGCGTCTCAAGAGGACCCGCCTGAAATAACAGACTCCTAAGTCTACCAAAAGTGAAGAAGAAGAAGAAATAATAATAATAAATGATGATAATATAAAAATAAAAAAAATCGTAATTTAGAAAAAAAACATACATTTGAAAAGACATGATTCATATAGAAATTAATAAATGATTAATTTGCATTTGATTGGGAACTTGTGAGATTAAATGTAGACAAAGTATTTAAGGAGAAAGGAGTTTAAGGAGGAATCCGATTATTAATTATGTTTTCACCCAATTTCACCGACTTGAGAATTTCTAAATTTTCGAGTTTGTTTAATTTATTGCTATTGTAAACTGTGTGTAGAAATATTGTGTCATTTTTATCGAAACTGTGGTCAAATTCAATACATTGTTATTGTTTGTCCGCTCCATAGATTATAACTCATTGTATTCATGATCATCGTCGATGATTTCGATTCCATTGCTTTATCATCGTTTTCTGTTTAAATGCAGATTTGATTACAATTTACTAGCGTGTTTTACGTACCATCACATTAGTTTTTTAAATTAATTAAATCTACCTTAAGAAAATTACGCCTAACCAAGTTCTTAGTTCTTGTATCGGAACATCTTTTCAGATTCTTTTATATTTAGCCATCTAAATCCGAGTAATGTAAATCAAATTTGTATTGAAATTTCCCTCCCGTCGCGATAAACTCGGCAGTCGTTTTGTTGCGCGAAACTTTTCGAGATTACATTATAAAATTCGAATGTAAATTTCGTAATCAAATTGCTAAAATACACAGGTCTCTGGCCGTAATTCTCTTTGCACCATACCGATTTCTGTTTGCCCAAAGGATTTATCAGCAATCCCTCCACAATCCTATCATCCCGCAGAAAAATAACACCCCCCTGCCATCTAATTTGAACAACGATACGAGGTGGGGAAGCGGGATTCGACTTTAAAGGATATGCTTACTTTTCTCTCTAAATGTTCGTGCTAAAAGAAAATATATTTCTAATTGAAAGAATATCCAAAAAGTAAGTTTTACGGATATTTTCAGTGACGTCATAAATTACATAAATACTGCGCATTATAATCGAGGCGGCTTGAGAAGAAATCTTTCTATGTGGACGAAACCAGAATTTCGATAATAATATTGTACTTAATTAGGTACTATACTATCTATGAATTCACCACAGGCACCGTATTTTCTTTCAATTAATATTAATAAGAACAAAATAATTATTTTGTTATTTTATTTGATATCATTGTATTTATTTTAGATATATTTTGTGGATGTTTTAGTTTCTAACTGTGCGCGGGAGATGCCTATTGGTGGCGATGAGGTTCGCAACCCATCACACCGCGTCTCTCGCGGGGGCGAAAAGAGAAGGATGGAGTGCCGCATCGGTTAAAGTGTGGCAGTTGATTCTTTCTGCCTACTTTCGGAGAGACAGCGTGATGGTTAGTTAGTTAATATTAATATAATATTAAAATTACTTCCATAAAAGAAAACTTAAAATGTTTATTAGAAATCAGAAGAATCGACGCACGTGTGTGAATCGTTGTATAAATTTAGAGGAAGAGGTGTATTAGGATAGAGTAGTGTGGCGGTCCATACTCTCTCCCTACCCTTTCGGCGAAACGGTATGATGGTTTGCTGTTGTCTTACCATTAATAATAAAATTACCATTAATAATAAACACCTTTTTGACATTACTTAACAAAATATCTATTATTGATGGTTGAGGTATTAGTTTTGTAAAACTCTATATTCATTAGTTAACACGATTGTTTAGTGGTTTTACTTGGATTTAATTTATATAAATTGTGACAAATTTATTTCACCTTGCGACCGTATTCTCAAACTGACTCAGTTTGAGGATGCCCTCGCAAGCCGAAACAAATTTGTCACAATTTATATAAATTAAATTCAAGTAAAACCACTAAACAATCGTGTTTACTATTATTAATTAAAAATATATCCATAAATGTATTTCAACAATGTTTGTAATGTTTTCAGAAATGTATATGTATTTTTTTAAATCGAGCAATGTTTTAATTTTGATAAATATTTTTAGAAAACTGACAGGGACTTGTCTCTGGAATACGATTAGAAAATTCGTCTGCTTGGGATACGTCAGGATGGCCGAGCGGTCTAAGGCGCTGCGTTCAGGTCGCAGTCCACTTCTGTGGGCGTGGGTTCGAATCCCACTTCTGACAACTATCTTTTTTTTTTAATTAATTTTGTTATTTGAAATTTCGTGCTAGAAGTTCATTGAAAATAATGAAAATATTATATTTTTTTAGTAAAAAAAAAGCCTTTTTAAAACGTACATTACTGGATTTTAACTAAATATATAATATATTTTTAAAAGATTGTTGATTTTTTTTTATTATCTTTTTTAAATTTTAACTGGTTCTATGCAACCGTCTATAATTCATGCAAAATTTACGTCTATAGACGCGATACTTTAACACTTACATAATATCTAGCCGAGTTTGACTCTTTTAAATAATCTAATATTTTAAATATATAGTTACATATATTGTCACTATGTTGAATTCATAAGATGCAACATATTGTCAAGAATTATCGGTATTATTATATAATACATTGATTTTTTAAAAAGCTTCGTTGGTCAACCTAAATGCGTCGCTATGCAGGGTTGACACTCGTTATACACTTGCGCTCTAGATTTATATTATTTCGGGAATTACAGAAATCCCCATTAGTTGAAATTCGTGTTCATATTTGACGTGTTTGATTTCATTTATATACGATAAATTATGTGCCAACGCTGTCGTCTTGTGAGAATTTAAGTTTTATTATTTTTCTATAAATGAAGTTATAAACGAAGCACGGATCATTTATATGGTAAGTCTTTATTATGCACTTTTAACCTATTTCCAAATAATGGGTATAGGTTTTGATTTTTCAAAAAAATTGCCGGCCCTTGGGGTCCGGTCATATGAATACCTCCCTGCATTTAAAGGGTTAACCCATACACGTAATTTATATAATTACTTATTCTGTGACGGGATGTTCTTATTTATGAGTCCTTCTTACCTTCGAATCGGCGATTGGTTTACAATACCTATATGTTCTACACGTCTTGTTCTAGCACGTGCATACATCCCACAAAAATATCAAAAATAGAAAGGAAGAGAATACAGATGCTCACGAAGTTGAGGCAAAACATTAAAACTAGGATTGTATTTACGGGGTTAATTAATATTGCATAACATTATATTATATCATCGATTTGTATTTCTAGTAAAAAAAATGCTTCAGGGAAACAAATAGTAAGCTACTGTGCAATTATTTTAATTTAAACCTCAACTCAGATTTCACTTCAAAAATATGGTTCAAGCTACATGTAACTCAATATACAATTGAAACAGAAATACTTTTATATTTGAATTTCAGCGATTTTTTACCAAGAAATTTATAATCAACTTTTTTTTTATATGAATGACATTCGTCTTTCTCTATGGGAATATTAGGTTGTCTATGAACTTCGTAACTGTCAAAACCACATATTTATATTTGTCGTAAATGTCATAATAATGGTTCCAAAATATATATACATATATATATATAATACAAATGATACACTCCTAGCCCACTCAGCACTCATTACGATCCACATATTTAATTATAATACAGTACTCAACTGTTTGGGATAATAGTTGCTTCAGCGGTGCCAGTTAATAATCTAGTTTTTCTAAGAATATTTGGTAAAAAATGCCAAATTGTTCTGTGATGTGGTGTAAAAACCGAGCAGAAATTCAAAATAAAGTCGTCGACCACACAACTTACCATCGGTAAACCTAATTATATTTATATCGGTCTTTTGAATACTATGGAAGCTCGCATAATGATTGATTCTTTCAATGAGGAAAAAAAAAATACCCCGTAAATCCACCGGCTTCGTCATTATATAAGGATTATTTATACAATTACGGATACCGTTATTTAAAATATTGTGTTTTTTATTATTTTATTTTTGTAAAAACTTGTTCATGTTTTTCGAGCTATTTAAATATTTCATAATTAGAAATAACTCATTGTTTCTAATAGTTTGCAGTAAAATGTTTTCTGCATGTTTCGTCTTCTCTTATTGTTGTCCTGTGACACCTACATAATAAATAACTGAAGAACAGATATTTATCAAATTTTAAGAGAGTCACAGATGCTACAACCATGACTTAAAACCCGCTTTCTTGGCAAGTGCGTTATCTATTGGTAAAATAATTGCGGCTTTTTGCATCAATATACGAATACACACGCTATTATCAATGAGTTCCAAGACATCGCTCATTAATATTATTCAAGTTCAAATCGACCGATCTTCTTACATAATGCATAATTATTATTAATAATTAAATTCTAACAATATGTTAGGCGACAGCCTTCGCATTGTGTTATTGCTAAATGCCGAAAATCATTCTCCATAGATGGCGTTAGTGGGTCAGTTGTATAGGTTAATCTTGAAAAATTCACAAGTGCAACCAAATCTACATAGATGGCTGACTGAAACTGACACGTGAAGATAGATATGGATTTTGAAGTATATATACATCTTCCAAAATTTGTCATGCATGATCATAATACCAAAGGTGGAATGGGGAATGTTGTAATTACATAAAGCGTGCGCTTAACCCAACCAATGACAGGTCATAAGTCCTGTAAACACCTTGATCATCCATGTTCAGTTTCCAGTGTGCGTCTTCGTCTCTATTGAGATACAACTAAACAAATAATTAAATTCTTAGATGGCAGAAATTGTGAGCTGCGATAGTAGCAATAATCGCAAGCTGTGGTTTGGTTTAAGTCTAAATACATAAACTCATTAATCACAAAACATATGTCGCTCTATACAGAAAGATATCTATTACTATTACACTTCTATTATATACTTCTAATGAGCCGATAGGATAATGACATTATTCATTACAGATTCCCCAAAAATTTGTCCACTAAACAAATTTGGGCTGATGCAACGGGAAGACACAAATGGATTCCAGCAACACATTCAACTATATGCTCTAAACACTTTCCTTCAACGTCATTTGGAAAAAGTAAAAATGGAATCCGCACATATCTTCTGAAATCTGCTATCCCAACCCTACATCTGCCAAATAATGTATGTGACTATTGTGAAAATAAATATTTTTAATTTTATTAACATTAGCTTTGCAGTCATGCACAACTTTATAACATTCTAGTTCATACCTTGTCTTAATCACAGATTAAATTTAATATCTGTGGTCGAAATAAGATTGCAAAAATTCAATGATAAATTAATATTTTGAATTCAAAAACTACTATATTCATATTATATTTTTTATTACTTGTACAGACGAAAGTAATGCTTTCACATCCATTGATTTTTCAGGTGGATAACAAATATAATACAACATATGACACCTGTGCTGATGAAATGAAATCGGTGTCACATTCAGATCATAACAACGCCCCTCCCTTGGTTTGTTATATAAAATATTTATTTTATTTGATCATTTTCACAAATTCAAAAACTATAGCTTTGTTAGAAAAGCATGGCGATTCTTACCAGAATTGCCATGCCAAACTCCATACCAACATAATTTTTTATAAAATATAAAAATGTATAAGTTCCCTTGCCCTAAAATTTATAATAAAAATATTATTGTGAAATCAATTGGTCACGTATTATCCTCTTGTATAAATGGTTGAATATGTCAACATAGACCGAGGAAAATGTGGCACAATCAAATATGAAATAGAGGCCACGAGAGAAGTCGGAGAAATCAATGTGCATGCCTGACAGGATGTATGAATGTTGAGGAAGCGAAAAAGTATGTCAGGAAAGAATGGTGTAGCTGTCAATTATTTCTACGTACCCCTTCGCGAGTAATACAATTAAATAGCCAACATAATAAATAGTAAAATAATTAATGTTTCTTTCTAGTGATGTCTTTTGACAGATAATATCGCCTCTTTGGGAGAATAACGTGTTATCTCGAAAAATTGAAAAATGAAACAAGATACCCGTCTGAAAGAGACAAAGTGACAACACAATATACCACTGTTATGTTGTCTCTTTCCCTCATAAATTATCAGTTTTTCACTTTAGAAATACCATGTTTTTGTAGAAAATAAAGCTGAACACGCCGAATTTGATTTTCGCAATGTCACGTTATTCTTGCAGAGGTGATATAATGAAATAATTGGATAATATAATATAATGTTATAATAAAATATAATGTAATCAGATAATAAATACTGAATTGTATTTGATAAATTGAATATCTAATATATTTGTTCCTTTTGATTGTGTTGTATTTGTTGAATCTTTATTTAAATACTCTGTTTCCACAGTCCTGTCGACTCTGCTTAAATATATGTAAATCTGAGGGCTTAATAGATATTTTTGATAACTCTTGTAAAGAAATGAGGCTTCAAATGAAGATACATAAAATATTTACTCTCTTGGTGAGTTGACATTTATTTATCTACTTTGATTATTTTGTGATATTGCATATTTGACATTCTGGCTTTATTGTTTTCTCTATAGATAAAATCGAGTGACTCCCTGAAGAATGTATGCCATATTTGCATTGACAAGATAGAAACATTTTACCCTTTTTGGCTCCATGTTAAAAAGTCTCAAGTCAAATTGTCAGCAGAAAGTGTAAAGGGAGAATCTTTCGATGTATCAATCATTAATATCAAGGTAGAAAACAATGAAGATGGCGAAGAAACAAAATTCATAACGTCCCAGGTTAATAATATTCTTATTTTTTTGTCTCTTAATTTTTTATTATTATATAATACCTTGACAAACATCCTTTGATTCAAAGATTTCAATCAGAACTCATGGTATAAATCAAGATAAAGTTATCTTTTTTTGGCACGAAATTCAGCTTTGAAACTCTTCATATTTCCTTTATTGAATTATCCTTTCAGGTTAATTGCGAGGATGATACATTTAAAAAAGAAAAACAATTGAATTGTGAAATGAATAAAGTACCAATTGAACATATTTCGAATGAAGTTTGTCATAATATTCATAATAATTTGACGATAAATGGCAGCATGAAAGATAAAGAACCAGATGATTGGAAAGGTCTTGAATCCACTTTTGATCCCACTGAGTTCCCTACTGAATTAGTGAAGAATGGAAAATTGTTAATTAAAGGAAAACAATTAGAAAATATATTGAGCCGATTTTATAATCTTCAATGTTCTCTCTGTCCAAGTATGCAAAAATTCAAAAAAATTGCCAAGGTTTGTAAAATTTTGATAATGGAATATGATTAACATTCTGGTAGTTCTTGAGTGGTAAATATAGTTTGCATTTTAGTTGCTGGAGCACACAAAGTCTTTCCACGGGGATAAGGGATACATCACATGCTACTGTAGCACTCGCCTGCATAACCACCGGACACTCTGGTTGCATATGGTTCAACACCTGCAGCCGTCAGCATTCCAGTTAGTCAAATGAAAGCCAATGTCTAGGAATTGAATTAAATTATATTCGAACATTCACCATTTTATTCCCCTCATTAGTGAATTTACTAACATCTAAAGATATCAACTTTCAATGTCACCTCATAGTAAAGATAAATTTCCATCTGGTTATTTGATGTAGAAATTGTCAATTGATTTGGTGTCGAAATTCAGCACCTAAATTTAGTAATGGATTATACAACATTTTGAATGTATACAAATACTTGTAGACGAATACTGGATTTAATTACCCATTGCGGGTTATCAATTCAAGGATTAATTTTATCTCAATAGAGACGAAGATGCAAACTGGAAACTGAATATGGTGATCGAGGTGTTTACAGGACTTATGACCTGTCATTGGTTGGGTTAAGCGCACGCTTTATGTAATTACAACATTCCCCATTCCACCTTTCTTATGACCACCATGTCTGACAAATTTTTGAAGTTGTATATATGTTAATATCCAACACCACACACATGTCAGTTTCAATTTACAGACCAGCGCCATCTATGAAGATTATATTTAAGCATTAAGCAGAAGATCTTTTTATAACGCATTTGCAAAACAAAAACTGGTCCAAGTTAGCATTAATAAATTGGAGTGACATTTCCAGGTGTTATCTAGCAGTGCGTTAATGGCGGTAGCCTTTCACATTGCGTTATAAAAAGATCTTCTGCTAAATGCTATCTAATCTTCATAGATGGCGCTGGTCTGTAAATTGAAACTGACATGTGAATTGTGGTGTTGGATATTAACATATATACAACTTCCAAAAATTTGGCAGACATGGTGGTCATAAGAAAGGTGGAATGGGGAATGTTGTATTACATAAAGCGTGCGCTTAACCCAACCAATGACAGGTCATAAGTCCTGTAAACACCTTGATCACCATATTCAGTTGCCAGTTTGCATCTTCGTCTCTATTGAGATAAAATTAATCCTTAGTAATGGATCCTTGTTCTATTGTAGTTGTAGGTAACATAGAGATTTACTTCTAGTATTCTTGTGTTATTTTTCAGGTCATGTTTCAATAGTGTTGTTGTTCAACATTTCAGAGTGACAGAACAAAATAATTTTAAAAGAGTAGTACCTAACTATAATACATTAGTAGAATAATATTTTTTTAATTTCTGAAACGAATGTCTTTTTAGATAGTACCTACCTAAATAATGGAGCTAATTTTTCTTTCAATACTCATCTAGTTGCTATTTATCCCATTTCAGATGTCCAATATGCAAGAAGACAATGACCCATCTCCACTCACTGAAGCTTCACATGCAAACACATCTTCCCAAAGAGGAAAAACTACACAAATGCGATAAATGTGATCGGTGGTAACTATCCCTAGCTTACCAGAAAACAAAGTTGTATACATTTATTTTATATATTTGGTGTTTCGGAAAGTATGGTCCGTTTTTTTTGTTGTAAATCAAAATATTGTCCATCTTTAGCCATTACCTTTTACCATCTTTCTGGCAAAAGATGAATCCCGCATCGAAAAAACGCCTCTTATTTTGAGGCAACCAGGCATCAACCCAATTCTTGACATCTGCATTTGAATGGAAGTGCTGCTCTTCTAAGGCATGCGTCATGGATTTGAACAAGCGATAGTCTCTAATCTCCCAACCCACATTCTCTATGTAGTTTTTGACCGCGTTCTTCCTATTAAAACAGAACTGCAGAACTTCCCGCAAATGCTTATTATTTACCACGTAAGTCGACATTTTAAGGAGCAATAAAACAAATGTTGTGAGAATGACAAATATCTCCGAACTGAACTTAATTGCTCAGGCTTACTAAAAAAATTTGCCACCAGATTTGAAGGCTTGAAGCAGCCAGAGCCCTCTGTTGTATAATAAAACAGACCCAACTTATCGAAACGCCTAATATTTTTCTTAAATATTAACAACATTTAATTTTATTCAGTTTTAGTTATGTCAGCAGCTTGATTAACCATAAGGAGACCCATGTTCCAGCTGAACAAAGAACACACAAGTGCAATGATTGTGGAAAAGTGTATGTAATAGTATTTCCATCATACTTGATGATGAAGGAAACATATTTTAAATATTTTTCGAAATTTTTCTTTGTTTTTGCAGATATAATTTGAAAGTTTCATTGTATACTCATATGCGAACCCACCGCCCCTCTAACAACGCCAATCTCTTGTGTTCAGAATGTGGCAAAACCTTAAAAAGTAAATCTGACATGAATCATCACATGCTCATACACCATGATACAACGGGGAAGCACACTGTTCAGTGCAAACATTGTGGCTTAATGTAAGTACATATTTTATTTTTTCACGTTAAATCTTCCGGTGATGTTTCAGAGATTTAGACATTGATGCTGTATTTTATATGATATCGTCTTCTTCTCAATGTTACATCCCGGTATGGGATTTGGCCTCCTTCACAATAGTCCTCTACTGGTTCCTGTTCCTGACCATCCTTCTCCATTCTCCAGGTCTTTCCAGTTTCCTCCAATCATTAGTCTTATGTATTTGCCTAGGTTATTGTGCATTGGGAAGTCCGAGTTCTGAGGTGATTGTGTTCGTGCTCGTAATCATAAATTTGTCCTTTTACCATGCACAGTAATTAGCCCTGGGATAGACCCTCCTCCTTTATCCGGGCGTGGGATCGGCAGCAGCTTAAAAAACAATTTCTTTGTGGCTGGCAAATTAATGTCATATTTAGGACACATTCTCCGCAACGAGAAATACGATCTGCTGCACTTCATCATAAAAGGAAAGATTGAGGATATACGCGATGTGGGAAGACCCCAGATGTCCTGGGTGGGAAACATCAAAGAGTTGACCAGAATTCGAAGGGTGGGGGAGTTGTTTCGGCTGGCATAAAACAGAGAGGCCTACGCCAGAGTGATAGCCAATATCGGGGAGACTTGACATGGCACTATGAGAAGAAGATGACAAATGAATGTGCTTAATTTAATGAATTGAATACGCATTTTGTTATTTGGTCATCTAGTGCGGAGATAGTTTTGATAGTTAAAATATGAAATTATAACAAATAAATGTAACCACAAAATTTATTTGAAATGCATGTAAAAAACTATATTTATTTGTAGTTGCAAGAATCGTTTATATCTGAGAGTCCATGAGAAGCGTCATACAGGGGTGAGGTTCACCTGCCAGCAGTGCCCATACTCCACGCCCTGGAATAAGACCCTTACAGAACATGTGCGTGTGAAACATACAGACGAGAAGCGATACTCTTGTACCGTCTGTGGAAAATGTTTTAAACGGATTACTGGCCTCAAAGTAACCTTTATTTATATTTTATAATATACATAAATATGTCTAATCATGATTCATTATAAATACACTTCTTTCTTATTTCAGCAACACATGCCGCAGCACACTGGGGAGGCCCGCTATAATTGCCCCTACTGCTCACGAACCTTCATGTCATCAGGGAATTATTCTTCACACCGCAAAAGAATGCATCCAGAAGAGTATGATAAAGAAAAAAGTAAAAAAATTGTAAGTTCTCCTTAAATACATTACACAAATAAGGCAGAAGTTTTAACTTACATTTAAAATGTGTATTATATACTTACATGTAATACAAATTGATAAAATTCATTATAATTTTTTAAAGTAGAAAGCTCAAATTTACCTCAATTTTCCACACACCCAGTCACAATAATACAACATTAATCATTTTAATGGATTTACAAAGAAATCTTGTTAACCAAGGCACATTAAATAAACTTTTTTACAAGCAACAGGAAGGCCTCCGTGAGCAAGTCGTCATTTCAAATTTCTCACAAAAATAATTTTGTTTCTACTTCCTGGTAATTGTTTTAATAATTTTCGAAATGTATTAGATTTTTTTGTTAAGCTCTGCACACCCTTCCACCAAGCAGCCAGCTAAAATCTCAATCTCAGCCTGAATAGGCTACTCGCTCCCAATGATGCCGTCACAGTTCCCGACCGTCATACTTACGCACTGCCTCGGTCGCTGCCACCTTTACATCAGCCTCAGCTCCTCTAACACTTCCATCCCTGACTTTACCTGCCACCATCAATGCCCCCTCCTCTTGCCCCGCTGCTCTATTCCAATGCCTAAGTTCCACTTCTTCACTTACCTTCATCCTTACTTCATTTTATATCTCAGCCTCATTACCACATCAGTCGCCACCACGGACTACTGGCCCACACCCAAGGCCACTCTTGCCCCACTTGGTTCCATACCCAGGGCAAACCAGCTCCCACCCCAATTCCTGTTGCCGCCCCTTAGTCCCCATTCATGACTTCAGCCCCTGCCCAAGGTTACCCCTGACCCCTCCACACTCCTCCCTACCCAGGTAGTCAGGTCCACATATCAGACCCAACCCATCACATTTTCCAAGAACCCTCCTCTCACCATCCAACAATATCCAACAAAGATTTTCCAACATGTGCAACACCAATAACCTCCGGGCTGGTACTCCAAGATGCCAAGGCACAAGAAGAAATAAACTTTTTTTTTTCATTATTAATATTTTTTAAATAAACACTGTTGCCTTATTTTATTTGTTCGATTGTTATGTTCATGTTAATTTTATTTATATAAATATGTATTTCATTTTTCTAAATCTGAAATATTAAAACAAATTGGATAATATGCATACTTTAATGTCTAATTCAATTTTCTGATTTAATATGATTTCTAATTTTTCATCTGTAAAACAATGTTCAGTTTTATTAATAAAAAATCGTTCGTGCTTTATGATATTTATGAATTTGTAGTTAAAATTTTAATAAATGTATATCCATATAAGCTAATTGTTTTTTTTTTAAATAAATTAAATAAAAATAAAAAAACATTTTTCAAATGTGTTTAATTTATACTGCTATATATTTTTTCAGGCTTTAATTAACTATTGAAATCTGTATATTTTTGTGATGCTTAAGGGTACGGCCACACTGAAGTACCAGGGTCGGAGGCTATATTGGCGTCTTTACGCACCTGCGTGATCACCCGCTTGGCGCGAACCTTATAGTGTGGCCAGTCCCATAGCACGCCATACGTTGGTTCGCCAGGTGTCCCCCTAGCCTCGCACTACGGTGTGGCCGTACCCTAAGACTAAAGTAATTGTCTTTTTAGTATATTGTATTTTAATAACACTCATAATATAAAGTTTAGAAATAGGAAATGTTTCTACAATTCTGAAAATATATTAATATTGAATTGTGGAAAAAATACTAAAGAAGTTTGGGAAACGTAGATTCGCAGTGCCGAAATGAAAGTAATTCGGAAAAGGTGTTAATATATTAAAAATATTATTCGATTGGGTATATGAAAAAAAATCGAACCAAAGAACACAAATTTGAATTTATGAAAATTATAGAGATAAATCTTGTCTATGGTTTGTCTGTGTTGACGTCTGTCACCTGTCACTGAGCTATTTGTATTTATTCGTACAACAATAATGAATTCATTTATTGACAGATTTAAGGATTGACATTAAAAATACATTGTATTTGTGTCTAGTTTCTTCGTAGAATTTATTTAAATATGTCTCTACATTTTTATTGTCGACTTTGTCTAATTAATTCCAAGGATCTTGTCGATATTTTTGACTATTCCGGCAATGAATTAAATTTACAACTGAAGATATATAATTTGTTTTCTATTTCGGTAATTATTTAAACGTTTTATACATAATTTTCTAGGATATTGCTAAACACATATACCTTTAAAGGTTCAATTATAACATCGATATAGACATTAATCTTCTATTAAAAGATGACAGATATTTAAATGTTACCAGCCAGTCACACGGCACTGCATTCGTCCATATTACTAATTCAGTCTATTGGCAAGATATATTACAAATTCGTCTTACATGTGGTGGGATTAAAAATGCTGGTTCAATGCTTAAAACCAACATTTTTCAATCATCAGGGCCGTCATGATTTATAAATTAAAATTTTATTCTCAATAATAAGAAATAATCTTGAGTGTGTTAACCATAATTATATATTGCACCACCAATAATAACACTCTTACCCATTTTTTTTTTTTGAAAGCGGCAATATTTTGGATGTTAAATTCAATCAGCTCTGATATTTTTATGTCAATGGGTTGATATAAATAATATTCTGGCACTTCTGGAAATAACATCCCCCTCCTAATCTCATTATGCTTTGAATACTTCCTGAAAAATTCTTCTATTTTCTTTAACCAACTAACTAACTAACCATCATGCTGCTTCTCCGGAGGGGTAGGTAGGGAGGATGGACCGCCATGACGGACTGACGGCCTTCGTGGCCAAGCGGTAAGTGGTTTGACTGCCACACCGAAGGTCCCGGGTTCGATTCCCGGCGATGGCAGTGTGATTGGCACACTGTTTTCGGTCTGATGTAGAATTCACATGACAATAAAATGGCGATAGATTAGCAACCCATCACACGTCACGAGAATCAATATGATAGCATAACCCTTTACATTGATTTGGTTCGCGCTGTAATGATGTTATGAGCGATTCAACAAAATAATAACAATAATACTGCTCTGTCTCTCTACATTCATACATCATAACATGCACACTCATAGATTTTTCTGACTTTGAATGTGGCCTTTTAGTATTTGATTAATTTGTTATTTGATTATTTTCTTTATTTCTTCAAATTTGTATTCTTGTTTTGGTATTTTCTTTTCTTTTCACAAGATGCCTTTAAATTGTCCTTATAACAAGTTAATATGTATCCAAATGTTTTGCCTAAATGTATTATGTTTATGTCTCATTTGTGCTACAACATTATGAACAAAGATCAAACATCACAATTAATTTTCATTGTTTACAGATTGAAAAAAGTGATACACTGAAGTCAGTCTGCTTAAAGTGCATCAACCATGTGACCAGCTTTTACAACTTTTGGGTTCATGTCAAACAATCGCAGATAAAGTTAGCCCAAGGAAATATAGAAACTGCAAAATTTGACGATGAAACTCTAGTAGACGACATCAAAATAGAAAATCATCAAGATGAAAAAGATTTCAGAATAAATGTAGGTTTATCAATATTGTTTAGTTTAATCAATTAAACTCTACGTTTTTTTTATTTGTGTTTAGATTTTTATTAACTCCATTAAATAGCGCAAGGATAAAACATTGAATTAACTCTTTCTACTTACACATTATATTTTATAATTTTCTGTGACCATTGTTTTTAAACATTTTAAACGTACATGAACATATTTTTAATAGGACCATAGGGATACATAAAATAGTTAATGATTAATCAACGTAATAGTCAATCGAAACAAATAATGACTGAAAATTGTAAAAATTCTTGATCAATACAATCCTAAATTTAAATTTAGAAACAATGTCACATTAAATATAAGCATACAACTATTTTAATCTATTTTGTTTAGATATTTAAAATATATTAATCTTAGCAACTGCTTATTTACAGAATAATGTGGAAATATTAAATACAGATGAAATATTGAAAAATCAAATGTTACAAATAAATAAAGATGACCCAATAATAACCTTTTGTCCAAATATCACACAAGTGCCAGTGAAGCTTACTACCTACGATGATAACTTTGATGAGCCCTGCGATGATATTCTCGATCAAATTGTGGAAGATTTTAAGACTCCACAACAAAATATTTCAAATGAAAAATCTGACAATAATGGCAACATTCTAACTAAAAAGAAATCTGGTACCAAGTATTCGCAACTCGCTCACCATTTGTTGAAAGGTAAATCCAGAGATCAGTCATCTTCTGTTGCCCCTGCACTAAGCGATGAGGATGTTGAATCTTTAAATAACGAACAAGTCACTGAATCAATATATTTCGATCCTGCCAAATTTCCAACCAAACTATATGAAGATGGCAAAATGTTGATCAAAGGGGCGATGCTGGATGTCTTATTAAGCGAATTTTTCAATCTTCAATGTTCTCAATGCACAAATTCACAAAAATTTGAAGATGTTCCTACGGTATGGTATTTAATTTTTATTTATATATCTAATTCACTTCACTTCTAATGTAATTTACTTTTCACAACACTTTTTTTTGTAATGTAAAATGCAAAATTTTGATACATTTAATTACAGGGGTATTGTGGAAGAGTGGAGTTACAAGTGGAAGAAAGTATTATGAACAAAATTATGAAAGGATCACTGCATTGGTTCGGACATATGGAGCGCATTGATGAAGAAAGAATGGTTCAAAAAAGTATATGTTAACAATGTAAATGGAGTGTGGAGACGAGGAAGGCCGGGGAAAACATGACTAAATCAAATTTTAAAGGTCGACCATGCCAGAATAATCATTGTGTGGATATGACTCGCTGTATGAATGTGGAGGAAGCTAAAGAGGTGTGTCAGGATAGAGTAGTGTGGCAGTCCATTCTCTCTGCCTACCCTTCCAGGAAACAGTGTGATGGTTTGTTATTGCTGTTAGGGTATTTACAATCCAGGAATACCGAGAGACCTAAATCTATACATTCCCCGCAGCTATAACAGAGCAAAGGAGCATATCTTGTTTTTTGTCCCCCGCACAGAGGGCTTCATAATTCTCCTGTATTGAAAGTGATTCATTTTCTCAACGAGGTAGCAACTGAGGATAGACCTCTTTAGTTTGAGTTATATTGAATTCACAAATACCCTAACAATAAGAGTAACAAAGAGATAACTGTCATTTTTTATTCACATGGTTCTATGCATATTTCCTTTGGTGTTCTTTTTTTCCACCTCACTGACTTAAGTGTCCTAAAAGAATCCAGTATAAACTATGCTGGACGGTTTTTAAAGCGCTTCACGGAATAGCACCAGCCTATATATCTGAACTTTGTATTGCTGATAGACGTAACTTGCGTCTATCTACGCTTCGATCAGCTAACTCCTCAGTAATAATAGGCAGATTAGTTGAGTCAAAGTACAACCCCCGGACAAATTTCGGAGATCGGGCTTTCACACTGGCACGTCCGTCCATCTGGAATATGCTTACTGCACGCCTCAGATGCATTGACAATCCGACAGATTTTAAATCTCACCGAAAAACCCACCTTTACAAAATATCGCACAAAATGTAAACAACGGTAAATCTGATTGCTATTGTCAGATGCAGCTTTCATGAACGCTACAAACATTGTCAAAGCGTCCTTGAGGTGAGCTATTCACGATAACGGCGCTACATATTAGCCTTAGCCTAAATATTATTATTTTATTACATAGATTTGTTGAATAATAATGTAATTTTGATAATGCATTGAATTACTGAAATAATAATAAGATATTTACGTATCACAGATACTGGAACATTTTAAGACAGTCCACAAAACCCGCGGCCATGTGACCTGCAGCTACTGCTCCGAATCTATGCACACACGCCGAGCCATTACCATGCACATGCTCAAACATCTGCAACCCTCTGCTTTCCAGTAAGTCAAATCTTGCCCAATAAGTTTTTTTTTTTCTCCATATATTTAAACATTTAAAAGATTCCGAATTCATTACACGAATCTGTAAATTAAAGCCAATAATTTAACGAGTTTCAATTTTATTTCAGGTCTAAAACGGGTAATGGATGTAGAAAGATGTGTTCAATGAAAGAACTAAAAATATTATTGTTGTTTTTATTATATTCTTGAACATTGACAAATTACAGATGTCCGGTTTGTAAGAAGAGTGTAGCACATCCTCGGTCCCTGAAGCTCCACATGCAGATCCATCTCCCGGATGATGAAAAGATACACAAATGTGACCAGTGTGGCCAGAGGTAACTTATCGACATTGAGAAATAATTGTTAATCAAATTTTAAATGATGGCCATGTTAAAAATCGGAAGAATCGACGTGCATGTAAATATTAATGTGTAGTAAGCTAGAGAGGTGTGTCAGGATAGAATAGTGTGACGATCCATTCTCTGTGCCTACCCTTGCAGTGAATGGCGTGATGGTTTGATTGTTTTGATTGATTCTCATCTCAAAGTGCCATGTCAGATCCCCCCGACATCAGCTATCACTCTGGAGTAGGCCTCTCTGTTCTGTGCTAGCCGGAACAACTCCATCACCCTCCGAATTCTGGTCCGTTCTTTGATGTTTTCCATCCAGGACATCTGAGATCTTCTCACACCGCGCCAATCCTCAATCTTCCCTTTCATGATAAGGTGCAGAAGACCGTATTTCTCGTTGGGGAGAATGTGTCCCAAATATGCCATCTTTCTAGTCTTTATATTAAACAACAATTCTCTTTGGTTGATAACTATTGATAATGAGTAAGTATAATTAAGTGTGTGCATTTCTCTAGTTTCAGTTATGTATCTGGCCTGTTATGTCATAAAGAAGTTCACCATGTTCCAGAAGAAGAAAGACAAACATATATTTGCAATACGTGCGGAAAAGTGTAAGTAATTCTCTATTAAAATCAAATGGAATAATACATATTGTGAACCCTTAGTGAATAATTTGCTCAGCGGGCAGTATGCAATTTCAATTCAGGTGAATCTCTGTTCCAGGTGTGCAAATAAGCGATCACTAACAAATCACACGCGAGTTCACACATACAATTCATCAAAATTCTTATGTCAGGAATGCGGTAAAACTTTCCCCAACAAATCATTGCTCAGAGTTCATATTGACGTGAATCATGACACTGCCGGAAAAAATAAAGTTCAATGCAAACATTGCGGAATTGTGTAAGTGTAGAATGTATTTATGATTCTTAAAAAATCTTTTTATTAAAATTATATTTCATTTCATTTTTGCATTATGACCACAATGATGTGGAGATGATCTTCGATCCTCGTAAATTCTACTTTCATATTTTGCATCTCGCATGAAATGGGTGTTTAGAGGTTGACATTATGGAACCAGTGCTATGACCCACATTGCCTGTCAATGTGTAAAATATTTTTTTTTTCTGTAATTACTTGTTGAATGAATGTATGGAAGTGAAGCTTGGAGCTGGAAAAAGAAGGATGAAAGTAAGATAAATGCCGTAAAAATAATGATAGAATACTGAACGACGAAATAAAGAAGAAATGTAAGGCAGATGATAGATAGCATTCGAAGTAAAATTAAAAAAGGATCACTGAGATGGAACGTATGGAACGAATGAGTAAGAGAAGAATGGTTAAAAATTGTATACAATCACTGCGAATGGAAAAATAAGTCAGTGGTGGCCAAGAAAAACATGAGATGACCAAATTAATCAATTGATAAAAGGCAGTCACATGAAAAATGAAAAAAATGGATGAGTGTGCATGTTACAATGTGTGGATATAAAGGAAGCTCAAGAGGTATGTCAGGATAGAATAGTATGGCAGTCCATCCTCTCTGCTTACCCATGCGGTAAGACATGACGGTTAATTAGTTTAGTTTTAGAATGAATCTAGAAATTCTGACACATCATATTTTAATAGAAAGTTTTTTTTAAGGTGTAAAAATATTTATTGCCTCAAGTCTCATGAGAAGCAGCACACAGGAGTGAAGTTCACATGTGACAAGTGCCCGTTTACAACATACAAGTCCCACTACCTGAAGACCCACATCCGCGTCAAGCACACGGATGAGAAGCCATTCTCGTGCACTGTCTGTAATAGAACTTTCAGACTAAAATCTCAAATTCAGGTAAAATATCAAATGTCCTTTCACACATAGCTTTTTTAGATCTGAAGTAAAGTTTTTGATATCAAAAATATCTGTATATACCACTATAAAATTGACAATTTAAATTATTAAATGAAGCAACAAGATATTTTGTGACCATAAAGCAAAGAAAACATATTTTTGACAGCTTAACATTAAACAAAAAATGTATTGTTTACTTTTTTTAAATTAGTAAATTAACCCTATGAATTTTTTTTTATCGTGTAAATTAGTGGTTCTTATCAGTCTGGAACAAATGTATTCATGTGCTAACCCATAACATCACTGACACATGTTACATTGCAGCAACATCTACCTCAGCACACTGGAGAAGCTAAATACACCTGTTCATTTTGCCTTCGGACATTCATATCACAAGCAAATTGTTATTCCCATCGCAAAAGGATGCACCCTGAAGAGTACAAAAAAGAAAAGAGCAGAAAACTAAAGGAGAAACTTGTAAGTTATACTTTTACAGCCTTACTATCCATCCACTTGTGAATAATTGGGAATATATTTGTCATGAAGTTTTCATGGATATATTAAAGAAATGTAATGTCTGTAAGGTTAATCAAATTCTAAAATTTTCAGTGTTAATTTAACATTTTAAAATGTAAGCATAGAAGAAGCCGCTTAAATCATGAATTATGGACATGCATTAAACTAAATCATAAAAATCACCATAAACAAAATGCTGATTGTACCAAATTACATGTTATTATTTTTAATCTCTGAACCATAGATAATTGATTTCTCTAATTAATGTGTAAATGAACAATATTTTTCAGAAAGGAATAGATACTCTTCCTAGTAAAGAGGAAGTGGAGCCTGAGGACATTCACCGACTAGCGAGGGAATTCTTAAGTAAAGTCTCCAAACAGTCCACTTCCGAAGTGCCTAGATAATAAAAGAAGTAATCTGTATCAGATTGGATCTTGTTAAAGCAAATAAAATTTTGTTATATTTTTATGTGTACCTTAATTATTAATTACTCAAAATTAATGGTAGCCAAACCTTTTGCTTTCACATCCTTTCCATCAAAATTCTACTGACATGTAGCCACATATCATTAAGTTACAATAGTTTAATCCTTGCTGCTTACAACTTGCCCTCTTCGAAGAATCAAGGAAAATATATATATGCTACTCTATAAATTTAATATACATATTCTCATTTTTACAATATAAAAAGTATTATTAGAATCTTGAAATGCAAGTTTATAAAAAATGTGTCTGTATTGTTATTTATAGCTGCATGGCTTTGAAATTTGGATATACCTCATGACAATAAAATACCCGAAAGTTGAGATTTAAATTGCCCACACTGAATATAAAAAAATAATATTGCTAAGTTTATAGGACTGTCCTTAATAATTATGCCAAAAATGAATGCGATCTGTCAACCAGCTTGTTTACAACAGCTGGTTGAATCAGTCCACCTCAGGAGTGCGACACTATTTTTAAAATGAATAAAAATATTGGACAAAAAGTGTGTCTCAAATTTTGTGTTTCCAACAGAATTTTGTGTGCGGAATCATTACGAATGTTAGAAAAGATTTGTGGTGAATCAGTTTTATCAATAATTCAAGCCTAAGATTGGTACAAAGCATTTTCATTTTAAGACGGTCGGGAAACTGCCGAAGATTTGCCTCGTTCTGGATGACTTTCGACCTCTAACATTGATGATAACATTGAAAAAGTGAAAGGGATGGTGCTCAAAAATCATCATGTGAGTGTTAAAGAGGTAGTATGAGATCTAAACATCTCTCGTGAGTCCATTAGTTTGATTTTGGTGGGAAATATGGGCATGTGACTCGTCGCTACTCAACTCGTTCCAAAGCAGTTGAATTTTCTTCAAAAACAGTACCAAGAACAGGTTTCTTTGGACATGCTTGAGATCGTGAGAATTCTGGCGATAAGACATGGGTTTATGAGTATGACATGCAAACAAGTCACCAATCATCGGAATGGACGGAGAAAAAACAAGCCGAAACCGAAAAAAAACACCCCAAAATCGCACAAATATCAAAGTGATGCTCATCGTTTTTTTTTTTTGATATTCGCATTGTGGTCCATCATGAATTCATTCCAGAGGGACAAACGTTCAATAAGAAATACTCTTTGGTCATGTTTAGGTTTTTGCGTGAAAAACTATGTCAGAAACAACCTGGATTGTGGAAAAACAATTCCTGGATTAGGCACGATGATAATGCGCCATCGCAAACCACAATTGTAACCATATTCAAGGTAAAAACAATCGATCAACCATCATATTTTCTGGATTTGGGTCCGTGTGACCTTTTTCTGTTCCCAAAACTTAAATTGCTGCTCCATGGAAACCAGTTTCCAGTCGATTGAAGCCATAAAATGAAATTCAGGAAGATGTTAAAGGCCACACCAGAATGTGCCTACCAAAAAGTTTTTGAAGAGTGGAAAAAACGCTGGCATAACGTGTATTTCATCCAATGGGGGATACTTTGAAGGCGACAAAATAAATATTGATGAATTATGAAATATTTTACATTTTTATCACTATGTCCGGGTACTTAATTGTCATAGTAGTATCGTAGAATATTTAAAATATTGTAAACAGAAAGAGTCACAAACAATGATGTACTGCAGTGAATGAAGAAATAAAAAGAAATGTTCAAGACCATGGAAACAAGAGCTTAGGAAACTGGAATACTTCAGGTACATTATGAGAAACGATAAATACAAGGTGTGGCAAAACAGACAGTGCAGTTTTGAAGGGCTATTAAAAAAAACGGCGCAACTTACAGAAATGAGATTAATTTTATTTTATTGGTACATCATGCCGTTTTATGCATCAAGTCTTGAAGATGACATCAAAAAGATGATGGCCCCCAGCAGCGATACATTAATGAAGGCGATTTCGGAAGTTTTCGGCTGCATTTTGGCACATCAGACCAGGGCTAGTAGGCGAACTAACTAAATTATTAAGATGGAGAATATGACATTGTTTTACACGGCCAATCAATTAGGAGTATTTCTACATGTGAAAAAAGTAATATTTCATTTTATTTAAGATTTTAGGGATGTTTTAGTAAAGTAATTCGAGTTCGCCTACTTACCCCATGCCAGGGGTTAGTTGGCGAACAGTATGGGGCAGGCAGGCGAGAGCATTTGGGGTCCAAATAAAAGTACGATTTATTGCAAGAAAAAACATTTATTAAAAAAAGTGAATAACATAAGTTTAATTATAAAACAGGTAAATAAGAAGCTAAAATTATAAATATAGAAGAAGTAATATGTGAGATAAAATAAAAAATCAGTCACTGTATGAGTCGCAGTTTGTGCAGACATATAATAACCTATTGGCGTGATGAACACATTCTCTGTGGGCCCACATTTTGCAGCTCATGCACTGAATCTAGTTTTCTCCAGATCAACTGCAGCTAAAAGTATCCATGCAAACTAAGCAAAAAGTATCTTCTTGGCCATTTTCAGACTCAGAAGTTTTACGAGATTTTTTAGTGGGTTCTCTTTTTCTTTGAGGTTCCTAGGACAACCCTCTTGACATTCCTTTTTTGTTCCATTAGAGCATTTTTTTCTGGGGTGTCTGTATAAATAGCGGAATTTCGTTTCCTCTTACTAACAGCTGTTTTCCGTGGCCCTGCTTTGGGAAATGGACGAATTGCTTCCGGACGGATCCCCGGTGGTCTTGCAGCTTCACTCGGCTCAGGCACAAATGTTTGTAGTGGTCTCTAATGGATTAGGTGTATCTTCATTCAGATTTTGTTGCTCATTATTTTCCTGTAAAGGAAGCGGTCGATCTGTTACATACCCTGCCATAAACTCGCTTTCGGGAAATATATCAGGGTTAAAAGGACAAATTCCCGAAACCCTGAATCCTGACATGATGTTATTTGGAGTAGTCGCAAGTGACAATGCAACTCGAACGATTCCAGGAATATCATAAATACACATAGTTTTTCCGGAATTGTTCGTCATCCATGCATCACAGCCCGTATTGACATATTTTTTAGCGGACCATATACGGATCGATCCAAAGGCTGAAGCTTGTGCGAACAATGTGGCGGGTGGCATTTTCTTTGCAGTAGTCCAATCCTTCAATCGACAAATGAAAATCATGGTTATCCAGTAACATAAGGTTTGCGCGATCTTTTGAGCACTTCAAATGTTTAACGAAGTGTTTAAGAAAAATTACGAAATTGTCCACTTTCATCCACCCTGAAGGATTACTCGACCCAGCGCAACCTGGAGGTCCATCAGAGATAAAATGATCTCTAAAGTGTACTCTAGGGAAAACGAATAATGGTGGAACTGTATTCCCTGTTGCTGACACTGCTAATGCCATTGTCACTAGAGTACCTCTTTCTTGTGAAGTTATTCTTCCAACTTGTCTATAACCTCTTCTGGCTACGACTTTATTTGGTTTCTGGACAGTTGTAATCCCGGTTTCATCATCATTCCATATGTCGCCAGGAACCAATTGAAGGCAATCCCAGCACAAGTTTTAAATTTTCAAAAAAAAAAATTTAATTAGTTGGGTTAAAACTTGATGTCCTGGCAAGACTAGTGGCTTCAGGTGATCTTATCGATAACCGAGAATGTCGTTTTAAAAAACATGAAAACCAATCAGGTCCGGGCAGCTCTGCAGTAGACCATGACTGGGGAATTGCTTTTTTCAGATGTACTGCATACTGCCAAGCCAGTTTCCTCACTTCCTTCGGGTACAAACCATAATAAATGTCCGCACATATTTTTTATATACTCTTCAAGCAGTGTTTCTTCTTGAGCATTGAATATCTGTCGAAAAAATACAGTTTTAATTTACGAAATCTATTAATTTTATTTAATAATTATTATTTCTTTATGCAAGTACCTACCTGTGTATTTTTTTTGTATCAAACAACAATTATTGTTTCCGAATTGGGATCATCGACATTTATTTTTGACCAATATTGGTTTAGTGTGTGTTCAGCGATTCCAAAATTCATAGCAACGCTTCTAATTAATCTTTTGCTTTCTTCGACTACTTTCACAGCTCTCAACATGTCATCTTTCGTAGTTTTCCCTTTTTCCGTTTTTCTTTTGTAGTTTCTCATAATTATAAGTTCAATTAAACTGTAAAATAATAAAAGCAAATCAAATTATTGCACATAAAACCACCTTTGGGGTAAGTAGGCGAATTCGTCAACTAGCCCCGGACAAGATTCGCCAACATGCCCCAAACCGAAATTTTCATTAATTTCTAATCTCCACCAATATAAGATGAATAATTATAAAACAACTTAACAGTAATGTAGGTAATACTATGTTCATTTAAATAATGTTATCACATTGCGGATATGTTAAGTGGTAACTGAGATATACTCGTAGATAATAAAGTAGAACACAAAATATTAACATTCATTAGCAGAAAACACATTTTTTGACACAGGAGCACACACACACAACTGATCTGACCGCCAGTTAAATGGCAACTGCACATTAGAATTACCGACGAATACGACTTGGTCGCCTTGCGGAGAGTTCATAAACTAAATTTTAAATGGCTGTTCGCCTACCTGCCCCTTCGCCTACAAGCCCCGGCCACCCCTACATGGTTAATCATGGCGTGATAAAAATTAAAAACAGATACAGTTTAATTTATTTTATTGACATTCATTTTTTATCACCAATGTGCATAGTCGTTTAATTCGCTGTTAATTAGGCACTTTTGGGGTGGGCCGCTTGGATACTTTACTCAAGTATTTCTTTGCAAGTTGGTATATTTTCTCGGGCTCCACTTTTTCTGTGCTGAGTTGGGTTTCTATTCCTTTCTGAAATAATAAAACATATTATAAGCATTATCACAAGCTGACATTTTATTAAAACAAATATATTTAACACCAAGCAAATTAAACCAAATGGCACTTATTTACAAATCTTTGATAAATAAAAAATGAAAAATTTACACAGTTTGTTAGCATTAGTTGTTTAAATTTTTGATTGACTGAATAGTGTGACTTACAAGTTTCTCTTTTAATTTTCTGCTTTTTTCATTGTTATACTCTTCCGGGTGCATTTTCTTGCGATGTGTGAAACAGTTTGATTGGGACATGAACATCCTTGGGCAAAATGAGCATGCGAACTTAGCTTCTCCAGTATGTTGTGGCATATGATTCTACAATTATAATAAATAACATTTCAATACAACAGCAAACATCAGGAAACAAAGTATAAATCAATGTGTAGCTGTAATGTGACGGCAAAGTTAATCTAATATTAATAAAAAATACAAATAAATTTTGTATCACAGGTAATACAAAAATTGATTTTGTGAGTACAGGAGGAGAATACAGTAACAGACTCTTAAGTCTACAACAAGTTGAAGAAGAAGAATTGTGTAAAGCATAATACATTTATACATAATTCATTTATTTTACTTTGATGTATGGCTATTGATAATTTCATGGCATATTACTTGGACTTGTGATTTATGTTTGAAGCATTTCCCACATTCGGCACAGGAGTATGGTTTCTCATCCGTGTGCTTTACTCGTACATGTATCTTCAGCAAAGTGGATCTGTGGGTGAAGTATGGACAACGGTCGCACATAAACTTGGTTCCCGTGTGTTTTTTCATATGGGCCTTGAAACAGTAGATATTCTTGCATCTTAAACAAAAACCAGCAAGAATAAATACGGTTGTGCATAATTTTAATCTCATTCATATTCCCTTTGAGATGGACATAAAAATATAATAAACTAAATTGAAAGGTATATTATTTATTTCTGTTAATTTGTCTAAATTTTGCTAGAATAATTAAACAGCATTCATTTTTTTAAATCCAGAAATCTATTTTTTGTAGGAGAAGCAAGGGTTCAGAATAGGATAGGATGGACAATGGTCAACATGATGTGTCAAAATGTGTTTTTAAAAAGAAAATTGATTATGTGTGTGTTATACTCTCTGAACGTTTAGGAGACTAAAAAAGCATATCTAAGGATAGATGTATGTGGCGGTCCATTCTCTCTGCCATTATGTTAAACAGGTTTATTATTGTATATAATTAATATGAATGAAAACGTCAGTTTTCTAGAAGTTTTATTATATTTTATGGGAATGACATGTTTCGCCCTTCTAAGGCATTATCTAAGACATTTGATAATGCCTTAGAAGGATGAAACATGTCATTCCCATAAAATATAATAAAACTTCTAGAAAACTGACGTTTTCATTCATATTAATTATTTAATATGGAGTTTTACATCATTGTTCAAGAAACAATAAATAGGTTTATTATAAGATATATTAGTTAAATATTTTATCTTTATATTTAAAAATTTATGTTTCTCGGTCTGATTTTCTCAAAAATTACTAAACCGATATTTCATGAAAATTTCAGTTTGTCCCAGGAAGGTTTTGAGAGTAGTTTGAATGAAATCTAATCCTCTTCTACTTTCGCGAAAAAAAAACGATTGCCTCGAAATTTTGTTATTTACCGATTGATTTGAATTTTTGGCACAACGTTGCATTCGAATACGTCCGTGTCTTGCATAATTTTCTTTTTTTTCCAATTTTGACACAACTTGCGTTCAAATACGAGCGTGTTTTTATATACTCTTCTTCGTTTAACTGGTTGATTGTAACACCTAACGATGTTAACATTGGTTAGGGAAACAGCTGTCACGACAATTTCGAAAGAAATATTATCAATTGTGATATTCTATAACAGTGTTTTAATTTAAACAGTTAAATTGTTTGTAATTTATTTTCAATATTTTGTAGATTTCATTTCATGATTATTTTTAAACTAATGGCAAATACTAAGACTTAAAACGGTTCCAGTACAAAACATGATAAAAGAGATAACTGTTAGAAAAATAGAATAAGCATAGCATATGGAGATGATGATCACATTGTGAAAGGGGGTTCTAAATATTCCTTAGCTCTGAAGATTTTGAAAACCATAGACAATGTGGAACAGGAAAGTACCTGTTTCTATCAAGAAAATGTAGTATGTATGTATTATGAAATATTGCAAAAATAACTCACACGACACCACAATGTTTACATTGAATTTTATTCTTCCCCGTATTATCATGATTCACGGTTATGTGGATTCTTAATGCAGCTACATTTTTGTATGTTTTCCCGCATTCAGAACATAAAAATTTTGAACTTTTTGGAGCAGAATGTTCTCGATGGGTGTGTTGGTACAGCAATCCTTTAAGTATATATCTGTTAACATTCATAAAAACAACATTAAGAAATGTCTACTTGAATGCATTTTTTTAGTATCAATTATAAAATTTCTGTATCCCTGACGAAGCTACGGTGGGAGCAAAACTGGTTGGTTTGTTAAATTAAATAAAGTGGTGTAAAAACAAAATATAAAAGAGTTTTTAAATTATTTTTAATAATACAATACCACAAAGTAAGTGCTTCATATGAAAGTAAAAAAAAAATTATCAATTCTTTTTTTTTAATATTGTTTTGTCACTTAGTTAAAAAATAGTCAAATGATCATTTTTTTTACTCACCCTTTTTCACATATTTTACACTTATATATTACTCTATTATTTTCCGGAACATGGGAAGATTGTATGTGGTCTTCTAATTCAGATTTGGAATTGCAACTAGAGAAATACAAAACCATTGTAAATAAAATTATTAAGATACGAGGTTTGTTCAAAAGAAAAGGTGAATTTTGAATTTTCGCGGGCTGTGTATATTCGATTATCCAATTTATGTTTTTGTTATGTTGGTACACATATGTTTATCATATGTTAGCATTATCAGTCATTTTAGATTAGTGGTTTGTTTTTAACAACTGGAAAGGTTAGTCACGTTTTTGTGTGTTCTTCGATTTTTTACTTTTGAAAAAAATGGATGAAAGAATATGTATTAAATTTTGCATTAAAAATGGAATAAAGTGCTTCAACCCACTTAAAATGTTGACTGTGGCATTTGGCGAGTCTACTTTGTCTCAAAAAAGTGTTTATAAGTGGAACAAGCGCTTTACAGAAGGCCGAGAAGATGTTAATGACGATGAGCGTCCTGAAGTTGCAACCACGTCAACAAACAAAGTAAACATTGAAACAGTTAAGAAAACGGTTTTGGAAAATCGTCGAATCACTATTAGGGAAGTTGCAGAGGATGTTGGCATATCAATCGGCTCATGCCATGCAATTTTTTCGGATGTTTTGGGCATGAAACGTGTGGCAGCGAAGTTTGTTCCGAAATTGCTAAATTTTGAGCAAAAGCAACGTCGCATTAGTATCGCTCAGGAGTGATTATTTGGCCAAAAACAACACCGTAATCATGCCTCAACCACCGACTTCACCAGATTTGGCTCCCTGTAACTTTTTCCTATTCCTGAAACTGAAGAGACCAATGAAAGGAAAGCATTTTGCCACAATTAATGAGATAAAGTCAGAATCGAAGAATGAGCTGATGGCCATACCGAAAAGCGCATTCCAGAAGTGCTTTGAGGATTGGAATTAATATTGAAAATGAAATTGTAACCATTAGTGATCCCAATGAGTATGCATCAAATTAATATTGAAAATATATCAAATTTAGTTAATATATAAAATTAAACATACAATTGAATTAAACATGCATTAACTAAAATTCAAACCAAGAAATAATCAAAACTGATTACTGCCATCTTTCACAAGAACTTGCAAAAATATTCTTGTGAAAATAGAGTTTGTTTATTGAAATTAGAAAAAAACTGATAATTAATTCACAATGACGAGAAACCACGAGTGACCCAAAGAGCCATGGAAAGAGCCATGTTAGGAATGGGCGTAAGAGACAGAGTCAGAAATGATACGGTGAGAGAAAAAACAAAGGTCACTGACATCATCCACCGGATAGCAACTCTAAAAGGGCAATGGGCAGGTCACATAGCCAGAAACTCGGAAGAAAAATGGACAAGAAGACTGCTGACTTGGAGACCGTGGATGACAAAAAGAAGTGCAGGGCGACTGCAACTACGGTGGAAAGATGACCTAAACAGATATGTCGAAATAACCTGGATGCAGTCTGCAGATTGTAAATCTTTTGTCGTTGCGTGCCTATTTTTAGAGAATTCTGAAACAACTATTCCTTAGAACCTTACAGGAAGTCATTCAATAGCATTCAAAATAAATATACAAGAGTTATTTGAAGACATTTTAAAATAAAATAAAAATTATAAAAGAACATTTGTATTACCCTTTCTCACACTGGTCACACTTGTACCACTTGCTCTTCTCCCCCGGGGACAGGTGGGTCTTCATGTGAGATACAAGTGTAATGGGTCGCGTGAAATTTTTTTCACATATGGAACATCTGCAATTTTATATTAAAATAAATGTCATTATTTATTTGTTTTGGCTGTCTAACTAACTAACCATCATGCCGTTTCCTGGAGGGGTAGGCAGAGAGGATGGACCACCATACTGCTCTGTTCTGACATACCCTCTAGGTTCCTCTACATTCATACATCGTAACATGCACGCTTATCGTTCTAACTTTGAATTTGACCTTTTAATATTTGATTAATTTGATCGTGCCATGCTTTCCTTGGTCTTCCATGGCAACTCTTTCCACTCACACTGCTTGTATACAACATTTCAACATTCTTTTCTCTTCCATTTGTTCCATATGTCCAAACCATCTCAGGGAACCTATTTTAATTTTACTTATGATGCAATCATCTGCCTTACATTTCTTCCTTATTTCATAGTTTGGTATTCTATCATATATATAGTTTTCCCACACTTTGTTCTCAGTGATCCAGCACAGTTGTATACCTGAGATAATGAAGCAGAATGACATACCTTCTTATTATACAGAGTTTACCATTCATTTAAAACAATGTTCCAAATTAAACAGTTAATATGTTAAGTTCCTTTTTCTGCTCCATTAGCTCTGGAATATAAACAGCTACGATTTGATTCGCACTACATTTGATAATGCCTTGCCAAGACTAAACATGTCATTCCCATAAAATATTATATATCAAACTTCAAGAAAACAGGCAAATTTATTTGAATAAATTAAGTTGTGTTCATGTAAATAAATGTTTTGTTTTATTTAATTACGACAACAAAAAAGGTTAATTGATAACTGCTAAGTTATGTTAATGAGAGCTTGCGGAGTACTTACTGGAGCGCAGACGGCTGCAAATGTTGCACCATGTGGAAGCGAATAGCACTATTGTAGTGCAGGCGAACCCCACAATGACAAGTCAGGTAGCCACGCGTCTTATGCACCTCCTTCATGTGCTGCATGAGCTGCAAAACAAGAGCTCCGTCATGTTTTGAATGGGAAGCATGCAGGAGTTGTTCCAGGTAGCACAAGATAAAGAAGCCTTAAAAAAAGTGATTGCCAAAGTCGGAGAGACCTGATATGGCACAAGAAGTTTATTTGGAGTTATTCAAGCGAAATAAAAAAGATTTCTTGCGTTGGTAAATATGTGACAATGGATGAAACATGAATCCATTACTACACGCCTGAATCAAAAAGATCATCAGCTGAGTGGATAGCAGCCAGTGAACGTACTCCAGAGCGCCAGTAGGCAAGGTCATGGTATCCGTATTTTGACTACCTTGAGAAAGGTATAACTATCAATAGTGAATAGTACATGGCATTATTGGATTGATTAAGTGCAGAAATCAAGAAAAAAAACACCCTCAAATGCAAAAGAAAAAAGTGCTGTTTCACCAAGACAATGTTCCGTGTCACAAGTCAATGAAAAAGATGGTTAAATTGAATGAATTACGCTTCGAATTGCTTCCTCACCCACCGTACTCTCCAGATCTGGCCTCCAGCGCTACTGATTTTTAGGAAACATCAAAAAGATGCTCCAGAGAAAGAAATTTGACTTAAATGAAGAAGTGATTGCGCCGAAACTGAGGGCTATTTTGAGAGCAAAGACAAATCATTATACAAAAAAGGTATTAAAAAGTTAAATAAGCGTTGGAAAGAGAACTTGTGAAAGAGAGTATGTTAAAAATTGTTTTCCTGAAATAAACCGAAGACTTATTGAATGATGTGCTATATACGAGTATGTATGGTATACTATATTGATATATAAAGCAAAAAAGCACCCTGGAGGTGTTCAATCATAAAAAGATTATAATGGGTCATCCAATAAGGACGGGTCGATGTTGACTGGCTGTGGCAGCCATGTTATTTTTGCGGCATTTGTCAAATCTGTTGTTTATTATTCAGTCACTGATGCCAAATCACCATGGCAAGTTACATGATTTAGCAGCACGTCCAAATAATGCAAACGTTGCATGCATTGCGCCCATTTTACGGCATACACGGTGGCCCTTCAAAGTCGACTCTCCCAACATTTGGTGGCTAAATTCGAGACAACTGGTTCGGTAAACAATCAGCCAACACCCATACGTGAAATAAGCACCAGATTGGCCGAGAACATCACCGGTGTCCAAGAAAGTGTGCAGGAGAACCCGAGGCAGTCAATTCTTCGCCGTGCACAAGAACTTGGCCATTCGTAGACTTCAACTTGGCGAATTTTGCGTCGGGACTTGGGCCTGCACCAGTACAAGATCCAACTGACCCAATGACCATAGACAACGCCGTTTATTTGGTGACTTGGCTTCGGAGTGTTTGGAAGAGGACCCCAATTTTGGCTAAAAAATCATCTTTAGCGACGAGGCGCATTTTTGGATGAATGGCTATGTTAATAAGCAAAATTTCCAAATATGGGGCGACGAAAACCCACACAAGGTTCACAAGGTGGCAATGCATCCACAAAAAGTTATTGTTTGGTGCAGATTTTGGGCCGGCGGCATCATTGGTCTGTACTTCTTCAAAAACGACGTTGGTGAGGCCATCACCGTCAATGAAGAGTACCACAGATCAATGATAACCAATTTAATTTTGGCCCGAATTGAACGATATGGACGTGAACGGCATGTGGTTCCAGAAGGACAGCACTACGTGCCACACAGCGAACGCCATGATGGAGATTCTGCATGAACGATTTGAGGATATGGTTATCTGTCGCGGAGGTGATGTAAATTGGCCACCAAGATTGTGCGATTTGACCCCACTAGACCTTTTGTTGTGGAGTTTTCTCAAGTCGCAAGTCTATGTCAATAATCCGCAATCAAAAGATGCCCTCAAAACCAACATTACCCAGGCCATCAATCAAATTCAGCCGGATCTATGAGGCAGAGTCATTGAAAATTGGACTTCTCGGATCCGTGCCACCGTGCGAAGCTGCCGTGGACATTTGAACGATGTCATATTTCGTACATAATGGCAAACATGGGCCTTTCAAATAAAAAATGAGTTTTGTTAATACCTTATACTGAGTTTTTTTTATTCCATTTCAACATCGACCCGTCCTTATTGGATGACCCTTTACAATGGAAAAATTATGATGGTTATACGAAACAATCAAACTTATTAATAAAAATAACTGCATATGAAGAAAAAAACAGGAGATTGCTGTGAAAATAGTTGATATATATGAATAAATAACAAAAAACATCATACCAGAAATACTCTTGTAAACTTCTCTTTTTTCTGGCAAAGGTTACATTGAAGATTGTAAAACTGATTAATGATTTCAGTGAGTTGATGTCTTTCAATTATTAATTTCCCATCCTTCATTATCTCAGTGGGAAATTTGAGGAAATCAACATTTGTATTTGTTTGCAATGTGTTATTCTTGTTGCACTTTTGGCGTTTAGCTTTTGGGACTTCATATGATTCTTCAACCTCAGATAAATCCCCGTCTGTATCGAGATAGTCTACTGCAAGATGTGGTGAAGAACTTGATTCAGAATCGTTCCGTTTATATTCTGGAAAACTATCTGCAACCTGAGAATTACTCGTGTCACTGTTGCCAATGTGACTCGGTGCTAATTTCATTTCTAATTGTGATTGTGATCTTTGACAAGTGTGTTGTTTATTTGTTTCTTCCATTTTAGGGGCCTGATATTTTAAACTTCCCTCACTTTTAAACGTATCAGAATTATTTTTCTGATCAGTAACCTAAAATTAATAAAAATTTATATAACGAAAACAATGTTTTATAAAAATCAGAACAATTATTACATCACTTGTATTTTATGCACGAACTAATATTTAAAAATACATAAATTGCAACCCGTTTCATTATACAGTAATGAAATATGATACATATACCTTAACCGCCCACCTGGGGAAACTTTCCAAGAAATATGCAAAATAAAATAATTTTTTTTATAATTTAAATTAAATTTATTATTAATTATATATTTTTTTATATTACAAAGTCAAAGTCTCGACCGCACACTTTGCTTGCCATCGAATAACTATCATACTTGTGAAGATTTGTGCTCAAGTGTTGTTGGGTCCCGTGCGTATCCCCAACAGTTTGTAGATTTTAGGTAATTTATTTTTTCTCAAGCGCGTACATGATACGGGATAGCGCAGAATGGTATACTCAAAGTGTGCGTATCACGTACGTTCACATGCATAGAGCGGTTAACGTAATAAAAAATATTAAATGAAGAATAAAACATTATTATTTTTCACTCAAAATTCACATGAAAATATTGTATTTTTAAACAATTAAACTTACAAGTTACAAGTTACATTAAATATTGTTACTGTATTTATTATGTATGTAATAAATAATTATTTATTCATAGACAATAATATAATAGGTGGGGGTTGCTAGACATTTGTTAAGCTGGAAACAAAACATCCTGGGAAATACCCTACCTAAGGGTGCCAGCACTACCTTCTCAGGTAGTACTCGCGCCCGGCCCGCTTTAAAATCAAGACAGAAGGGGCACTTGAAGGACTGAAATATTATTGTTCTAAAGAGAGAGCAATATCGGTATAGAGAAAGAAAAAAATTAATAAATAACCAAACAACCCTCGTTCATTTCATCGTTATATACAGATTATCGTTATAGGGAAAATCGTTATAGACTACTGTATAATTTTAAAGTTTTAATCATTACCCGGAGAATAACTTCACTGTTCATCTCTTCGTTATCATTAGGTTCCAATTTGACACCATCCATTGATACACCATCGGAACAATGTTCATGACCGGCCAGTTCCTGGCATAACTTAACTTGGGACTGTTTCACCTGGACCCAGAAAGGATAAAAACTGTCGATCTGGTCAACACACTTCACGCATATACAGCTCAATGGATCATTAGGTTTTATCTAAAAATTGTAATTACGTTAAGTATAGATAAAATCTATAAATGGTGAAATAATAATAAAATGTAACTTTACCTGGAAGAAAGTAATAAATATATTATTTTACAATATTCAAGAACTAACACGAATGAATTAAATAAACTTACCAAAAGGGAAAAAAGTTTATGTATTTTCAATTGATATTTATTTTTTTCCCAAGATTGGTGAAAAATGTCCATCAGGTCTTCAGACTCGTCTAAACAAAGTCGACAAGACCGCAGAGACATGTTCAAACTAAGTGTAACAATCACAATCGATGAAATGTAAACACAAAATTGATAGTGAAAATACACAAGATATACATTCGAGAAAACAAATCAATTATTATGCTCTGAATCTGACAACTGACAACCATAGAAGATGTTACTTTATTTATGGATGATATCCATGGAATTAACTATAATTATAGACCTACATGCATATAAATGTTGGCGCAAAACGCGCGTATATATGAATGTATTTATTACCTAGGTTCTCAAAGTGGGCGTTAACGCTCCCTTGTGGGCGTTTGAGACTTTCAAGGGGGCGGTAGAATACTCAGAAAAAATGGAGGGCGTAGGCAGCTTAAAAAATATAGTCTAAGAAAGACAAAAAACACCCTTATCACAAATTAAAATTAAAAATTGGTTTATTTTGTTATAGTATGTATTTTAATCATTTTCCCATATTTCGGTAGTTCGGAAGCGGCTTAAAATTGATCTGAAAGATTCTTTTACATTCAGATCTACATAAAATTCTATGATAATAAAAAATATATAATGATTGAGAGAAACATTATAGCAGTCACCGGCCGTCAGGTGCCTATTTCAGAAAATAATAATTAAATACTTTGAAATTACTGTTTTCATTAGTTAACTACTACTGATATATAAACTAACTAACCATCACGCCGTCTTCCGAAGGGGTAGGCAGAGAGGATGGACCGCCACACCGATCTGTCCTGACATACCTCTCTCGCTTCCTCCACATTCACACATCGTAACATGCATTCTGCCGACTTCAAATATGGCCGCCTTTAAGTATTCGATTAATTTGGTCATGCCATGCTTTCCTTGGTCTCCCATGACTTCTCTTCCCCCTCACAATTCTTTAATACAACATTTTAACCATTATTCTCTCGTTCATTCGTTCCATATATCCAAACCATCTCAGGGATCCTTTTTTAATTTTACTTATGATGCAATCATCTGCCTTACATTTAATCCTCATTTCTTCGTTCGGTATTCTATCATATATCGTTTTCAGATATATATAAGATTCAATAATATTTTAAATTGTTAATATGTGCTACTAAATATTTGGAATAACTTTTATGGGAGGGGGGTGTTGAACGTTTATTTTTCTTGTAAAGGGGGCGGTGGCCCAGAGAAGTTTGGAAACCTATGATTTATTGCATGCTGCGTCATTGCATGCTGCTTTATTTCGACGACGGTTTTAATTCAACTAATGCTACTAAAACTATTAACAGAATTTATGGAGATGTTCTAAAAATCAATAGATGTCAATCCTGGTTTCGAAAGTTCAAATCGGTTTCGAAAGTTCAAATGATTGGAGCCTGAAGGAGCTTCTTAGAAGTGGACGACGATCGAATTTTGATGAAGATATATTAAAATCTTTAGTTGATTCCGATTCACTTCAAACCATAGAAGAATTAAGTAAAAAAAAACTCGGATCTTCCTGGTGCAGTGCAGTTTTATTTAAAGCGGATTGGGAAAGTGCATAAGATGGGTATTTGGACGCAGCACGAGCAATCCGCCGCTAACAATAAGTGCACGTGAACACATGCAGTTCTTTATCACGACAAAGAACCCACCGTATTTTGGCACAACTTGCGACGGAACGAAAAGTGGATAACTTATGATAATGTTAGGCGAAGAAAACAATGGCTTTCGCAAAATCTAACACCCATTCCGACAGCAAGGCCAAAATGAACACTAAAAAATGTTATTTTGTGCGTATGGTGGGATATTGGAGATATCATTCATTTCGAATTATTAAAACCGGATGAAACAATAACGTCAGATGTTTATTGTTGGCAATTGGAGAGACTCGACCTGAAACTAAAAGAAAAACGCTAAATTTAGTTAACCGAAGTGGAGTAATACTGCATCAAGACAATGCACGCTCTCACTCAGCAAAAATGACCCTTGAAAAAATCCAAGACCTAAAGTGGAAGGCTATAACCTCACCCTCCATATTCACCAGACCTTGCTCCGCCTGACTATAATCTATTTCGGTCTATGGAGCACTCCTTGAAAGATAAAAAATTCCAAAATTTGGTCGATGTTGAAAATTAACACATCCGATATTTTAATTCAAACTTTTTTTTTTTATAAAAGAGGTATTGAAAATTTATAAAATAGATGGGAAGAGGTTATCAACAATTGTGAAAATTATATTTTGTAGTTTAAGCCGATTTTTTAAAATAAATTTTAATACTACAATATAAAATAATGGTTAATTCTTGGTCCACCTAAAATATAAAAAAATGTTTTTTATAATAAATGTTTTCAATGGATTACCAAACTTGAATCACCCCCCCCCCCCCCCCCCTTCTGAAAATTAATTGCACAAGCACCCACTGGAAGTTAACCTTTTTATAATTAAATTATACGTAAAAAAATTCCTTTTGATATTAAATGGGAAATCAGTAAAAAAAATCTTGCATGTGTTTAGAATAATTTATTTATTTAACTGTTTTTTGTAGATTTATTCATAAACATACACGAATAGACAACTCATTAAGGGACAAACAGGATAAATTACTTATAGAACATTCAGAAATCTTGGATTTAAAAAATAAATAGCATGTTACAAAATAAATAAAAACACAAGATCGAATACATCTGACAAAAGTTATATTAAGCGCTTTAATTTTACAATATTAGCAGTAGTCTACAAAATAATAATGAGGAAAAATGCATCAATAATGAGGAAAATGCATAAACAAACATTGTATTAAACACTTCTTAAAAATATAAATATACAAATGACTCTAAATTACTTGTGTTACAAACTGATTGATGGTCTGAAAATGAATCTAATTTATTTTGTAATCTAAGTATTGCGAAAAACTTTCTACAAGTATTTTGAAAAAGTGGATTTAAGAGCGCCAGATTAATTTCGGATTGTCAATGATTTTATCCCAAATCTAGTAGGGTGCATGTATTGATCTTTTGCTATGAATGTGTATGTTGGTTTAGGTCCATACTAAACATTGGTTGTAAGATAGAGAGCACTTGAGAATTTATTAAAGTATAGTTTTGTTTATATCAATGTTTGGGAAGATATCAAATGGATATAATTTTTGCCTAGGAATGTAAATCCCTTACATGAGTGTACCCTGGTTGAATATAAAATATTTCTTACAGCCCAAATTTGGACCACCTGTAGTAAAGTCCCGGATACAAGACAGGTAAAAGTGTATCATAGAGTAGTAAACAAAGTGACGACCTTCGTAGCAAAGTGTCAAGGTCCTGGGTTCGATTCCCGGTGATGGCAGTGTGATTATCACTGTCTTTAGTCTGGTGTAGAATTCATGTGACAATAAAATGGCGTGACAAATACATAAGCTACCTATCACATGTCACAAGAATTAATATACATAATAGGTAAAAATAATACAGTAATTGGGTTCCAATGACCTGATGTACAAAAAGAAGTGGAGTAATGAGGTGGATAGCATGCTCTGTAGTCTGAACAATATGTATATGTATAATTATTATATTTAATATGTATAATTATTATATCTATGGCAGTCCAAAGAAATTAGTTAAGCTATTCTGTTCAAGTTGATCACTGCTTATAGATATGGTAAGATTACATGTTTTGTTTCCATAAAACACATTTTTATTGTATATTTTATTATATAATACATATAACAAAATTAATATATAACTGGAATTCGTTTGTAAATTAGAATTTGAAACACAACACTATATATTTTCCTATGTCTTTTTATTAAAGTTAAAAATATACTGTGATCTGTTTCAAATTCAAATATACTGTATTTACCTAATCAACAATTAATCAAAATTGATCAAATCTGTTAATATCATCATAAATATTCTTCACGGAATACCAAAGACCAAAAATGTCAAAAAATGTCAGTACACTTAAAAAAAAAGTTATATTTGAAATTTAATTATTTGCTAATAACACATTTCAGGGGGGAATTTGGCAGTGATGGCAGGCAAAATTAAGGGTCCCGCACAAAGAAAACTGATATATATTCATACCTAAAAAATATTTGTCTAATAGTCGGATACAGTATGATATATAGTGAAACATTCTCCTCTGTGAAGAGGGACATCGCAAAACTTACAAGTATAACTCGTCAGACCTTTCTTTTTGTGGACTGAACACACACGACATTGTCTCTGAGGGCATTTCTTTTTACCGCCAGTGACGATTTTTATCACTCTATGTTTTTTCATATCCATTGACAATCTTCCTGGAGGATCAGTTTTCAAGACCTTCCTCGGTAAATGTGATGTGGATGGTCTCGATTCCTCTAAATATGTGTCAGCTTCAGGAGTCTGGTCTGTTATCCAATATTTGGCAACAATTAGTAAAAATTGTTTATAAGTTAACCTTTTGATGGTGTTCAAAACTTTATAAACTTTGTATGAATTAAACAAAGCACAATTCAATAAATATATAACAACTCTTTTAGTCCATTTCCTTGTTCTTTTTATTATAGCGTAATACGAAAGATACTGATCCGCACGATCTACTCGTTTCATGTATTTATTATAATCTATAACACTTTGGGGTTTCCAAATCCGTTGTTTCGTCTTCCAATCGGTATTGTGGCTTTCAAGTAAGACTGATGAATGTATAGTTGAAATCATACTGACATCCCTCTTGGATTTCCAATTTTGCAACAACACATCATTTCGCCGACGAAAAATTGTTTGGCCTGGATTCAGTTTTGCGTTTTTTAAGCATTCAGGAAAACCCCGATTTATTTGCATTGTACCGCATGACCTTATTTTATGTTTTAACAACACTTCGCTTGTTTTAATGCTATTATAGTAATTGTCCATATATACATGATGCCACAAATTTAGATATGGATTAAGTAATGATTCGACTGTATCTAATAATCGCTTTCCTTGTCCACAGTACATTTCCAGATTACAAATATATCCTGTACTAGCTTCACTAACCATTCGCACAAGAATACCGTATCTAATTATTTTCGATGCATTATACACTTTAAATGCTAGTCTTCCCCGCCATGGTATAATGCTTTCTTCTAGAGAAAGTTCCCTTTGGGGCTTGTAAATGGAATTAAATTTTGGGATAAGATATGTCAAAATTGGTTGAACTTTTTCAAGCCGGCCACTAGAATCGGTAATATTTTGGTTATTTGAGAAATGCCAAGAGCTCCAAATTTGTTTAAAACGATCGCGGCTCATTGTTTTTGAAAATATGGGTGTTTCGATACATTGATCTGATGACCAATAATCTTCTCTTGTATCTTTTTGCACTTGCCCCATAAGCAAAATCAATCCTAACATTTTTTTCATATCTACAATATCTATGGGCTTCCACTTGATGGATTTCTTTGTTTTTCGGAATCTTGATTCATTTTGCGCATGGTACCGATTACTTTCTTCTACCATCAATTCAAACAAATCATTTCCGATAAACAGTTGGACTACATGCATAACATTTTCATAATTGTTTGGTGTTACGAAAATACCAGGATGACCCAAAAATGCTTCAATATTTGGTGCATTATCTATTTCGGACCACTCAACTTCTTCTTCTTCGTCCTCCATATCACTTTCTTCAGAATTACTGAATTGTATTGGCATCACCGGTATTCCTTTCCTACAAGGAATGTCTTCACTCTCACTTTCAATATCATATTCAGATAAAGAATCGCTAGAATACGCAGATAAATTATCTGCAACGATTTCATCATCACTATCGTAAATTTTAAAATCCATTTTGAAGAAAAGAAGAAAAATGCTAAATAAATATTATCCCCTAGAACACAATGTATGGCAATTTGGTTTTTCAAAATTGAAATTCACCTGTAAACATTAATTACTGCCCCCTAATTTGCATTTGCCTGCTTTCTTTCAATCCCTCCAGAATCTCTCATTCACAAATAGGAGAGGAGTACATGCAGAATAGATACAGCGATTTGATTCGGGTTACAAGGAATTAAAAGGATTATTCAATTCTTATTTTGTAAAGTGTTAAGCGTATTATCTTTCAGATACACAATATACATACTATCCTATTGTTAGATATCCCTGTAAACGAAAGACACGAAGATAACTAGAAAAGGAAGATTTGCATTTGAATTTGACATTCATGTGCATACAGTTGGAAAATTTACAAATAATACCGGCATAAAAGGCATAACAACGCTTCTCGATTATTAAAGTTTTCTTCAAATTTTTGTTGGCTTTCTCTCTTGGACAGGCTAATCATTAAATCAGCAATCTACAAACAAACAAAAAATATACATGATAAGTAACAGATTGTATTCAATTATCAAAAGCACTTTTTAATGGATTTGAAGTGCTTAGAGACACCTGAATGGTAGTATTTTCATGTATAATAACACCTAGGATAACATCATATCATCATCGCATTATTAAGTTACTACATTATATTGTATTAGTAGACAATATGAAAAATTACTACCTTGCAGGAGAAGATAGAAGCTCAACTTAAAACTAATATATTTACCTGAATAATGTCATGATCAATCTTTAAAGTGCTTTGGGCATCATCGGGCTCCTAAGTCTTCTACAAACATATAGGGTCAGTCTCAAAATGCTGCTTTCATCGAGAGTTTCATCTCCTTGCTCATTACCACTCTGCGGAAAATCACACATATAAGTTTCATATTGTATGTAGAAGTTATAATGTACACTTTTTTTAAACATTGTTTACCTCAAATATGACAATCACTGAGAAAGAAGTGAATGGATAAATATTTAAAATATTTTCTCATCAAAATAAAAATTCGCAATACTCGGCGGAAACCGTAGGTGAAAAAATTATGAATAACTTGAGAGCTGAAGAGACTTCAAACACGGAATGTAAATACGCAGTTTTTTGCGGGAGCATAATGATAGTGCATTTTGTATTCTCAATTTTATGCTGGCCCTAACAATAAAAAAAGTCTAAAAATAAAACTTCATAGAAACTCAATGTGAGAAAGATTTTTGTTAACATAAATCTATCAAAAACCAATAGACTATATGAAATTATATGCATATACTACATATGTAATTTTGTATGTTAAAAACCAGTCAGACAGTTTCTGTAGTACATAAAATTGACTAAACAAATCTTATTAGATATACTGAAATTCGTGTTTACAAAAATTTATATATATATTTTTTATAGTTAACATATTCACGCTACAAAGAAATTTCCATAATGTGGCAAAAGCTATTAGAGCATTGAGTGATTTACTAATGGATGCTGAATACTTTTGTAATTCAACATTAACAAATATTGAAAGAGAAAATGAACAAAAATGCCAGTAGGGAGAAATGTGTAAAGACTATAATATAATTCTCTGATGATACAAATTACAATTCATCTGATTTGATATGGAGTTGTGCATCATAACCCAGGTAACAGAATTCTATATTTAATTACTAGTTTTTTGATCCATTGTAATTATCTTTCTAGATAAGTAGGTTCAATAATGAAAATATGGGGTAATATCCAAAATAATCAGGGCACATGCACAACACTATATAGCAACCATAAACAAGTTATTATATAGTTCTACGATTTATTGAGATATTTGTTAATATATTATTTAGATAATTAATAAGCACATAAAAACATCTGAATAAAAATTATCTAAATTTTCTGTTGTTTTCTTCTTCGACGTGATTAAAATCTTCTTTAATGTTATCATTTGCTATTTCACTGAAATATCTTCCACCGTGTCTTTGTGATAACTCGTCTTGAGACTGCCTAACTTGGAGCCAGTACGGGTAAAATTCTTCAGTCTTAATGCACAACGGGCACACACTCGACTTAATTTATAAACATTAATTGAAAGAACATACATAATAAGCATTCAGAAAATCGTATTTTATAAAACTATATTACAATCAAATAAAACAAATCGACATACTGAGAGATAAAAAATATCGTTAATTTTCAGTGAGTATTTATTAGCGCAAGAAGAGTCGAAAATGTCAATCAAATCTTCGGAGTTTTCTAAACAAAGTCGACAGCTTTCCTTAGACATATTAATTCATAAAACTTTTAAATACAAAGATCATTAGCGGCAAAATAATAATAATAACGGCATGGCATCTGTCAGAATGACAAGCGTAGATAAAGTCGTAGAGAACACAGAATAGTAGAAATAAAATGTTAAATTTGTGGTATAGTAAATTAAGGTCTATGGTAATTTTTAACCTGTCCGGTGATATGATAGTACCGGTACGGTTGCGCTCTCGCTACATTTACGAGTATAATATGTATTCACGAGAGAGAGAGAGAGAGAAAGGTTCTATCATAGAAACATAAAGCGTCACACAAGTATTTATTATGCACACTCGTCAATGGGAAGGAGTAACAGACTTCCGAGTCTCACTCCAACAAATCAGAGATCCAAGTCAAGTATTATGCACTTTTGCTTTGTATTCTGTTCTTTCAAAATGTGTTGTCAGATTTCAGTAGTTCTAGGGCATTCTGTGTAATCGGTATTTTGTCTTGATAACCTTTGTAATGTATGTTTTTGGCAACGGTTTATCAATTGTAAATTGAAGCAATACCCTATGAATAACATGTCCTCATTGTGAACAGGTGGGGGAGCAATACCCTTCGGGCTGATACTTCCGATTAACAAAATCCTTGACTCCTATGAATATTCTCTTTTAATTTCATTTTCTCCAATTTCGAATTCCGACTTTGAAGTATGTAGTTTCCACCGCAACTCTTTTGGTTTTTTTTTTAGCACAGAAAGGCAAGGATTGAGGAATAAAATAAAACAGGTAATTTTTTTTACTATCCTGCAATTTTTTTTTTTAATATTTCCTTTTTTATATTTATTTTAAATATAATTGGAAAAAAAAGTTTTTCTTTATTACGGTTTTCAGTATTTAATGTTGTATCTGAGCCACATTTCTCATTGCATATAGGTACTTTATTTTACAATATTTATGTTGGGCATTTTTTAATTATTTGTTTGCTGGGTACAATTAATTTTTTCTTTTTCTGATCTAGGCTGGGGTTCTATCATTTTCTGTAACCATCAAAATTTTAACATAATTTAATTCCTTTATAAAATATTGTAAGCAATCATTAATTTATGTTTAAATATAAACCTGTGATATCAATTCTTTCTTGCAGAGACATTATTTATTTTGTGTAAGAACTTTTGAAACAAAATAATAAATATTTTCAATAATAATGCAAAAAGATAATATCAAATTGTGTGATATACTCGTATGCATAAAAATATAGTTAGAACTACAATTGAACAACTTACAAATCGTTCATTGTGTTTTCTAGTCTTTTCTCTTTTATACTCCTCTGGGTGCATTCTTTGCCGGTGTGAAGAACAGTTTCCAGCGGACATAAATGTCCGAGAGCAAAATGAACAGCTGTACTTAGCCTCTCCAGTATGTTGGACAGAATGTTGCTGGAATAAAAAAAATGGAAATAAGATAAAATACGAAATGTTAAGTTAAAAGAATGGTGCTCTATAGTACAATATAATTGAAAAAATATTATTTCTGTGAAAAAATTAATCCGACGACACTGATTTACAATTTGCGCCTGTACAGTGATACTGTTATTTGCATTATGATATAGGCAGAAGTCGTCGACACGTCTTCATGCATGGACGTCTATAACCATGTCCTTTCTCACCTTACCTCAGTTCCTCACATAACAATTCTATGGCGGGGGAGTCATTTGTGGCATGTTTTACACTGAATGATCTTGTTAAAATGTAAAATGATGTATTTTAAAACACATAATTTCTATGGAATGTTATTCTAATCTTAATTTTAAAAAGCTGTGCCAGACTGTTGTAAACAAGCAAACAACATCGGTCTCCACCGGCGGTTTAAAACTGTGTAGACACTTGTTTGCAACAAAAATTCGATTGACCTTCAACAACCTTTGTGGATGGATGAGCGTTATAAACCGCGTGTGGATGCGGTCAAAGTGTCATTCTGTAGAAATATTAATTTTGAGCGCAGCTTATTTTGTGCGAGATTAAATAGTAAAACAAAAATTACTTTTAGCAATGTTTTAAGCTTGAAGCTCTTTCCACATTCAGTACACATAAATGGTTTCTCATCTGAGTGGCGGACGCGTGTGTGACGCACCAGCTGGTGTCTGCGATGACTGCTATAGGGGCACTGCGGGCACCTGAACCTCTCCCCAGAGTGAAGTTTCTCGTGGGCCTTCAGATAAAATGAATTCTTGCATCTTAAATTTAAAAAAGAAGAATGATGGTAAAAGACATATTGACCAAGATGTTCTGTATACTATAGCTTCGACTTTGACTCATTCAATGAAACATTACAACTAATGTTCTAAAAAGAAGGATATTTACAAGAGAGAACTCTCTTAATAGTCACAATATGACATATTTTTATTATTTTATTTATTTAAATGAATTTTAATGATAAAGAAACAAAGATTGTTTAAAATGTTAAATGTTTTTACATATTCATTCTTCAGGAAAAGACTTAGCTTTTACCATTTTCCCAGTTAGCCCAAAAGAGAAATGATAGAATAATTAGATGTTATCGATAATCTATTTTTATTTTTTTAAATATTCATGCATATACCTAATTAGTTTTGTGAATACTAATAAATATTGTAAAATATAAAAAGAAACTCACATAATGCCGCACTGTGTACAATGGACTTTATTTTTACCAGCTTCGTCATGGTGTACCAGCATATGTATTCTCATGAGAGTTTTAGATTGTAAAGTTTTGCCGCATTCAGAACACAACAAATTAGGACTACCAGGAGTGGGATGCTGAGTTCGCATATGATAATGCAGTGATAATTTTATTTTATATCTGAAAATACAATATTACCTTCCATAAATAAATATCACGTATACAGTTATACAGTTTCTTGAACAATGTGATGTAAAACTCCATATTCTTTTTCTCCGGTCTCAATCTAATGATTGGTCTGCAGCAAGGCGACGCATCTCCTCTTCCACTTCCCTCGGTCCTCGGCAACTCTCTTCAACTCCGCATAAGAGGTGCAGCCCATATCTCGGCAAATCTGGTCTAGGTACTCCTGGCGAGGTCGTCCTCTGCCAATTGATCCCTCGACCGTTCCCTCCAATACATTATGCAAATTTTGCAATATTTAAGATTATATATTTATAGAAACTTTTGGTGTCTAGAAGTTATATTATATTTTATGGGAGTGACATGTTTCGCTTTGTTACGGCATTATCAATTGTGTTTAAATAAAACTTGAAGAGAACATAAGTTTTCATCAATATTTAATGTTTAATGTAGAGTTTTACACCATTGTTCGAGAAATAATAAATATCTACATAAATTATTTAATATTATGTAATGAAAATTTGCATTATCAAATGTGTCAGATATAAAACTATCAACTTTAGCAAGGTGAAATATGCGAGGTGAAATATGCAACTAATTTTATTTCTGGTAAATAATAGACTTACTCTTTTCCACAAATTTCACATTTGTAAATTTTCCTTTCTCCCTCTGGCACATGAGAAGATTCTATATGGCATTTCAAAAGTTCTTTGGAGCTGTAGCTAAATAATAAATATGTAAACACATTTTATAACAAAAAAAGTTTTGAAAGCAATATGAAGTTATTAACATTATAAAACATAAAATTACCTCTGTGTACACTCATTGCATTTAAATTTTTTCCCATCTTGTGGGAGGTGAGTTTGCATGTGAGATTTTAATACGAGCGGCTGAGCTACTGTCTTCTTGGATATGGGACATCTGGAATTCAAAAAAAATATTTTTAATGGAGTTGTTTTGATTGTTATCTGATTTGTAAGATTAAAAAAATGTAAGATTTGACTTACTCAAATGCAGATGGTTGCAAATGTTTTGCCATGTGAAAATTAATAGTTCGATGATTGTACAAACGAGTATTACAGTAGCAAGTGACATAGCCTCGGGTTTGATGGACTGTTTTAATGTGCTTTAGGAGCTGCAAAATACAAATGTTTATTCATATAGTTGTAACAATAAAGATTTCAAAAAATAAAATATAACTTTGTAATTTCACAACATTTTAATAATTTTTACTAATCGCAGACATATTTCGGTTCTAACAAAACCTTTAGAAATTAAAATTTGCGCATTCAAAAGTGTTGTGAAAATACAAAGTTTAATTTTATTTATTCAAATGTGAATCCACAACACAAAGTGAAGGCGAATATAAAATAATTGGATTGTAATATTTAAAATGAAAACTATTTTTTAAAAACCTTGCACAGTATTCGTCTATCCACCTTTGAATATATAATACATGATGTAAGTAAATGTGAGTTATTATGAATAAGATAATAAAACAAATAATAATTACCAGAAAAACTCTTTTGAATTTCTGTCCATTTTCACACAAAAAACATTGCAAATTATAAAATTGACTTATTAAGTTGTCCATTTTTTTCCTCTTTATTAACATTTTCCCATTTTTTATCAGTTCTGCGGGGAACTTAGAGAGATCAAATACAGGTTCAGTAAGCAATGTATCTTTTTGGTAAAAAATTTCACCATTATACATTGGATCATCAGAGCAGCCATCATCTAGATTGTTATCTATGCGAAGTGGAGACAAACAAGACCCAATATCTTCAGGTTTCTGGTCTGAAAAACTGTCCCGGGGACCTGATTTACCCTTAATATCACATGGTAAAAATTCTACGGGCACATTCATTCCTTTATTATAATTTCTCTCCTTTTCATCCCGTTTTGAAGCTTGAATTTGCAATAGGTCACTGACCTACAATAAAATAAACAATTATATGTTTAATTTAATTTCAATTAAAAATAAAATCTCTAACAAAAAATAAAATGGACACATTTGTGGTAATTGCTACCAATATCAATAAATAAGAACCATAATTACCGGGGTTATATTTAAAATATTTCCCTGTTCGTAATCACAAATCTCCTTTTTAATGTTGTTTATTGATCCTTCACTATAATATTTGCTATTTAAAAAAGTTCCCTTCGCCAACTGGAGTTGAGACTGTTTAACACGTTCCCAGAAATTGTAAAAATCTGTAATGCGGTCAATGCACTCCTGGCATATGGCTTTTAGGGGATCAGTAGGCTTTACCTACAAAACAGGATAAAGTAAATTTGATTGGAGAAAATAAAATAAATAAAAAATATTGTAAAAAAAAATGTAAACACGACATTTCCAAATAAAAAATACCGTTATGATTTTCTCTAGAAATAAAAGCATAAGTAGTACAATAAAGTCATTATACGTACTAAAATTGAAAAAAGTGTTTGTATTTTCAACTGATAATCAAATTCTTTACAAGAATAGGAAAAAATATCCATCGTGTCCACAGTATCTGTTAAACAAAGTCTACAAACATTTAAGGACATTACGGTAATGTTACAGCATAAATAGAACAATTCTAAATACTCCAAAATAAACAAAAAATTATTGAGTAAAAATTGACATTGACAGTAGAGAGTTGACAGATAAGGCCATAGATAAAATTAATAGTTCAACTATTTCGTATAGTTAACCATGGATACCAGTTTTCTCATATCTGTTTAGTGTCAGAATGGTTGTCAAAGTCATTAGAATTTGTTTGTTGTTGAGTTGTTATTGTGTGTCTTCATTATGAATTAAACCTCCAATTGCATTGTTTGTTTTTATATTATCGGATAATCAGTAACACGTATTAAATATAATGGCGCAAAACTGTTGTCGCCTTTGTTCAAATAATTCCGAAATTCTAATTGATATTTTTGACGAACCTTATAAAGATAACAATTTCCAATTAAAAATTCTCGAACTTTTCAAATTCTTGGTATTAATTTTTGTCACAATTAAATATTTTATTTCGTTTTATTTGCATTTACTACCGTATAGTCAGTGTTTATGTATTTTATTTATTTATTATTCATTTAATTTATGTGAATTTGATTTAAAATGTATTTAATTTCAGGTTAACAGAACTGACATGGTAAAATCAATTTGCATGCTGTGTACCAGTCGCATCGGAGATTTTTATAGTTTCTTTGAGCTTGTTAAACAAACCCAATTGAAATTAATAGAGAAAAATGTCTTGAAAGAAGATCTCTTCAGTGAAGTTACCCGAAACAGCACAAACATAAATCAGGTTTATTTGTTTTCTAAGTAGAAAAAAATGTGTAGTTATATGGTGGATCATTTTGGCCATTTAAAATAATAATCTGAAAATAAAATCAGTATTATTAAATTTGGAATCTTTCACCATAATTATTATTTATTTTAATGGATTTTAATATGTTCAGTGTTATTGATGGTTGAGGTATTAGTTTTGTAAAACTCCATATTAATTTAATAATAGTAAACACGGTTGTTTAGTGGTTTTACTTGGACTTAATTTATATATTTTATATACACCGTGGATACACTGAAGGATGTTACACATCTCCTGGACTGACATGGTCAGCAACACAAACGTTCTCCATAGAGCCAGAGTTGACAGTGAGTTGCTGAGCAACATCAAAGTCCGTAAGGTGTCCTACTTGGGCCATGTTCTGAGAGGCGAAAAGTACGCACTGTTACATCTGATCTTGGATGGTAAGATTGAGGGTCGACAAGGTGTTGGGAGAAGGCGGGTTTCCTGGCTGAGGAACATCCAAGAGTGGACAGGGCTGAGGACCGTGGGGGAGCTGTTCCGAGCTGCCCAGGACAGGGAGGCCTACTCAAGGTTGATAGTCAACGTTGGGGAGACCTGACAGGACACGGAAAGAAGAAGATATAATTTAAATCCAAGTAAAACCACTAAACAATCGTGTTCAGTGTTGTTAATATTTTTGTTAGGCTTTAAAGTTTTTATGTAAATATATTTTCTTTTATTAAAAGGGAATCTCTATTACGTTTTATGGAAAATATGATGGGATTACTTGGGTTAAGCTATTGTTGTAAATAATTTAAGGGTATAAATACCTGGTTACTGGACTGGTGGTGGCCTACGGGAAGGGTATAAGTACCTCTTTCGAGGGCTCGGCGTAAACTGTTGGAAGTGTATTTTTACACAATTTTAGTGACATACTTTTAACACATTTAAAATTATAAGTTACAAATGTTTTTCAATTTCAAGCTACGCGTATTAACAAGCGTGCAAATCTATCCGCAGACAATGTGCTCAGATTATCTTTTATATGTGCTGTGTCTTTTACAATAAAATTTTTATTTTAAATGTGTCGCATCATCATCATCATCAGCCGTCTGTCATCCACTGCTGAATGTAGGCCTCTCCCAAAGCCCGCCACCGCCCCCAATCCATCGCCGCTCCCATCCATCCATGTCCAGCAATCCTCTTCAGATCGTCGGTCCAGCGGGCAGCGGGCCGTCCAACTCTACAGAATCCTGTACTCGGTCTCCACTCCAGAACCCGTCTTCCCCATCGGCTGTCGGTTCTCCGACAGATATGGCCAGCCCACCGCCACTTCAGTCCGCCTATCCGTAAAGCCACCTCAGTCACCTTGGTTTGTTGTCGAATAAATTCGTTTCTAAATCTGTCCCTCAAGGTTATTCCAAGCATGGCTCTTTCCATGGCGCGCTGGGCAGCCTTGAATCTGTAGACTAGACCTTTTGTCAAAGACCACGTCTCGGCTCCATACGTCATGACTGGCAAAACGCACTGGTTGAAGACTTTAGTCTTGAGGCATTGTGGTATTTTATTCACTCATATCTATATGTATTCACAAGGGCAAGAAACACAATTTGGTAGTTAGGTTATATTGTTTGAAAAGTAAGCGAAATGATAACTGAAAATTTTATCTTAATGCTTTTTAGATGAGTGAAAAAGTACAAATAGACGAAAAACTGGAAAATGAAATTTTACAAGTAGTTAAAGATGAAAAAAACTATAATGATGAAATGAGTATTCCTGAGATTCTACTCGGAGGCAGCTATAAAGATGAAATTAACGATAGAAATTATTCCATTCAAAAGGCTGAAAATATTGATTATATAAACTCCTCAGAATTAAGTCCACATTTTTACGAAAATGACCCTGATAGTGATGATAATCTCTTAACTTATAAAAATGTCCTAAGGAATAGCATTCAATCAAATGTATCGAAACATAAGAAAGTGAAAAAGATCAAAGAAAAACGTGTTTACAAGAAACTGGGTGAACAGCCAAATTTCCCAGTGGAACTGCTAAAGGATGGGAAGATGCTCATGAAGGGACCGCCATTAGATGCTTTAATAAATAAATTCTACAATCTTCAGTGCACCTCTTGCCCTAATTTACCAAAATTCGAAAGAATATCAAAGGTGAGTCGGAACAGGATATTTGATTTTATTAGCTTACCCCTTCGGAGAGATGGCGTGATGGTTAGTTAGTTTTTTATTAATGTTCCCTTACCGATGCTATGCACTTTGTGTACATTGCATTTAATGACTTTAGTACAAAATAAATAAATACTATAAATAAATTATATGATTACACTGCACCGTAACTGGCGGAATTTTATTAACACGTTAACTGCGGAGCACTGACCGGGACAGTGGTAAAAGGAGAACCCAAATGGCAGACCCCTGTCCGGGTCAGGTCCCACGCCATTCGGTTTTAAGTAAGTAGGAGGGAGTTTATTCATCGGGGAACGGTTCGTCAGTTCCTACTTACTAAAAACCAAAAGGGTATTGGGCCTGATCTGGTTAGGGGTCCGCCGTTTGGGTTCTCCCCTTACCTCTGTCCCGGTCAGTGGTCTGCAGTTAACGTGCTAAACACAGTAAGGAAATGGTAAAACTTGTGTCGTATGTTGCAGCTAATGAAACATTTTGAGAATGTTCACAAAACCCGAGGCCATGTGACATGTTATTGTAATACTTCCCTGTACAATCATCGCTCGGTTTACTTACACATGGCCAAACATCTACAGCCGTCTGCATTTGAGTAAGTTAAGAATATGTTTATTATTTATTTTTAATTAAGAAACTGAAACTTTTGTACAATCGCTTAAATTAATATATGTTTACTTCTTTATTAAGAATATGAAAAAATATAAATTGTAATTTTTCTTATTCTTCTGGTTTGACAAATTTCAGATGTCCTATATGTAAAAAAGCTGTAACAAGACCCCATACTTTAAAACTTCACATGCAGACACATCTTCCAGAAGATGAAAAAATTCACAAATGTGACGAATGTGATCAATGGTAAGCTAAAAGAGATGCTAGAGTTTTATTTGCTCACCTGTTTTTGTACTTATTTAACCAGCGCTTCTATTAATTAATATCTTTAGTTTCAGTTATGTTGGCAGTCTAATAAATCATAAAGAATCTCATCATATTCCAGTTGAGGAAAGAAAATTATACAATTGTCATATTTGTGGGAAAGAGTAGGTTTATAATCTATCTTCAAACATTTTTATTCTGCATAATTTTATCAGTTTCTTGGGTTATTAACGTATCAAATAAAAAATTTTATCTTTAGGTAGTTTCTCTAATATTCTATTTTCAGATATACAATTAAGACATCGCTGATAAATCACATGCGGACACACCGTGCCAGTGCTAAATTATTATGCTCAGAATGTGGCAAAACTTTGCAGAGTAAATCGGATATGAAGAATCATATGTTGATTCATCATGATAAAACTGGAAAGAACAATGTACAATGTAAACACTGCGGTTTCATGTGAGTTTCTTTTTCACACACTAAACAAAAATTATGTTCTTTTATTTTTACTCATTCCATAAATATTAACGTTTTAATGGCAATAACTCAAAGTCAGGGATTATTTTTATTTGTGTTTTTGTTTACCTGAATTACGGTATTAGATTATTAAGTATATAAAACTTGATTGATTATTAAATTACTTGGGAAATAATTCACCTTCAAAATATTATCTTATCAAATAAATTTAACGTCAAGTCCAATCTTTGATTTATTTCCTTTGGTGTAAGTTAATACCTGAACCCCAATAAGAACTTTAAATTATTATTTAAAAAATTTCATTTATTTGTAATATTTGTTTTAACAAAAGCATAAACGTTCCAAAATAAATCATTATTACATCTGTCAAAACTGACCATATTTGTAAACAATTTTAAATATTTATATAATATCACTGATGAAGGGTCCGAAACATGTTTGATATTTAATTTTATTTTATATTTTTATTAAATGTGAGTGTTGTATACAAAGTATATAAAAAAAAGGAACATTAAACATCTACAACACAAAGTTATGGCAAACATAGAAGAAAATAGAAGATATTATATGATGTTTTATTAAATTAAATTCTTTTATTTAAGATGCAAGAACCTATATTACCTGAAGCAACACGAGAAACGTCATACGGGGGTGAAATTCACCTGCGACAAGTGCCCCTACATCACACATCGCAAGCAACAGCTGAAACAACATATACGCGTAAAGCACACGGATGAGAAACCATTTGTTTGTGCTATCTGTGGGAAAGGTTTCAGACTTCGAAGTGTCCTTAATGTAATATTATATGTTTCTTTATATGCACCACATTACTCTCTTATGAAATTTAATATAATTATTCTATCTCTATATATGGGTTCACATAGAAATGAAAGAAAAACTTTTTTTAGCATCATATGGCACAGCATACAGGAGAAGCTAAATACAGCTGTTCTTTCTGTACGCGAACATTTATTTCTTCTGGAAATTGTTATTCACATCGCAAGAGGATGCATGCTGAGGAGTATAAAAGAGAGAAGAGCAGAAAGCTTAATGAACGATTTGTAAGTTACTGAATTCTTTAACAAATTTTCAATATTTATGTTTGAATTTCATTAAAGAAAATTTTTGCAAACTTGTATTCAATTGTTAGTTATCTTGTTATGGGTTTTTCAATAATTGATTTTTTATTTTTATGTTTGATACGTTTTTTTGTTTTTCAATACTTACACTACTTACACTTTTTCAGAGAGTAATTGAAACTAACACTGCTGATGAGAGAGCAGACACGGAGAATGTTCATCAGTTGGCTAGAGAATACCTGAACAAGGTATCTAAACACTCTGTTTCAAAGGCACCAAGTTAATATTTCACTATTTATAATTACTTATTTTTGTAAATGTTAATTTTAGATTGTGCAATATACCTCATATTATTTTGTATTTTTTTTTTTCTAATAAAGAACTTTAGTTTTATAAACTAGTAAAATGTTTATTAATTTTATTTATTACCCTTCCTATTGTAATATTACTGCTTTCATTCTCCTCCGCCAATGGGCGCTTAAACCGTGTAAGCAGAAAGTAAGCAGTCTATCAATATCAACATTAATGAAACTTATAATAAACATACAAAATTATAACAGTATAAGAAAAGGGGTAAGACAGGGATGCTCTCTGTCACCTGCTCTTTTTAACGTTTACATACAGAATGCGATTGACGACTTGAGAGAGAGAATGAGTCACAGAGAGGCAAAAGATAGACATGATAAGGTTTGCTGACGATATTGCTATGGTTGCTGAAAGTGAGGAGGAACTGCAGGAGGCCTTAGATACTTTGCAAGACATTCTTCAAGATAGCTACAACATGAAGATAAATAAGGACAAAACAAAGCTGCTGACTGTAGGCCGAACGCAACATCAGATGAGAGTAGTGATGTCAGGAGTTCCACTAAAGAACACCAAGGAGTTTGCCTACCTCGGGAGCAAAATAACATGGGACGGTCGGTCTAAGAGCGAGGTCGACAGCCGTATACATCAGGCTAGGCTTGCATTTAATAAAAGGTCGAAAATAATAGAATCAAATAATATAGACCTAAAACTGAGAATACTCCTCATCAAGACCTATGTATGGAGTGTCTTGATGTACGGCTGCGAGACATGGTGCCTATCCGAAAGGGATAAGCGGAGACTAGAGGCTTTTGAGATGTGGTCCTATAGAAGACTCTTTGGAATTTCCTGGAGAGACCACATCACGAATGAGGAAGTTCTTCAAGGAATCGAAGGAGGAAGGCACCTGCTCAGGACCTTGTCCGAAAGGCGTGCAAGATGGATCGGCCATGTAATACGTCAAGAAGGTCTCTTGCATGCCATAATGGAGGGTATGATCGAGGGGACAAACTCTAGGGGACGCCCACGCCAAAAGTACCTGGAGGACCTGTTGGTGGACGTACGCTGCTCATCATATGCAGATCTCAAAACAGCCGCACAAGACAGGGAAAAATGGAAGAGAATAATGGAGGAAATTGCTGCAAACCAATCCCAGGATTGAAACCAGAGAAGAAAGACAAAATTTGTTAAAGTGAAAATATTATAGTAATTTAATATTATCTAATTCAGGATGGATTAGGTTTCGTAGAGGAAATTGAGAGAAGAAAATTTTTAATTAATAATAGCTTTTCCTAACATTATCATCATTGAAATTTTAAATCGAATTTCTTTTTCACTCGATTCTAAATTTTCAGAGTTTCATCACTAAAATATCTATATTTAAATTATAATGTCTATGTATTTGTCTGTGGTATGTTGACAAACAACAGCTAAATGTCAAATGTCAAAACATGATTTTTATCAACGTAGCAACCGTATTGTAAATTTTATAAATTATTTGATGATTTTTAAACTATAAAGATTTATTTTAGATAACACTATGGCTCGAAAACCGTGTCGTCTGTGTTTAGAAATGTCAGAGGAATTGATAAATATTTTTGACAGTTCTCGCGAAGAAATGAATCTTCAACAAAAAATAATTCAACTCCTTTCGCTCTGGGTGTGCATCACGTTTTTTTATGTTTGTTTTGAATTGATTATAAAATGAAATTGCACGAAAATTATATTCACATTTTTTTTTAAATTCGATCATTTATATTTTTCCGAAAAATCTATTTACATAATAGATTTTTGGGGAAAATATCAAAGTATGATTTTAGAGACAACTCTCCTTCCCCCTGGAAAATCGTTATTTTCTTATGTAATTTTCGGTATTCTAAAATTCTAGTTTTTTCACTTTCTTGTTGTAATTTTATCTAAAAAAAAAATGCTACTATACCTTAGCCATAAGCACAATGAGTTAAAAATTGTATTATTATTTTGGACGAATTTTTTTGTAGATTAAACTTACCGATCCTATGAAGTCTATTTGTCTGAAGTGTGTCAACCACGTCACAGACTTTTACACTTACCGGGAGCATGTTAAACAATCTCAAGCCAAGTTATCCCAGAGTGGTGTGCTATATGCCAATGAATCAATAACAAACATAAAACTAGAGAGCCATGATGATGCAGGAGAAATTAAAAGCAGCGTATGTTAAATTCCTTATTTAGAATCATATTTAGTGGTATGGATTTTGGATACATCTTTCATGCATTAAAACATAGTTTTCCAACCTTTTAAGGCCATAATATTGACCGTCTATAATGTAACTTCTACCTTTGTGGCAGAGTGGCAACAGACGCGACTACCACACCGAAGGTTCCGGGTTCATTTCCCAGCGATGGCAATGTAATGGTCACACTGTCTTTGATCTGGTATAGAATTTTAGTGACAATAAAATGATGATGAAGAATCAATAGCTAAAAAGTTGTATACAGTAACTGGCTTCAAATAACCTGCTGTATATAAATGTGGAAAGCAATGGGAAACTGGCACATTATAAGGCCTAAGTGACATCTCAAGAACCAGTAAAAATGTTACACCAAACCAATCCCTTGGATTGAAACTAGCGACGAATGTACCTCAAACTCACCCAACTTTTTAAATAATAGTCCACTATTTCAAAAAGTAACTTGATGAAACTCTTTTTGGTGAAGTATACTATAATACAGTATATAACATTATTGTTTATAGATAAACAAGAATATATTTTTATAATTACTCAAATCAAAGATTTTTTAATAAATTCCATATTGCTGTCTTGTTCAAAGTTTGATGTTTAACAAACATAAATATATATTATTAAAAATAAAATTACTCACATTTGATGGTTTTCACATTCTTGCAAGTATTGATCAGAAGGTGGGAGTGGGTTCACAGTGTCTCTTAAATTTTCCTTGGACCAAAAACACCTTCTTGTATTTCATCAACGCCTCCTACTACTGATTTGGTACATTGATTTATTAATATTTAAACCTAATAACCGTATACAATATTATTTAATATAGTAATTAGGTTTAAATATATTTACTGCATAATGATATTTAAACCTAATTACTGTATACAACTTCTATTGATTCTTGTGATATGTGATAAGTAGCTAATCTATCTCCATTTTTATTGTCACGTAAACATTCTACACAAGACCAAAGACGGTGTGAGAATTACATGACTAGAATGACCTTCAGTGTGGCAGTCATAGCTCTTGCCACTCTGTCACGAAGGTCGTCAATTTGATATTGAAGGGTGACCATTCTCGATAACTAACAATATTATTCTCAAATATTATTTGATTTTTTTTTTCTTTATTATTTCATAACATAATTATTATTAATCTAACATTTTATTGATCCTTTTTTAGTGTTCTAGAAGCTGTTAGATTTGAATAATTTCTTCTAATGTAAAATTATCTTTATAGGTTAGTGATCTGAACAGTAATAATGAAATATTAAATCACAATGAACAGTTAAGAAAACAAAGCGATTTCAATAATCAAAGATATTTTGAAGACACCAAAGTCTCTGTAAATGATGGTGCAATCGACAGAAAAATCAGTAATAATTCTGATTGTGTAGGTCATAATACTAGTATTATATTGGGAACACCACTTTATCAGAATAATAATAGTGATATTACAATATTACATACTAAACAATATATATCTATAACAAATACCAATGATACAAAATTTGTTCAAAATCGCATCACAGGTGACAAGCAATTCGCAAATTCAATTCTTGATCCCTCCAAGTTTCCTGCAGAACTGATTAAAGATGGAAAGATGCTGTACAGAGGAAAATCATTGGATAAGTTATTAAACCAATTCTATAATCTCCAGTGTTCTCATTGTTCTAACCAGCAGAAATTCAAACAAGTTTCGGTGGTTTGTAAAAAAATATTTTCTTTATTTAAGAATCAAGTAAGTTTGATAAATTCTGTACAAATGTGGTAATTTTATTAATTATCTGTTTACAAATTAGAAATAATGCAGTTTATATACAAGACCCGTGTATAAATTACAAGACTAAAATAAAATTCATACATATACAAATTTAAAAAAGATAATAAAAAGTCCATGAAAATACCATTTGCAACATTGTTTACTTGTAAGTTTAAATAATTAAAAAAATAATCATTGCCCCTTTTTTTATTTTGATATGTTATTCATGATGTTTAAATAAATGTCTCCCTAGAATGCATTAAGTTTATTTTGGGAGGCATGAAAACCATGTACTTGGTAAATGATATAAATAAATGAACGTTCGGACTTACCCAAACAGATGATATATAAGAATACAGAATATATTCAAAATTACACGGTTCTATGAACAATTAGAATAATATTTAATTTCATAACGGGTCGTGTTAATATATTATGTATTTAGTTATATGTAAAAAAAATCTTTTGAAGGCAAAATAAGTTGTGTCAAATGTTTATGTATGTTTTAGCTACTAGATCACTTGAAAACAGTCCACAAAATAAGAGGCAGCATGACCTGTAGCTTCTGTGGTGAGGTTTGCTATTCCCGAATGACTATGACCTTCCATATGATTAAACATCTTCAACCATCTGCTTTTGAGTAAGTTACTTATGTTGTTTAAATATAATTTACTTTCCTTTTAAACATATCTCATATAAAAAAAATTGTAAATACACTTTTTTTTTTGTTATTTAATAAAAAAAATTATTAATTGCTGTATTATTCATGAACCTTCCCTTAGTGTGTTTAATTAAATTTGCCTAGGCTTGAGTTATGATAGTATTGTTCTTTTCCTTTAAAAAAAATTATAGGTGTCCAATATGCCAGAAGACAGTAGTAAAACCTCTAAAACTGAAGTTTCACTTGCAGACCCATGTCCCTAAAAATGATAAGATTCTGAAATGTGACGAGTGTGATCAGAGGTAACTTAAGGCGAAATATATTTTTAAGTCACACATTTTTTCCAGAAGATTTTATTTTTTCAGAGTCTATTTATATCTGATAAGTTGACTTATATTGCTATGGAATAAAAATAACTATATGATATTCTTCTTCTTCTTCAACCTTCTTCCCTCCATTCCTGGATATAGGCCTCTTCAATTTTTCTCCACTCGTCCCTGTTTTTTCCCTTTCGTATCCAGGTCTTCCCAGCTATTTGGACAAAGTCATAAATCTATATATTTATCCATCCTTATTTAATAACATGTACAGTACATTTTTATTAGTTTTAGCTATCCAAGTAGTTTGAGGACTCATAAAGAATGTCATCATGTTCCTTGTGACAAAAGAAAACTACATATTTGTAGCATTTGCGAAAAAGAGTAAGTTTCAAATCTTTAATTTTATTCACAGTGTTATGCGTATAATCAAAGAGAGTTATGCGTATATTCTTCTTCCAGTTCTGAGCTTTTTGAGAGTACATTACCATTGTCTGGCAAATGTTTTGTGTATATATGTTTTGTTTTAGTCAATTAAATATTCATTCAATTATGTAGTAGCAAACAGTTTTATAATAATGTTAAATTTTCTGTAAATTAGTGTTCATCTATTTTTTTTTCAAAATCAAGAAATTACGTTTCCTTTATTTGCAGATATCCGCTTAAGATAAAACTTGCTGACCACATGCGAACTTGCCATTCGAGCTCCAATTCTAAAGTGTTGTGTTCAGAGTGTGGGAAGACATTCCAGTACAAATCTGAGATGAAACGTCATTTACTTGTGAGTCATAATAAGACTGGAAAACACAATGTTCAATGTAAACATTGTGGTATTATGTAAGATTCTCTTCAACCTAATAACACTATCTTGTATTTAAGAAAATAATCCTAAATATTTTAGTCTTGTATTTAAGAAAATAATTTTAAATACGAAGGAAAACTTTTATTTTTAAACTGGTAAAAATAACAAATTACCCGAACCTCATATTTTAGTTCAGTTCATTTTTAAATTATTCTGTAAATTTTTATTTTTATTTTATGTGTCTTATCCTTGGAAAGTATTAGTCACATTTATTGTTTTTTTTATTTATGGAAGATGCAAGAACCAGTATAACCTAACAGCCCATGAGAAGAGACACACGGGCATACGTTTCTCCTGTCTGCAGTGTCCGTACTCCTCCCACCTTAAGCAACAGTTGGTCCAGCACACTCGAGTGAAGCACACAGATCTCAAACCCTTTGACTGCACCTTGTGCGGAAAGACCTTCAGACTTCGAAGTGTCCTTAAAGTAATAACTACATATGTTTTATAATAATATAATCCTATCTCATATGAATATAATTATTTTAAAAGTTTCTATTGACCAAATATTCTGTCAGATTAACTTAATTTAACTTCCCAAAAGATTCAGATTATTCAGGCTAGTTAAAAAAATATTTTCCTAGATTTGTTGCTGTATTATATGATATCTTTCTTTCAGCACCACATGGTACAGCACACCGGAGAAGCCAAATACAACTGTCCATTTTGCTCTCGAACTTTTATGTCATCCGGGAACTATTACTCCCATCGTAAAAGGATGCACCCAGAAGAGTACAAAAAGGAAAAAAATAGAATTAACAATGAAAGATTTGTGAGTAGCAATTACCCAAAAACATTAATATTAATATGTAGATATTTTTTTGAATAATTATTAAAAAATTAATGTCTGTTTTTAAAAATATTAATTTTTAATATAATTTAAAAATAGTAATGTTTAATAATAAAAAAAAGTTTAATTATAATTAAAAAATAATATTACACAAAGTTAAGGTGAATATAGAAAGAATGAATGTATTTTCTTATATAATATGTTTTATTTGCACTTTTAACTACATATTGTAAAGATTTTTTTTAATAAACTTTATGTTATATTTTGTTTTCAGAAATTGTTAGAATTGCAACCTGATTTCAAAAATATTAAATTCAAAGAGAAGCCTAATTAGCTCATGATATAATACCCTCTAGAAATCTTCAATTGTATGTTTACATATTATTAACCATCAACATACCACACTCTGTATAGCTTATTGTTAGTTATATTTGCAATAAAATATTTATTTTTTGTTAAAACCCTGTTGTTAATTGTATTGTGGTATTAAATGAAAGTTTATTGTTTAATCCATTTTATTTTTTATTTGCAACAAATGTGTATCAAGTCTCTGAACAATATTCCCTCTAACTTTCTGAAGATCATGTGTGCACAATGATATTGGCTGTGCAACTTTAAAAGGAAATTAAAAAATAAATCTACCACATAACGGTATCCAGACTTACTAAAGGAAACAAATATTTTTTAATAATGACAATAATTAACATATAATGTCAATTAATTTATTATACGCAGAGCTTAGAGATTACTGCCTCCATGCATGTCACATGGCAACAAGGGGGTCCCCTGTGTGCAGCATGGATTGCCATGCCATGCAAAGCGTCGTACCACCCGAAGGATATCCCATTTTATGAATTCGAAATATGCGATTTGAAAGGAAAAAATAAAAATGTTATTTCACAAATTGTCCAGAAGCGGTCAATGGAATTAATAATTTATTTGACTTTAGAAAGATAAAACAAATCAGTTATTGCAATTTGAATTATCCATAAATATTCTTTCAGTTTTTCCAAAATAATCTTTAAGTAAAACGGCAATGACTGATCCTGATACACCAATATCCATAATGGAATTCATTTCTATGTCTGCAAACTTACTAAAGTTCACGCCGTTTGCAGGGGGAGGCGGAAAGAATGGACCGCCAAACTATTCTTTCCTGATATATTTATCTCGCTTCCTCAACATTGATTCATTGGTTTTATTGCACATAAACCGCAGTTCAATAATAAATGGTTGACAAGCATTAACAGGAGAGTGATGGCGTCACGGAATATATTGATTACGAAGTACTCTGTCGGTTTTATTGCTCAAAACTTCGAATTTTTATGACAAATGGTTCAAAGAAGCCAGTATCCTTTGATTTTCGAGAAGAAATTGACAAATAATTTATTTATAAACGCAACCGTACCGGTACTGTTATCGTTCTCTTATTGCCATTATAAATATCTCTATGGCAGTAACCCATTGTTCGCTTACAATTAAATTGTCTGTGATTCGTGCTATTTTGACAGATGACGTTTTTCGTATACCTCAGGCATTAAGTCATATTTGCATCACATTTATTCGTGATTATACGTAATTGTTTGTATCAACCTTTGGGTACATATTTTATATTGAAGGTTAGTCATATTGTGCAATCAACTAGTTCTGTATTTAGAGTTCTCTTATTAAGTGCTAATTAGAATTATTATTTTACTATCGTAGTAGGTCGCCATGAATCGCAAATCGCCCCGAAACGACGCCCCCGAGGAGGTAGAAAAAGTCGTAGAAGATACAAAGAAATTCATCGATAAAGCTGTTGGAGAGATCGGTTGGGATGCTGCTACACGCCAACTTATCTTCGGATCGCTGTCGGGATGGTATTTTTTTTCTGTCGATTATGTTCTGTTCACACACCCCTGAAACCTCTTGCTTGGTAGAAATACTTTGAATTAATAACTTATTTTATTATTGTCCAAATGTTTTTAAATTAAATTTTTTTTATTGCCCTTTATATGACATTCTTACAAAACGGTACTTTGAAGATTACTGAAATATTATTTTATATTATGTATTTTGGGATCTTGGGAAAATCCGTGTAGCTCGTCTTTCTGGACAGATGGAATGACGCATCGGTCTGTGCTAACTAGCTCGGAGAGCATAGCGCGCGAAAAACTCGCGAGATGTCCCTTTCACACTCACATCGCTGGCGACACACAGCACAGTGTAGGAGTTAAACATACATTACCCACCACACATTTATAACCACCCCGAAGATGGAGACTGCAACGAAACGTCGGTCCAGAAAGACGAGTTACACACAGGGATTTTCCCAAGATCCCAAAATACATATTGCTACCAATGGTGAAAATCTACACAATTTATTTTATATTATTTTTGTTGTTGTATCATTATGTAAATATTTTTTAGGCTAACTGGGTTCATATCCATGAAATTAGGGAAGATATCTGGAACAGGAGTTGGTGGTGGTGCGTTTGCCCTCCATTTTGCGGAACAACAAGGTTACCTCAATTTAAATTGGGATAAAATCACTAAAAAAGTCGACAAGCTCAGTGACAAGATAGAAAAGGAGGCAACTGGCAGTTCACCGGCGTGGATTGATAAAGTATGTTTAAATTTTGATTACATATGCACTTAGTAACTTGGAGTGTATACATACTATTTGCTGTGTAAACTTAGCAAGCTTAAATCAACGCTTCTAGTCAGTTGAGTCATTTCAATGTATACAGTATTATTTCTTATTAAATCATATGATAATTTCTCACATGATCGTTTTTAAACGTGAAACAATACAATAAGAATTTATATGTAGTTGGGTATGGTTTCTCAATGTGGAATAACTTCTGCAATACCTTTGGAAATGACCAAATATTTCTGGAATACTCTTTAAAAAACATGCATAATTCATTGTTTTCATTTTGAAGCGCTGTTATTGTACGTGTTACAATTAATTCATTAATGATTATCAGATTGTCATGACAGCTGTTTCGACAATCCATGTTGGCATCATCGGGTGTTATAAACAACTAATTAAATAAATTGTGATATGTAAAATAACAGTGTTTCAAAATAAAACATTTAATTTTGCTAAGGTATCAATCACTGTGTTTCAGCCAAAACAATGGATTATCTAAAATTTGTATATCGCAATTAAGAATGCACAAATTATTATGATGCAAACTAAATTGATGCCAAATTAATTGACACAATTAGAATAGGGGATATTGTTATAGTATCTGGCATTAAATTTTTTTGGTAGTTGAATGTTTTCAGTTTTCATGTTAATTTGATCCTATTGCTTTACAGGTTGAGAGATTTGTTGACAGGAAGATGGACAAAGCGGAGGATGCCATTAAAAAGAAGCAGCTCAAGGCTAAGAAGTGGTACCACTCTGTCACCGGAGACGAGTATTACAGGGCCACGGAGACGCATGTCTTCATGGCATCCTTTGTAGCCGGATTGGCTATCGGTTTGATGTGTGGCCGTTGAATATTTTTGTCACTATTAATTTCATCGGTTCAATGTCTACAATGATTTTTTTTAAACAATTTATATGTGGACTATTAATCCATTTTAATAAATATTATACTACAGTGAAGCTAATTGTAATGCTTCATATTATCATATTTTATTTTCAGCTGTTAATTAATATTCTAAACTTTGTTTCTTTCACGTCATTTATGATTGGGTTCACCGAATTTGGTGATGTTTTATACTACTAAAAAAATAAGAAAATTATAAAGATTGCAGTTTAACAAAGTTGATATGTAGCTCTTGTATGGGGATGTGTAAAGCTTAAGATTTCGGTTGGACATTGAGCTGACGATGTAAAGTTTTTCAATTGTAGTCACATTTTAAAAGTTTTTTTTAATGAATCAAATTAATAATACACACATTATAACTAGTGTTCCCAAGATTAGTTTTAGTAATAATATTGTATAACACAACGCTTGCAATAATTTTTTTATTCATTTTATATTTCTGTTTTCCTGGTTGTGATATTTAAAAAAAATTATGGAATTTATTTAAGCATAAATATGAATTGTTTATTTTTGAAGTCATGATTCATTTCCCCTTTTTATTCTTGTTATCGAATCGCTGATGGTGAAAGTTTTAGTTAAGTTAATAGCACATTTTTTTTAAATCTCACATATGGAAACAATGATCAATTGATTTCTTATTTGTAAAATCAATGAAATTTTAAATACATCATCGTCATCGGCTGTCCCTCGTGTCCGAGGAAAACTGTCCTTCAAGGTTGTGGGTCCACATGTGGCTAAAGAGACCAATCCTGGACCTACACACTGAGGCATTGTTTGACTTATTTATACAATGAACTTAAATCAGTTTCTCATGTCATATATACCTTACAAGTATATATAATTATGATGAATTAGTTGTGGAGTTCTTAAATATGGATTAACTTCAAAATATATAAAATGTATTTGTTTTATTTGTAAAATGAGCATATTTGATAATACAGTTATCCATAAATATTTCATCACATTTATACAGGTTTTATTATTTTTTAGTTTTATCCCAATTCATATGTTTAAATCATAAATTGGCAACTAAAAAAAATGTTTTTGATAATTAAACTTATTATTTTCATATAAATATGTACACTCATTGTTAGTTTAGTAAGTATACATGGAATAATCTCATTTTTATATTTGACCCACAATCTTGTATTAAACCTAGTCAGTAGAGTTATAATGATGTACTTCAGTAATGCTTTAATGCTTGGTCATTTATTAGTTAACATATTAAAGATAATGAATTATTTAAAGGAGTTTTATTTTTAAATAATCGTGTAATAAATAATACCTCATCATCATCATCATCAGCCGTCTGTCATCCACTGCTGAATGTAGACCTCTCCCAAAGCCCGCCACCGCCCCCTATCCATTGCCGCACCCATCCATCCGTGTCCAGCAATCCTCTTCAGATCGTCGGTCCAACGGGCAGGGGGACGTCCAACTCTACGGAAACCTGTACGCGGTCTCCACTCCAGAACCCATCTTCCCCATCGGCTGTCGGTTCTCCGACAGATCTGGCCAGCCCACCGCCACTTCAGCCCGCCTATCCGTAGAGCCACCTCATTCACCTTGGTTTGTTGTCGAATAAATTCGTTTCTAAATCTGTCCCTCAAGGTTATTCCAAGCATGGCTCTTTCCATGGCGGGCTGGGCAACCTTGAATCTATAGACTAGACCTTTTATCAATGTCCACGTCTCAGCTCCGTACGTCATGACTGGCAAAACGCACTAGTTGAAGACTTTAGTTTCTTGTCTCCTTTTTTGAAAAAGAGGACCACGATACTTTCACTCCATGCTTTTGGTGTGCATTCCTTACGCAGTACGGAATTAAACATTTTTTGTACTGCGCATAGAATTGGGAGTCCTCCGGCTTTTAGAAGTTCTGTGGTGATTCCATCCTCTCCTGGTGCCTTGTTGTTTTTCAGCCGTCTCAGGGCCATCTCAATTTCATCTATGTTTATCTCTGGGAGATCGTCAGTATGGTGGCGGGTTATTTTGGCTCTGGGATCACCATTTCTAATGAATTAAAACAATTAGAAAAACCATTGTTTGATGAATAATAAATCATTATTATGGAAATAGTGATATCGTCTTAATTTAATAAAACCATTAATTATTACCAATTGGAACAATATTGAATAAAACAAAATGAAACACTTACAAATCAATTTTATTACACAGGTTAATCAGAAAGAGTATTATTAAATTGTTCTATAGATTTTGGTACGTTCATACCCTCGATTACATATTTTTCCATAGAAATAGGCATTCTAAAACCGGAGAGTTTGACAGCAGAGGATCGTTTCATTTTCTCAAAATCTTTCCTTTTCTTCCTTATTCTCGGATGTTTCCTGCTTACGACGGGCCGCTCATGTTTAGCTATGTGTTGCTCCAATTTATCCTGTAGGTAAATAATACACACAGAGATAGAAAACAGTTAGAATTCAATTTTCCAACTCTATATTAATCATTTCTAACCTCGCTAATTAATTTTTCTACTGTTCTACATATTATATGAATAACATACCAGGTATCTGGTAGACAACCTATCCAATGAAATTGAACTTAGATAAACTAGTAACACTAATAAATACGTAAGAAAAATGTCTTAAGAAAGTTATGAAATCAATAAAATTAAAATGATTAATCTGTGAAGGAAAACAAAACCTTTATACCAATCAAGCTACGAAGCAAATACATTTTAGTACACTTTTTATGAATGCCATTTAACTTCCAAGCATTAGCTTCCTACCATAAGGTAATATTCTGTAAATGTTCTGCCATACCTACCATTTATACTTAATTAAATTTGGCAACCAGACTTTTAAAACCATATTTTATCATGGACTAACATAAAAAAATTGCACTTTAAATAACTGGATGTTAATTCAATTGAATACTTATTGAATTTATTTATAACTTAACACAAGCTTCCACAATAGTCTACGGTTTCATAAGGAAATCAAGAAATAATCTTTGACCATGATAAGGTTTGAATAAATAAAAAAAATAAAAAATCTGAACGTTAATTCAAGTTGAAAGGAAACGCACCTGTGTTGATAATTTGGCCGAACAACCAGGAATAGTGCAATTGAATGTTTTCCCTTCATGCACAGACTGAATGTGGTGCTCAAGGTTGAATCTCGAGGAATAAAACCTGAAATTGCAATAGAATAAATATATTACTAAATTTGGTACTTCATTTGTTCATGTTCCATATTTGATGATCTTAAGTAAAGTTTTTTATTAGGTAAATGTTAGTTAGATTGATTAAAAATATATATTTCTTACTTGGAACAGTCATATGGACAGGGAAACACATCTTTTTCATTCGGAAGACAATGGATCTTCATATGACGACTTATATTCCGCTTCAATTCAAATATTTTTTTACAGATGTCACAGTGAAACTCTGAAGAAAAAAATATCACAATTGATACAATTGTACTTTAGTTATCATCTTGGAGAAGTTGTGCTGTATTCATGTGTATGATTTATAATGAGATAACCAGTTACAAAATGTTATTTTTATATCTAGAAAATGAGACTGAGAAAAGAATACATAAGTTTACCTTTGTACACATGTTCAGTTTTCCGATGTTTTGAAATATCTGTCCACCTTTTGAATTCTTCTCCACAAAAACATTTATATGTGCGGTGGTTCCTTCTATGCTTATTGCATTCTATTAAAGATGAAAATGTTTCTGTACAACTGTCACACCTATAAAAAAATTAAATGTATATTAATAATTAGTGAATTATCCCGCTCTCAAATTATCTCTCAAAAGAGATCAGCTCCCACCGGATGCCACGCAGGACAGACAGTCCTAGTCACGCCATACAAGAAGAGCCGACCCCAAGTAAATGGGACAAGGCTAGGAAGAAGAAGAGAATTATCCCGCTGGTCTGCCAATACGAAAACAAAAAAAAATTATATTATATAATAAAATTCTCTGGTATCAACTTGACCGCGTTCGGAGTCATCCTCTCTTGCTGCCATGCGATCGCTAAGGTCCTCACCACCATGCGGAACTCAGGGATCACTTCTGCACTTTGTACTGCACCACCCGGCCTATGGAACCTCGTGTCTGTCAGGTGACGCCATAACAATGTATTTTTCTTAACCGCTATCAAATGGGTCAGCTGTTATCTGATGTCCTGAGGAGCATGCCATCATGGAATCGCCACAACCAGCCTTTTCACGTGTTTCCCGGACCCGTGGCAGCGAACAGAATTAAATTTAATATTATAAATTTAATGAACGACATCTCTAGATTATTTTATAATTTAGCTTGTTTCAATAAACCACAATGTATTCCATAACCTTTGTTCATATTTACACCCATCCCTAATCGAATGACCAAGCCAGAAAGAATCCTGCGTGAAAACCTGGAGACTAAAAGTCCACTCTCTGGGTCTGGCCGAGGTAAGGAGAGAGCTTTTACAATGGGGCACCTTCGCCATAAACTTCCACAAGCATTTTATGTGTCTCAACTGCACTCTTCTTCCAATTAAAACAGAACAGGATAACTTCCCGCAAATGCTGCTTATTTACCACGAAGTCGACATTTAAGGAGCGATAAAAGAAATGTTGTTGTGAGAATTACAAACATGTGCGAACTGAACTTAATTGACGGATCTCAGGCTTACTAAAAAATGTGGCCGCCAGATTTGAAGGCTTGAAGCAGCCAGAGCCTTATGTTGTAAAACGGACCGAACTTTCCGAAACGCCCAAAATATTTTATATTTTTAAAAATAATCAGGGATATTTCTCTGAATCAAATAACAGTAAATATATACATAAGCTCATACCACTTAATGTCAATTAAGTGACTCAACAAAGTATTTCTTAAATGAACTCCTGTCGAGTTATACTATACTTGATGTTATACAGCATAATTTACAAAATTAACAAATAATAATTACACACTATGCACTATTCAAATACAACTTTTTATTTAAACCCCTTCTTTGTGTCTTTTTTATATAAATTAATTAAGCAGTTGGTGGTAGGTACAAAAAATAATCAAGGAGCGCAAAGGGTTAATATAAAACTAATGACAAAAATTTGTTGAATAACTCCAAAACACCCGACTGAAAGTTATTTTTGAACAATATTTAAGAGTAACTGGATAATTTTAACAACAAATTAATTGACTTCTTAATTGTACAATATTAACCCCTTTAGTGCGGCTGGCTACGTTTGCAGTCCAAAAAATTGGTTTCGAACTGTGACAGACTACATTTGGGGCTCATATTTAAAATTATCTTATAAACCTTTTTACTTTACTTCCTTACTACTAAATCGTAGGTAATATAAAGATGAACTGGGACTATCTGTCTGAGCTGCAAATGTAATCAGCCGCAATTCGAAACTTTTTTTTTTTACTGCAAATGAAGCCAGCAGCTCGATGGAGGTTAACAAACTATAAAGTGGATTGCAATCCTGGCAGTTAAAATAACTGATAAGAGAGGATTACGCAGAATTTAAGTTGCACGAGCTGCATACCTTTTTTTGCAATGATAATCTTAACTTGAAACTCCGATAAAGAATGATTAAATGTTATATATGGTCTGTTCTACTATACGGCTGTGAAACTTGGACTCTGAAAGTGAATGTAATGAACCGGTTAGAGACGTTTGAGATGTGGATATACTGCAGAATTCTCCATATACTGCAGAATACAATCAACCGACAGGGTAAGTAATGCAGCCGTGCTACAGAGAGCCAGAGCCAATATAGATCTGTTGTCGAGTGTGAATGTTAGAAAGGTCTCATATTTGGATCATGTGCTAAGGGGAGAAAAATACCACCTCCTTCGACAGATGTTAATGGGTAAAATAGAGGGACGTCGGGGAGTTGGTAAAAGTCAGTTGTCAGACAGGAATGACCAGAGTTCAGAACCCGTTCCAAGTGTCGCCTTTGCAGTGACGTTGGGGAGACCTGACTTGGCACCGGAAGAAGAAGAATAAGAAGAGAGGATATTATGAAAAGTAGTAAAGGTGCTTACTTGAACTGTTTGATGCCGGTGTGGGTGTACATGTGAGTGGCGAGGCGGTTTTTCTTCCGGTAGCCGATCTGGCACTCTTCACACCAGAAGGGCAGCAGCTCCGGGTTGTGGGTACGGGAAAAATGTTTCTTCAGATTTTGGTTGGTGGCAAACTCACAAGGACATTTGGAACAACTGAAATTTAAAAAATATATGTTATAAAATCTTAATAAATCGATAAGTAAGTGGAATATGTATTATAATAATTATGCCAATATTGGGAAATTTCATAATCATATATTATATTTCAGAACATTGAAAGACACTAAAAAAATGTGGTTTTAATTGCAACATTTCTTTATCAAGCATATTTAAAAAAATATATAAATATATTTATATTTATTTTATTTTCATTTTTGGTTATATTCCAAATAAAAAAATTTTAGCTTAATAAATATCTTTGTGACATAGGTCATAACTTTTATAAATACATGTTGGAACTATCAAAATAAGGATGAATGGTAAGGAAGCAAAATATTAACGATGTAAAAGGAACGATAAATAGAGGAAGACCGAGGATAATGTGGTACAATCAAATATGCCAGGCATGTGGAGAATCCGAGAAATTTACTTGCATGTTTGGCAAGATGTATGGAGGTTGAGGAAGCGGGAGAAGTTATCAGGAAAGATCAGTGTGGCAGACCATTCCTTCTGCCTATTCCTTTGGAGAAACGGCGTGATGGTAAGTTATAATAGTTAATTCTTTTATTCCTTTAGGCTTACCGCGCACTAAGCGGCCAGGCTGCCACAGCCAGGTTTGCGGCAGCCAGTTATAGCAGCCAGTTAGTCAATCGACGCGCGAAGGCCAGTTGTGACCTTTCTGCCGAGCGATATGGATGTGGAAGATCTTATAATTGTTTACCTTTTGTCTCGCAAGAAACGTAAAGCAAAGAAAAGACATTGGATTCATCCTCTTTTACTAGAACGGCACTCAAAAGGCTTATTTTATACATATTTTAAAGATGTTCGTAAATACCCAGATCGGTTTTTTAACTATACAAGAATGTCAGTGGAATCGTTTGATAACCTTTTGGAAAATATAAGGAATTCAATCAAGGGTACGGATACTCCTATGCGAGCTTGTATAACTCCAGAAGAAAAATTGTGCTTACTTTGAGGTGAGTACCTACACAAATAAAAAAAATATTGTGTTTATTTTTCATAACATTTATTATTTACTTCTTACATTATTTTATAGTAAGTGGTAGTCATGATTCCTGAAACAGGTCAAGAATTTCAGAATTCGTAGTCGTATCTGATGCATTTGTATCAGTTGGAGATAGCACCTCATTGTATGCCGAGGTTCCCGGTTCATAGTTTGTTACGTTTCCATTGCGATATTGTCCACTGACAGAAGTTTCTGGTTCATAATTTGGTTGTGGCGTATATCTACGGCCATATGATCTGGGGACCGTTGTTCCTGGTTCATAAGAAACATACCCTTGGCAAAACAGACCAAATTCGGAATTATGAGATTCCATAGAATGCATTTGCGCTATTTTTATTACATCAATTAACTCCATTTTCATAGAAAGCTTACGATGTTGCGGAACGTTTTTAAAGTCATCTAGAAGCGAAAGCATAAATAGTCTATCTGAATCCGATTCTTGCTTTCTTTCACGCTCTTCTCGCGCTGCCATACTCTCCTTTAATATATCAATTAAATTGTCGTCGCCACTTGATCATCTTTTTTTAAAAACAGGTCGACCTTTAATACTACCGCTATCATCGCTGGTTTTCGCAGTGCGTGTTTCATCCATGCTATTTTGTGTTTCATTGTTAACTACAGTGACCCTAAGAAACTGTAGTTGTTCGAAATATATGTAAGGGTTCCTACGCAAAGCTGCTGATCCACTTTTAGTACGTATGCATTTTAATTCCCTGGTGTGACAAGTCCTAATGTTTTTCCACTTTTATTCTAGAGATTTACCTGAAAAATAAAATATTATACTTTGTTACAGATATCTGGCTACAGGTGTTCTGTGGTAGAGTTGAATTATAATTTTCGAATTGGATATACCACTGTCCGAGATATCATATATGAAGTTTGCATCGCGATTTAGAAGAACATGAGACAATCAACTTTTCCAAAATTAAATGAAGAAAAATGGCTTGAAATAGCAAATGGTTTCAATAAAAATGCAAACTATCCCAATTGCGTTGGTGCCATCGATGGTAAACATATAAGAGTAATAAAACCAAGCGATTCAGGATCACTTTACCATAATTATAAAAATTATTTCTCAATCATTTTACTTGCTGTATGCGATGCGGATTATAAATTCACTTATATAGATATTGGAGCATATGGAAAATGTAGTGACTCGTCTATATATAAACAATCTATTTTGCATGAAAAACTCGTCAATAAAAATTTACAACTCCCGGAGAAGAACCCTAATGCCGATGCCATTCGTCATTGTGGGAGACGAGGCATTCGGCTTATCTAAAAATTTAATGCGACCTTTTGGAGGAAGGGGTTTAACAGACAAGAAAAGAATCTTCAACTACCGACTGTCCCGAGCTAGGCGGTTCACAGAATGCACGTTTGAGATTCTGGCTAACAAATGGCGAATTTTTCACCGTCCACTGAATGTCTGACAAGAATTTGCAATAGCTATAGTACAAGCATGCTGTGTTTTACATAAGTACGTGTGCGAAAGAGATGGCTATAGATTTGATGACACCCTGTACTTTCCTTCAGAACTTGAAATAAACCCAGGTCCCTCAAATAGAGGGAGCCGATCATTAGCATCTTATAGCGGTAGTAAATCCGTATATATATGCGGATTTTTTATTCATGAAAATCCGCTAGATTGGCAAAACAGATCTGCATTGGGATAGTATTCTATGTACGAGTAATATAATAAAAATAATATAATAATAATAAAAATACTTACCTAATTCATTCTTTTCTTTTTCTGACAAATTATCCGCGCCCACTATAGTTGTGATTTCTTTACATCACGATCACTATATTCTGCTGAGGATATATCCCAAATTGCATTGCGGCTTTCGATTTCTCGAATAAATTTCTCCGTATCGAAAGTCATTTTGCAAAACGTCACGGAGCACAAAATACGTCTGGCCGCTACGGCAAGTGCGCGAAGACTGATGGCAGCCACATACAATCGCCTACTTTTGTTCGCGCTAATTCTGGCTGCTAGCAGCCAGCTGGTTGCCGAGTACTCAGAAGCGTTCTAATCTCTCTCCCATACACCGCCATACGTCGGACTGGCTGCCGCAACCTGGCTGCTTAGTGCCCGGCAAGCCTTAATGTAAGTACCTATGTGAAATGTATTCCTTAAAAAATATACACATATTTACCTGTAATTTTTCTTCCCCACAGATGCCTCTGTTTGATGAGTTGTTTTAACATGACGAGACAAGTGTGATTTGTTGGTATAAGCCTTTTCACATGCAGGAAACTTACATGGAAACGGTTTCTGAAAGACAACAAATGAAAGAATTTGTTTTCTGATCTTTGATGTTACGATTTAATTTATATTTTAATTTGGAAAGGACTAGTAAAAAATAGTGTGGCGTTATAGTATAGAGCTATAGTTGTAATAAACGTGATTTACCTCTCCAGTATGAACCCTCAGGTGGGCTGCTAAACGATTTGGACGTGAAAATACTAAAGAACAGCCATTATACGTGCAGGGATGCTTTCTGACATCCTTTTTGTGCGGAAGTTTTGGTATTGATTCATTAATGGATGTGTATTCACTAAAATCTGATGAAGCATCACCAGAATCCGACCAAACCATGATTAATTCTTAAATTTGGACACATAACATTTGAAAATTGAACAAATCGCTGTGCCGCCAACACAAATCGTCGTAACCTAACATTTGAAAAAAGTACACATTGCAGCTGTCAAAGTAACGTGTTTCATTATTCAAAAAACATTCAAGGGGCAATGTGGTTTCAATAATAGACGTTAGAATAATGGCATTAAAGACTATTTTTGATTCTTGTTAACTACATTTTACTTGATTTAAGTACAACGAGGAGGAAGTTATCTATGAACTGTCAAATTTATGTAATCTGTGCAATCTGTGGTAAATTCAAAAAGTCAAAATATAACCTCACTTAATTCATTTTTAGTATTAATGCTCTCAGTTTAAAATGAGATCTGTGCGTATAAGTAAAACCGTTTTCCCAATATCAAAATTACCATTACTTAGAAATTTCAATTGTTCCGTTAATCATCAATTCTACAACCATAATATTACACCCCGCATCAACAGTAATTCTTCTAGTTCAAGGTATTATTCCACTGGATGTGTATTAAATAAAATAAAAAACAAATGTGTTCTTCTTAAAACTTAAACTTCATTATTTCTAGTCCATGATCCAAAAACATTATTTATTTCAGGTTTACGCTAAATTCATTTGGAGTCACACAGTATATAAAAAATGGCAGAAAATATTCAACAATTATCGATTCAGAAATACACCTCCCGAAAAGTGAAATGGACAGCATTTTTTACACAGATTATTCTACCGATAAACTGATAATTAATTTGACTCATGATCACAAGTCTAAGCATAGAATTTTCAAAAATCATTTATTAAAACTAATCCAGAATGTAGAACAGAGTAAGAGCGCAACACCTCAACAAGCACAGCTCATGATAACCTGTTGTTCTAACTACCTGCCTAATCTCTCCCCCGATGAACGAACCAAACTTCTGAATACAATGTGTACTATTTTAAAGTAAGTACAACTGGATTAATATTATTATCAATTATCAAATTAAGACATCATAATTTTTTTTAAACAATGGTGTAAAATTCCGCATTAAATATTGCGGATTAAAAATATTCTTTAGATAATAGCTAGAAATTTGATAATTCCCTAGTTTTCATAAAATAAAAAAATCTTTTTGAAAACAGAAATTTTCACAAAATTTAAATAATTCGTTAGCTTTGGGATTCAACTCATTCTCATTTTAACCAATACATAGCTACAAACAATTTTTCGTTTTTATTTAGAACATTCTCTAAAATTAAGATTAAAGGGGATCTCACTAACCATTTAGAATTGTAACTTAAGTTCATTACTTATTTATATTTGGATTTAAATATATTATATTTTACTTAAAGTTGTCATCGCAAACAAAAGCCTATCCAAAAAAGCTAAGATGACAATGGTGTTCTTGTGCCGACCCTTATGTATGGAAGTGAAGCATGGAACTGGCAAAAGAAGGATTAAAGTAGAATAAATACAGTAGAAATGAGACCTCTAAGATAAATGTGTAGTAAATCTGTATACGATAGTGTCATATGCATATACAAAAAGTAAATGCGGTGCGAATGAAAGTGTTATGAATAAAATAATGAATGGGTCGTTAAGATGGTTTGGGCACATGAAAAAAATAGTGAAAACAGAATGGTGAAGAAGGTATATGTAAATGACGTGAACGGAGTTAGAAATAGAGGAAGACCGAGGAAAACTTGGCACAATCAAATCAATCAAATATTAAATGTCAGTCATGTGAGGAGACGGAGAAATCGACATGCGTGCATGACACGATGTATGAATGTAGATGAAGCGAAAGATATATGTCAGGACAGAACAGTGTGGCGGTCCATTATTTCTGCCTACCCCTTCGGGAGACGGCGTGATAGTTAGTTTATATAAGTTGAGTGCATGGTGAAACCAAATTAAAATAGTACAATTTTTTATTATATAAATTTATTAAATTAGTAAGTAAAAAAATAACCTTTGATATTGTGATAAAATTTTAATATTTAAAAAAATATTTATTTACAGAAAATATGTGACTTTTAACATCGGTCATTACAATGCATTACTGAAGAGCTATAAAGATAACAAGTACAGTTTTGTTGCCAGAACATTCATTGAAGGCATGTCTCCTGTTCAACCTAATGCCCTTACCTACCAGCTTTTACTAGCTGCTGTTTGTGAGGTACTTCTTTAGCCTTCAAATGTTTTGTTGGTTTGATATCTCAGGACCTTTAAAAATATGTATATTTATTTTAAGGTGGGTGATATTAACCAAGCAGCGGAAATTATTGCAAATATGAAGGCAAATAATGTAACTATAACAGATGTAACTTTCAATTCTCTCATTGAAGGACATGGTAGAGCAAGGTAGGTTATGTTCCTACCAGTGTGAGTTGGATAAATTATGAAAAAATATAGATTCGTTTAGTATATTTTTTACATTCTTTGTTTTTAACAGCAATATCCCTGGCTTTATTGATGTATTGGAGATGATGAAGATTTTGAATATCCAACCTACTGTTGGAACACATGTGTCCTTGATGAAGGCATACTTATGGAATGATAAAATTGATGAATTTAAAAAATACCTTTTTAAAGCAAAAAGTAGCGGAGAAAGCTTCTCCGAGGTACAAGCCATGGAACTTGTCAAGTGTTTGGCCCATAAAAAATTAGATATTTGTATAAAAGATGTGAGTATTTTTTTATTTATTGAAATTAAATAAACCTTTAAAAATGATGATTGATATTGTAGATTAACGATTAAGAATTAATGAGAAATTGATTTGACCATTTATAATATATTAGGTGTATAACTTTGCTTCCGCCGTTTTTTTTCCGAAATTCGAGGCTTTATCGTAAGAAACTGGTTATACATTTATGATTCAAAGTATTGTCCATCGCTGGCCACTACTTTCTCCCATCTTTCGGGCAGCATACGAATCCCGCGTTGAAAAAACTGGTCATCTTTTGAAGCGATCCACGAATCGATCCAATTTTTTACTTCTTCATAAGACCGGAAGTGCTGGTCAGTGATAGTCCGAGGGAGCAACGTCTGGAGAATACGGCGGGTGGGGTAGGACTTTCCATTTCAAAGTTTCCAAGTATGTCTTGACCACTTTCGTAACATGGGGTCGAGCATTGTCATGCTGTAAAATCACTTTATCATGTCTCTCGTTGTATTGCGGCCGTTTGTCTTTCAATGCTCGGCTCAAACGCATTAATTGCGTTCGATAACGATCGCCTGTGATTGTTTCAGTCGGTTTTAACAACTCATAATACACTACGCCGAGCTGGTCCCACCAAATACTGAGCATAACCTTGGAACCGTGAATATTCGGTTTGGCCGTCGACGTGGAAGCATGGCCGGGATATCCCCATGGTTTTCTGCGCTTGGGATTATCGTAATGAACCCATTTCTCGTCCCCAGTCACAATGCGATGCAGAAATCCCTTCCGTCTTTGCCTTGCAAGCAGCTGTTCACAAACACACAAACGCCGTTCAACATCTCTCGGCTTCAACTCGTACGGCACCCAATTTCCTTGTTTCTGAATCATTCCCATGACTTTCAGGCGTTTTGAAATGGCTGGTTGCGTCACTCCCAATGATCCTGCCAATTCTTGTTGCTTTTGACACAAGTCTCGATCAAGTAAGCCTCCAATTCTGCATCTTCGAAAACCTTCTCTCTTCCACCGCCATGCTGGTCTTCGACGTTAAAATCACCGTTCTTGAAGCGTTGAAACCACTCTCGGCACGTTCTTCCACTAATAGCGGCCTCACCATAGGTATTTGAGAGCATTCGATGAGCCTCAGCCGCAGATTTCTTCATATTAAAGCATAAAATTAAAACCTCCCGCAAATGACGAGAATTTGGCTCATAAGCTGACATGTTTAATCGGGAATAACTTTATGATGCAGACACAAATCGACTAATATTTCGATGGCGTTATGTTTACAAATACCTAAGCTTATTGTATGACATCTATGATCTATTTATTCCAACTACCACTTACCGCTACTGCCATCTATTGCAAAACGGCGGAAGCAAAGTTATACACCTAATAATATATTTCCCAGAATGACTTTGGTTACAATTAAGACCATTTTGGTAAAGGCATTTTTTTCCGCTAAGTTTATTGATCTCAGTATATTAAATATCTTTATCAAGATACGGATACGAACATTTGTATCAATTTCTGGTATTAATATCTTTGAACATTTCGAAATTTAAAATCACGGTGTTATTGTTTCAAGTAATTAAAAAAAATTGGTATATTTAGAAACAGTATATGACCATCATCAAATCATCACTGAAAATGCCAAAAATTGTAATTTTTGTTTTAAGATGTTCAACTCAAATCGTTAAAAGATTTAGATATCCAACTATCTATCTACAAAATTATATAATTTTGAGACATTGATATCACTTTCGATTCATAGATGGCGCTAATCGCACTATTATTTTTTATAAAATGTTTTGTAAACACAAAGAAAAGGTTTTATAACTTGTTTTTTTGTAAAACCTATGTTCTGCATAGCATTCCGAAATAGTTTCTTCGTGATATTGCTTCTGCCCCTTAGTATCACTGGTATACTGATCTATTATATAATTTTTACTATAAAATGTTTTAAAATTTATCTTCAGGTTTTGGAGTTACTCCCTTCAGACATATTAATGAATTTGGATATATCTCCATACATGCAAGCCATTTGCATTCAGCTTGTGCATGAAAATTTTCCCGAAGCTGCATACAGCATTTACAAATACTTTCCTTCTCGCAATAAGGTATCAGAAGAAAATGACATAGTTTACTGTCGACAACTGTTAAGGGAATATGCTAAAACATCAACTGTAAGTAAATGCTCAACTTATTTTAAATTTAGTGTTTCATAAAATAAAATATACAAATTACTCCAAAAATAGGTCTAGGGTACATAATGCCAGGTTTCTGATCCAGGGGACTTTGTTCAAGACTGGAAACGACTAATTATCAATCATAATAACAAGCTATTTCCGCTCAGTTTGGAAATTGTATAATAAATTCTATTATCTTATTTTTTTGTTAAGTTGGTTCTTCTGTGAGAGATAATTTTACAATTAATTCCAGAGACAATGGCACAGATTACATTATTTCCGCATTCATGAAATATTTATGTTATTATTTTCAGCCACTAGAAATAATAAAAAAGGTTGCCCTGGACCTAATTAAGAGTAAACGGAATATACATGCATTTCAAATATTGTGTAAAGGAGCATTACAGTATGAGAAGGTAGAACTCGCCTGCGAATTTATAAAATGTATCAAGGAACAAGGACTCCCTCTCCGGTGTCATTACTTCTGGCCTTTATTAGTTCAAGAGTCCAAAAACTCTGGAGAAAAAGGTAGGCATGAAGCATTTATTACAATTATATGTTTAAACATTCTTGAAGTTGTGTTTTTATATAATACATAATGGAATAACATCAAAAATTTATTTAGTTTTGTAAGAAATAAAATGTATTTTTAATATTAGTATACATATTTGTAAATTGATCATTTTCTGGATATTTAATTGATACTCTTCTTTTTCCAATAGGTGTTTTCGATATATTATCACTAATGCAGTCCATGACCGTGATACCAGATCATGAAACATTTGTCGATTACATTCTCCCCAACGTCAACCTGGCTTCTATAGACGTTCTGATGAAGAAGTTCAACAATGTTGGCATCACAATGTCCACTTCGTTGTCCTCTATTGCCTGCATGATGCTAAAAAGTGGAAAATTCAAGGAAGCCAGCGAACTATGTAAAATATTATATTAATATATATATATATACATTTATTTTGTGGACGTTGGACGATTGAAATGTGCGCGGGAGATGCCTATTCGCCTAGAGGTTCGCAACCCATCACACCGCGTCTCCCGCGGGGGCGAAAAAAGAAGGATGGAGTGCCGCATCGGTTAAACTGTGGCAGTCCATTCTTTCTGCCTACCCCTTCGGAGAGATGGCGTGGTGGTTAGTTGTTGGTTAAGTTAAGGGGATGTTTTGTCAAATTACTAGTCAAATCACTTCGGGATTGAACTGTTTTATTTTTGAATGAGACACAGTTGTCCGTTTCATTTCTCAATAATGTTTTTTGGGAATAAAAAGTTTTTGATCAAAATATAATATAAAACTGTTTATTTTGGAACACTGTTACAATATCATTAATTTAATTTATTAATTTTTAGCAAAAATGTTTATTTTCAACTGTATGTTTATTTTTTACAAAAATGTTTATTCTTAACAACACGTTCATTTAAATTTTTAAAAATATTTTTAACAAAATGTTTATTTTTAACAACATGTTTATTTTTAACAAAATCTTTATTTTTAACAAAATCTTTATTTTTAACAAAATCTTTATTTTTCACAAAATGTTTATTTTTATCTATATTCTGAACCAAAATTTTCACATTAACTAAAATATTTATCTTCAACTAGTTCACAAAATGGAGCTACAGCGCCCTTGAGATGATTAATTCATAAAAATGGCGCTCTATAAATCATCCAATTTATTATTATATTATTATCATTATTTATTTATTAAATTTTTATGAAATTGCCACAGCTGTTTCGCCAACAAATGTTGGCATCGTCAGGTGTTATAGACACCTGATGATGCCAACGTTAGCCAAACAGCTGTTGTGACTAGTAGTTTTTGATATTATAACAGATTTCCAAATTAAACAGTTAATAGTTTTGAATTATCATAGTGTTTCCGCCAAAACAATGGATTACTTATATTTTTTGGTCACAAATGAGGACAGTTCCCATGCTTTATGTTGAATATATTGTTATAATGAAAATCAATTGGTTTTGATTGATAATGTTATCAAAAACTTTGAAATTTTGTTAATGCGAATTTGGTATAATATTCCGTCTCAAATGGTGAAACATTTTACAAAATATCTTTAATAATTGCAGATTTTATTTCAATAGTAATTAAACCATTTTACAGGCAACAAGTTTCCTGGTAAAATAGCCTGTAACCTGATGATTCTTCCGCTGGTTCAGTGCTATATTCACTCTCACGATATTGATTCGTTGCTGAAAATACTTAATGTGTTCAATATAAGACCGACCAATCCCGAAAAAGATTGGGTGGGAATGTTTTTAGTGTCCCTCATATCAACGCAGAAACAGAAACTGAATGCTAAAGAGTTATTCTCAATACTCTCGGTACGTATTACATTTTATTATTATAATCCAGAGATGATTTTTCTTATGAATTAAAACACTGTTTTTTCCACTTTTGAAAAGTGGATAACTCCAAATAAAAAAATCATTATGGAATTCAACAGCCTTAAGTTTATCTAAAATTAATCCAGAGATGTTGGTTTATTATCTCACCAAGAATGCGTTTCTTGATGGAAACTGTTAAAATTATATTTATTCATTGTATAAAACATTAAATTAAATGAGTATATTGCAAAAAATCGTATGTACTTAATTAGTCTATTACTGGACTCCAACCCACAACCACTGCTATCGTAGCCCTTTGCCAATTAAACTAATATTATATGATGATTGAACATTTTATGATTGAAATTAACATTTTCTTCCTTCCACGAGTGTATTAATTTGATTTACCTATATGAGAATTTGTATTTTCTACCAAACTTTTTTTTTATTAATTATTTTATATCCATTATTTGAATTTGTTTTTAGAAATCAAATCAACTAGGAATAGGAATTTCTACATCATCTATTGACATGTGTATTCGTCATTTGGAAACATTCAAGGCGAGTCAAGAGGATGCAATAAAACTGAAAGATCTACTCCTCACAATGAGTAAATCATTTGAATATGAATGTCGATCATTCCAGCAAATTCCACACCCAGTAAGAAAACAGTATTTTTTAGACTAACCTTAATTTTTTTATTCTTCTTCACAGCCCGGTGAGGGATTTGGCCTCCTACACAATAAGTCTTCCACTGCCTCCTGTCCCTGGCCTTCCCTCTTCATTTTCCATGTCTTTCCAGTTTCCTCCAATCGTTGGGCTTATGTTTTTCTTAGGTTGTTGTTCATTGGGAAGTCGGAGTATCAAGGTGATTGTGTTGATGTTCGTAATCATGTGTTCTTTTATCTTTTAACATGCAGGATGATTAGCCTTGCGATGGACCTTCCTCCTTTATCCGGCCTTGGGACCGGTAGCAGCTTAGAAAATAATTTCCTCATCGCAGGCGGAGTGTATAAAATGAATTTGTGGATGCAAAAACGTATCTATCACCAAATGTTAATTTCTCACTTATCTAATAGAATTCCAGTGAGAATTTGATAATTAAATGTCTACAAATGAATTGTTAAATACATATTTTGTTATTTAACCATCCAGTGCTGGGATACCAGTTAAAATGCGAAATTATAACAAGTAAACATAACCTTAATTTTTAAATATATTTAATTTGTTTATATTTTTATGATACTTGTATTGTAGAAGCACATGAATATCAATGAGTTGGAGGCTCATCTGGTGGAATTAGAGTCTAAACATTTGAACACTCGAGGCGTGTTGAGAAAGCTGTTACAAGAATATTGTCGTCGTGGTCATATCGAGGAAGCTAAAAACATTTTAAAGAAGTGTGAAGTCAAAAATGTAAGTATTTTAATTTTGTGTATCTTGTATTGTATTTTAATTTGAAATCAGTGAGTTTTTTCAAAATGAGGATTGAAAAATTTGCTGAGAGTCTAAGAAAAATTGTATTTCATAATATCATGTATTCGTTTTCTTCTTGTGCCATATCAAGTTTCTCCGATGTTGGCAAACACTTCTGTAATGGCTTCTCTGTCTTGCGCTACCCAGAATAACTCTCCACGCTCCTTATTCCAGTCCAGTCTTTAAGGTTATTTGCCTTCAGTCAGGACCATGCCGTCCTTCAATTTTGTCCATAAGTTGGGAATCTCATATTTGTCTCCACGCAAGATGTGACTCAGATAATTTTTTTTACAGTACTTCTGAATTGCTGATCAGATTTGTCCACGGTATACGAAGCATTCTTCTGTGTAGCCACATTTCGAATGCCTCTAGCCGGTTCATAGTATGCACTTTCAGAGTCAAGATTTCCAAACCATATAACAGAACATACCAAATATAACACTTCAATATTCTCTCCCTAAGTTTCAAATTCAGTTAATATAATATCATTTATTAAGTATATATTTATGAATTCATTAAACAAATAATGTAAATATTTTCAGACCCCCTTATTTGATCTTGAATATATATTTTTTTCAGATATCATTTTCGGCAGGTATGATGGCCATGGTGTTTGACCTGTATATCAAGTGCAACGATCTGCCCCAGGCAGAAGCTTATCTATCAAAGTTGTATAAAACATATCCGAATTTTGTATTAGACGAATTCAAAGTAATTAACTATGCAACACTGCTCGTGAGGAATAAAAATATCAAAGAAGCACATACAGTATTAGATGAATTTGCAATAAAATGGTGGGTTCATTATACACTGTGGCCAAATGAATTTTTTACTAAAATGATATTGTGATTTTGTACTTTTTTTTTTTAATTTAACCATTTCAAAGGGAAATGTGTTTATTAATATTTTGACATAAAAAATTACTTCAATATAGTATTTTTCATATAACACATTGATTTTTGTGACCAGATTTTTAAATAAACATCATATTGGCACCAGGGCAACACCAGTTAGCGACATATTAAAAACTAATCTTGTAAAACATGTATCAAAATCCCTACATAGCATGTGAAAAATATAACTTAACTATTTTACTATGAATTACATTTTAAAATCTTTTTACATAATATTAACTGGCTGTGAAAGTGTCAAATATGTTTTGGACAATTAAAAAAAAATATAAAAGTTTCAAAGGAAAATTGATGAATACAAATTTTCACCATAGTCTTTCTTACGATTTAGATTCTACGGGAACATTTAGGAAAATTTTGTTATGAATGAAACCATTATCAAAATATAATAATGAAAAGTTATTTAACCGTTTTAGCGCTATGCTTATTTTGCAAATATGTAGGTAAATTGCTACAGATATTTTGTGTTATTAGATTTAAAAAACGGTATAAAATGACATCCAATTAAATTGACAAATATCAATAAATATGCAATAAAATGGACTAATATCGACAAACACACTAAAGAATGTGAGGGATAGCCCTGAATAGCAGTAAAGATGGTTTAGATTCATGGAAAGAAAGCGTGATAAAAAAGTTTTTGTTAATGATGTAAATAGACCAAAAAATAGTGAAAAACTGAGGAAAACACGTCTCAATCAAATCAATCAAGTATTAAATGTCGGCCAAGTGAAGAATCTGAGAAATCAACATGCATGGATGACACATTGTGTGAATGTTGAGAAAGCGAGAGAAGTATGTCAGGAAAGAATGGTGAAGCGGTCCATTCTTTATCCCCTCTTTGGGAAATGGCGTGATGGTTAGCTAAAACATACCTCAGCATAAAACTGGTTTTGTATTTTTTTAATGATTGTGATCCCAAAGTGTGTGCTTCTAGTGTGAAGATGTGTATTTTTTATTTATTTATCCCTTATAAGATATTCATTCCTCACTTATGTTTGTTAAAGCAGTACCACAATTAATCTCAAGAAAAGATCTCAATTTCCAAAGCATTTGAATTCATCAGTCTATTTTAATAGCAAATTTACTTCCATTCTCAGATAATTTTCATAATGTTTTATTTTTATTATAAATGTTTATGTTGCAGCCCTGTTAAAGGAGGTAAAGGTATAGAAACAAATTGTCGGCATCTCTTAGATGCCGTTTGTGAGATTGGCAGTACTAAGGAGACAGAAAGGATGGCCGTGTTTATCAGTCGAATTGGCTACTGTCACATGTCCAACATTATTCTTGGGCCAATCATCAGATCATATCTGAATCAGTATGTATTGTTTTTAAAAAAAAATTACAAAATTTTATTGATTTTACTCCAAAATTATCACATAATGTCATACAGGGTGAGGCGCGGTAACTTCCTTATTTAAAAAAAATCATAACACAAAAAGTGTTGTCTGTATCGATTTAATTATTTTTTCTTTGTTCAGGGGCACATTTAAAGTTTTCTTTCATTGCGTTTAAAAACGACATTTCGTAGGTGGCCACCGTCCTCGTCAATACACTGAGGTAGCCAAATTTTGAAATTTCTGTCCACTTTATCCAGCATATCTGTGCCTACGTCGGTAATAGCAGCACGAATATTGTCCTTCAGCTGACCAAGGGTCTTTGGACGATTCGTGTAAACCAATGTTTTAAGGTAGCCCCACAGGAAATAGTCACAGGGGGCTAAATCTAGCGATCGTGCTGACCACTGAAGATCGCCCTTAAGAGAGATAAGCCATTCGGGAAAGCGTTCCCATAAGACATGAATGGAAGTTCGTGCCGTGTCTAGCCGTGGTGCCATCCTGTTGGAAACACACACCCCCCACATCCATTTATTCGAGTTTGGGTAGAAAAAACTCCTCAATCGTGTTTAAATAACTTTCAGAAATTATCGTAGCTGTCCTTTCGTTTTCTTAAAAAAAATGAGCCAATAATGCCGATTATGTTTCTTCTTCACACTATTAGTATCTCTGAACGTGTCCACCCACAAACAAATCGATTTACAATCAGGCACTCGACCTGCAGGTGCGATATTGAATTGTTTTCTGAATGTACACTGAGTTGCGATGACCAAACGACCGAAGAAAAAGTAGGCCTCCACGGTAAACGTGCGCTCCTCGTTCGTCCACGGCATGATTGACACTAAACTAATCACAAAAAACATTAGATCACATGCTTTCGAATGCGCTATAGGGACGCGCTCTAGGAGTATCCGTCGCTTTATGACGTGAGTTTCAAATAAGCAAGTGATCGCGCTTCACCCTGTATATCATATATACTAATATTTAAAAGATTTTTTTTAATTACTCATTTGTCTCTAACAATAATTCATGTGAAATTTGTTTCTTTCATACTTAAAATGTTACTATGCGATATTGAGGATTGCTAACATGGAGTGAGTTATATGATTCTGTTTTTTCAGTTCTGATACAGATGGGGCGGTAGAAAAATTTGTTTACTATGCCACAAAACAAAAAAAAACTCCTTTGAAGCATGAGCTCATCTGCCACTTGCTTTTCCATTGTGACGAAAGTCTTTCTCTGCTGGACGACAGTACTGTTTCTAATAAGTACCAAAAATTGCTGTTGAGAGTGGTGGAAGCAGATAGGAAAATACACGGAGTGGGTAGCTCTCAGGTGAATTTTTATTGTCTAATCTATGCTTGTAAATGTGTTGCTCTTGTTAATGGTAAGGTTTATTTAAGCTATGCATGTGCAGGTAACAAATTAAACATGTTAAGTATTGAAATATGGGGAAGTCTGTCAATTGAAGGTATGCTTCACAGTTAAATGGGCAAATTAATGCAATTGGAACAGTTACTTCTTCTTCAGCTTTCTTCCTTTCACTGCTGGATATAAGCCTCTTCCATTTTTCTCCACTCATCCCTGTTTTGTCCCTTTCACATCCAGCATTATCAAAATATTTGATAATGTCTTAGCAAGACAAAATATGTCATTCCCATAAAATAAAATGTCTAGAAAACTGATGTTTTCATCCATATTAATTATGGACTGAAGCATTGTTTTGGTGTGAAACTGACAGCAGGACTGCTTAGTCCTGTAAAAGTTTGAGATGAAATTATTTATATGGCGAAATGAACTTCATGTATTTAAAAAAAATAGTTTGAGGACATATCAGCAGGATTTATTGTTAAATATTAAAATAGTGTTTTTTTTATTATAGATATCTTTAATAGTTGCCCTGGCAGAGATGAATCTGAAGAAGGTATTGAGGAAATACGTGTTGGACCCGACGGTGTCGGTCAACAACAACTTTTTACAGCAACAATGTCAGCGGTTGGGAGAGGAAAGTAAATTAACAGCCTTGGAGAATATTGCCGAGTGTATGGAGGGCATTAGAAGTATTACCATTGAGGATTTGTATGAAACTATCCTCAAGGCTCACAGTGAGTATTTATCACATTCTGAATAATGAAAGAGAATAATTAGCCTTGAAGAAGTAAACTCAGAAATAGTTTCAACAGGTTATGGAACCTCATCGCCGATATATTATGCAAATAGAAACAAAACGATGACCTTCATGGCATGGTCTTCGGTCTGGTGTAAAATTTTCGTGACAATAAAATGGCGATAGATTATGTACCTATCACTTGTCATGGAGAATCAATATAATAGCTAAAAAAATTGTATCAAGTAATTAGGTTCAGACAACCTGTTGTATAAAAAAAAATGAAAAGTAATTTCATTACATATCTTCTTCTCTTCTCCTTAGCCATCTTCTCGCTGCTAGATGTAGGCCTCTTCAAATAGTCTCCATTTTCCTCTATTCTGCGCGACTCTCATCCATTTTCTTTCCCTGACTGGAGTTAATGCCGTCAGCCTATCTTTTTTGGGGTCGACCGATGCCTCTTTTTCCTTCCCATGGTATCCATTTCTGATTGAAAGACTTATGTAAAGCATTTGTCTTTCCATATCTCGCTGTGCATATTTCAGCTTGTGTATGGTATTGGCTGTAAATATCACAGTTTCTAGTCCATAGGATGCATGCTTCATAGACTCTTCTTTCGAGGTTCATGCGAATTTCTTTATCCTTTAGTATACGAGTATGATCCAATTTTCTAAACGCTTCTCCATTTTATAATTTTTTTATTATGTTAATAATAATGAAAATTTTCAGATTTGAATAGTGACTGCAGCGCAGCCGAAGAACTGTGGACTAAAATGCAAGAAAAAGGAATCCAACCGACGAAGAAGTTTATCGAGATATTTAGTGGCCTGCTAAAATCTCACAAGAGGAGCATCCCTGCAGATCTTTTCGGCCACATGGACACTAAGACTAGTCCCTTAACATCTCCTTGAAATGTCCAGTGTGATATTAAGTTTAATAAATTGTTTTTATTAAAATAATACTTCTTCTTTCTTCGTTTCCTCATTGCTGAAGGTTATGATCAATGGAGCTGCCCATGGCTAAAACAAAACGCCTCCAATCCTTTCCGTTGTTCTCTGCAGCCCACACAGCCGAGTAGAAGTCTCCCCCAGCTAATAATCCAATAATACTGTTTGAATTTATTTTCACCTCTTGATTTTGAACATTTACAAAGTTTATTTAATTATCAAATGAAAATAACATTCATAAAATAGTCATTTTAAGTGAAATATTTTTTTCTCTATACAATTTATTTAAAACCATTTATACTTAAACTATAGATAATATGTAGTTGTATCCTTTAAGGAATGTAATAAGTTACAGAACGGAAGAGAGAAAAACAAAAGCACAAACACAAACGCACAATGGGTAGTTGTGAATTAAAGCACAGGTGAATAGATGGCATAATGACATACACACATGGAAATGAGTAATAACTTACATTAGAATAAAAATGCTTTTTTTTTAAATTGAGCTTCTTAAACATTCAGCGATGACTGCAATTGCAAATTTGATCTGGTGACGAATGTCATAAATACTGCACTTATAAACTGAATAGCCATAAACAATAGATTTTTTAATTATTTCATATAATGGTAAAATTATCAAATATATTAATTTTTATATACTTGTCCAAACTTGCGTGTTCCTAATTATTGACAGCCATTTAATCCATTGTGCTTTTGTCTTGTACGCTTTAGTTTGGTCACTTGTTTAGTAGTGCATATTGGTTGTCATTTTAAGGTTTTTGTTAATTTGGTCTAAGACGTCAAAAACTTGTTTTTTAATGGGTTCATAATCTGTTTTAATGGTGATGGAGGCAATGTCCTCTCGCAGGGCTGCGTTACTGTTCTCCAGCGTCGCCAGCTTCTCTTCCATTGCATTCAGCTGACTGTACATCTCATTGCCGTCTAATTGTTTCTGAAACCAATCAAAAAAATTCTTATTGTATAATTATTATTATTTTCTTTTAAAAGATCAACACCGAGGATTTAAATCAACATTATTAGAATTTATAATACAATCTCCAATAAGAGTAGAAAATACCTCATTATTATTACCAATAAATCAACAACTACATATCAATTTTTATCCAGGCTAAAGAAGAAGAAGCATATTACAGAGTAACATCTAACATCTTACCTGTAGTTCTCTGTATCTCTTGGAGGCCTCTTGTACCGCGCTCTCGGTGGGGGCAAGTTTCTCCTTTAGTGTGGCGGCTTCCTCCTTTAGCTCCCTTCTCTTGGCGGCACCCTTGCTTCTCAGCGACTCCAGGTCGGCCAGCTGCTCTATGGACTGGTGAAGGGTGGCTATTTTATCAGGCAATGCACTCATTTCGGCGGCTAGTCTTTCTCGAGTGTCTTGAGCCTAAATTTTAAAACAAAATATTAGTTTATAACGCATTTATCACAGATAATAGGAAAACTTAACTTTATATTATTTTGATATACATTTTTTTGTGAGTTTACCACAACCGGTTTCGTGGAAAAACGTAGATATCTACCGTCAGGTTAAGTATAACTATTATAAAATACATGAAGTAAAAAAAAAAAACCTAACTAACCACCACCACTTTGTTCTTTCTGGACATACTCGCTTCTTCTGCATTCATAAATTGTGTCATGCATGCACATCGTTTTCTCTGACTTTATCTAAAACTTTATTGATTTGATCGCACCATGTTTTCCTCGGTCTTCCTCAATTCCTTATTCTGTTTACATCGTTAACATTTACTTTCTTTACCATTCTTTCTTCATTCATTCTTTCCATGTGTCCAAAATATCTTAACCTCTCCGTGCGTACTGCCCCAACTGCGGGGCCAATCTATTCATGGTCAGATAGCCTATGGCCCCATGCTTGGGATGCATTAATAATTTCTCGAATATTTCCAGATTATGCCAAAATTTGGACTACCAACGACCTCTATTGGTATAAATAATTTATTGGCTAGTTACATGTTTTACAAACTGAAAAAATTATGTTTCATAAATTCCTCTAAGGGATCTCATTTCTACTGCATTTATTCTACTTTAATTCTTCTTTTGCCAGTTCCATGTTTCACTTTCATATATAAGAGTCAGCACGAGAACTAAGTGCCCTTGAGGTGAGCTATTCATGAAAATGGCGCTATACAAATTAGTATAATTATTATTATTATCATTGTGCACTGCCATCTTGGCTTTTTTGGATAAACTTAAAATAATATTTTTTTAAAACCTATACGAGAGTGGTCGCAATTAACTCTACCTTGTCATAAGATTCGTTTGCAAACCTTTTTTAACTGCACTTCCAGTCTGCCATATTCCTTGGCCATTCCTTCGGCTGTCTTGGTGCTATCATCCGTTCCCGCCATAGAAGTGTAGCCCCCGTCGCGTTGTTTCAACGAATCAATCTCGTCAAAGTTCAGTTGGTCGAGATTGGAGCTGGAATGCTCCAGCGCAAATACAATATCCGTCTCCAGATGGCCGATCCTCAATTTCTCGTCCGCCATGTTCCGCTCGAATGATGACATGAACTGTTCCATCGTCTCTTCACGTTTTTTCAGCTCTCTGTATTTTTGATGGCGTTCTGATTGGCCTTCTTCCAGGTCCTTACAATTTTTTTAAACAGAACATACATTAATTGAAAGCATGATTTTTTTGCTGACTATGAAATTATTAAACTATTAATAAACTTTAAAAAAAAATGCAGGACGATAGCTGGCAAGGCACTGAAAGATCGCGTGAGGAACACCAGAATAAGAGAGATATGTGAGGTTGAGGATATTATAAGATGGAGCAGACAGCGAAAAAGGGACTGGTACGGTCATGTTCAAAGAATGGACACCACCAGACTCCCCTATATTACACTACATAATCAGCCTCATGGAAGACCTCCTCGTGGAAGACCTCTTAAAAGATGGAAGGACAGCTGGGAGTCTACCTCACAGGAGGAGCAACACTCTGGAGAACAGACCACATAGGTCTACAACAAGGGAGAAGAAGAAGAAGAAAAAATAATCAAATATTACTAATTTCACAGAAACGGTGCCAATGCAGACGTTACCACCGATATTTTAGGTATTATTAAATTTCACAACATTTCAATGGTAATTTTTTTATCCAGATGTATTTTTGTGAAACATAGTTTAAAAGTTGCAGAAATTATTATCTTAATGAAGTTAAATTTTAAAATCTTTTTCAAATTTAAAATTACCATTGAATAGGTAAAAGAAACAGCCATTTAAATCATCTAAAGCTAATAATAGCTCAGATGTTGGGGCGTACATCTGTATAATGTTAATGTTACACGGCTTACTATGAAGCTGAAGTAGTATGATCCTATTAGAAATGGGTACATAGTTCTTGACATATTCAGATGTAACAAATATTGTAACTCCATTTCTACGATTTCGATCTTGTGGGTCACTTTCAGAGTAATACAGAAAATTGCACGAGCTGCATTAAATAAAACAAGAACCTTCTTTTGCAACGATAATCTTAACCTGAAACTCCAACAAAGAATGATTAAATGTTATAAATGGTATGTTCTACTATATGGCTGCAAAACCTGGACTCTAAAAGTGAATGTAATGAACCGGTGGACCAATAGGGTCAGAAATGCAGAAGAACTACAGAGAGCCTGAGCCAATAGAGAGCTGTTGTCGAGTGTGAAAGTTAGAAAGGTTTCATATTTGGGACATGTGCTTAGGGGAGAAAAATACCACCTCCTTCGACTTATATTAATGGAGGGACGTCGGGGAGTTGGTAGAAGGCAGTTGTCCTGGTTGCGGAACATAAAAGAATGGACAGGAATGACAAGAATTCAGAACCTGTTCCAAGTGTCGCAGGACAGAGATGCCTTTGCTGCAGTGATCGCTAACGTTGAGGGGACCTGACACGCCACCGAAAGAAGCAGAAGAAAGCTAGTATTTTGTATTTATTTTTGTCCCTGATGTTTAAACTACTTAAATCTGAAGCGAGATCATTAAAAGTATATTAATTTGTAGTAGAATAAATTGTTACCTGTTCTGCTTGCTCCAAAAGATCTTGGGCCCTCTTGATTTCTTCCTTCAGAGCTTGAGCGTTACTCTCCATTGTTGTAATTGCAGCATTATCTTCTCGGACCTGTGTTGGGTAGAAAGCAAATTATTATTTTATACATAATCATTGACGACTTTCCAAGCCGAGTGGCAAGTGCTGTGAATTCCACACCGAAGGTCCCGGGTTCCATTACCGGCGATGAAAGTGTGATTGTCACACTGTGTACGCTTTGGTGTAAAATTCACGTGACAATAAAATGGCTATAGATAAGCTGGTACACAAACAAAGCATCTAATGTACATAAGTAATAAAAACTATATATTAAAACAGATTAGATGCCTCAGTTAGATGTGCACACCAAGTACATAACATTGGCAGTTTAACTGTCTTGTACCACCCCTCGGTGTAAAGCACCGTCAAGCAAAACAAGACATCAATGTAAGATAAAGAAACATACAAATTTAGTAAAAGAAGGCAATAGCAAAGGACAAAGAAGAAATATACAAATCAGGTATAATAATACAATAGCATGAGACAAAGAAAAAATAAAGAAATAAACCAAGTATGATAAAAAAAGAGATATACAAATCAGTAAAGAGTGATTCAACAAAATAATTATAAAAATAATAATCAATAATAATTATTAAAATAAATATATATGTGAAAAATTTGAGAATATACAAGTTGAAATCTATGATTATCTGATGATTGCATTAGTACACCAGCAATTGGTGGTAGTAACTGGATGATGAATTGCTGGTGACTGGATTGGGGGGCACAAGATAGGAATATGTGGAGGAGTATGGGGGAGGTCTATGTCAAGCGGTGGACGACATCGGCTGTTAAGAAAAAGGTGAAGTATCAGCTCAAATGATTAACTTAAAATTTAGCTTTGTTCTTTTTTAACCTTCTCTTAAAACTGCTCTGTAGCTATTAAAGTAAACATTTATTCTAATTGAATATTTCTATAAATATTTCTATAAATAAAACAAATACTAGCTTCAGATTTTCAGTATTCTTCATTATACATTAACGCATCAATTGAAATAATTATTGTAAACTAACTAACTAACTAACCAACACGCCATCTCCCCGAAGGGGTAGGCAGAAAGAATGGACTGCCACACCTTTCTTTCCTGACATATTTCTCTCGCTTCCTCAACATTCATACATCGTGTCATGCACGCGCGTCGATTTCTCTGACTCCTCACATGGCCGACATTCAATATTTGATTTATTTGATCGTGCCACGTTTTCCTCGGTCTTCCTCTATTTCTGGTTCCATTTACACCATTAACATATAATTTTTTACCATTCTTTCTTCATTCATTCTTTCCATATGTCCAAACCATCTTAATGATCCTTTCATTATTTTGTTCATGACACCATCATTCGCACCGCATTCAGTTCTTATATTTTCATTCGACACTCTATCATACACAGAATATCCACACATTCGTCTAAGAGATCTCATTTCTACTGCATTTATTCTACTTTCATCCTTCTTTTGCCAGTTCCATGCTTCGCTTCCATACATAAGGGTCGGTAGAAGAACACCATTGTGCACTGCCATTCTAGCTTTTTGGATAGGTTTTTGTTTGCGATGACAACTTTAAGTGCACCATTCACTTTGTTGCCTGCCCCAACCCTTCTTTCAATATCCCTCTCCACTCTCCCATCTCTTGTAAACATACTACCTAAATACACAAACTCAACTACTTGCTCCAAGTTTTCACCATTCACGCTAATGTTGCAGACTGTCATGGTTTCTTCCTTTTCAAAAAATCATTATTGTATTATGTATAATATATCATATCTTTTACTGCGAAAGTGATCGGTGGTATAGTCTGTATGATTGTGGTAGTAAAAAAATATATAAATAAAAAGTCACCTGTGCCAATAATTGTTCTCTCTCTTGAGCTGGCTGCAACTTGTTGTTCATTTCTTCCATCAGTTCGTTCTTCTTCTCTTCGGAAACCATCAGCTTGCGGATTAAATCCACCATGTGGGTTTTCATCTGAATACTTAAATAATTAGTATCACCGGAAAATATTACAATAGAAGCTCCCAATTGTTCATTACAAAACATATTTAACATTATGTAAATACCATTGGTATCTGATATAGCTCATACAAAAAGTAAATGACTAAATTTCATGAAAACTAACCGAAATAATAAAATTAAGAGTTAGCTAATATTTTATACAAAAGCTATTCAACCCATGTCTATATCTTCTTTCCACTATACTCATTACTAATATTTTAGCATCCATTTTATTGAATTTGTTATGATTTAAATTGTAATGTCATTGTATTGAAGCGATAGATGGATCAATCAACAAGCCATATATTTTTTTAAATAAGTTTACAATTTTCACTGATTGATGGCATTGAATGTCCTTATATTATATTAAATATAATTTATTTTTCTCATGTGATTCAACGTATAGGAATCAAAGGATTACATTATTACAAAACATTGATTTCATAAAATTAAAAAATGTGGATCTTTTAGGGAGTAATTTCACTCAGATGTATATTATTCTTTCTGTGATACAAGCCTGTGATATTGATATGTGTTTCTCCAGGTCATTTTTGGCCCTTGTCAGCTCCTCTAGCTGTGTCCTGACCTGGTCCACTTCCTCCTGTAGGCCCAGGGCCGTGTCCCGCAGCTGCCCGTACTGCATCTTCTCTGCGGGGCTCATCTCGCTAATCAGGGCTTCCACTGTACCTTGTTCCTGGGAAACAATATTCAAATGAAGGCATCAAGATAGAATTCTTGATAAAATAATTTGATTTCAATATTGCAAATGGTAACCTATAAGTAAATGATAGTGTTCCTCATGGTAGTGTGTCTATTTTAGTAATATTCACCTAATTAAGATGATATTGAACAATTATACAGGCTGATGCAAAATGACATTTATGGTTTTATTTTGTTATAACTTTATTGTTTCAGAGCAAACTATAACTTTTTAACAAATAGTTTACAAATAAATATTATAAATTAAAACCATGAAGGTAATTTGATACCACTCTGTGCAATGAGTTATTTTTTATGAATTTTTTTAAAGGTGATAAAATAAATGCATCTATTTTATTACAACTCTGAAGTGTAGGAAAAAAAATTTTATACAACAAAATGGCGGCGTTGTAGGGTATTTCTTCAGGGTCTTTTGCGTGACATCGAAAAGTGCTGCACTTGTACTGCATTTTCAAGTCATGTCCACTATTCCAAATTCACGATTATTCAATAAAAGCTAATTGTAAGGTTCAAATGTTTCTGGTCTAATGGTATGAAATAAGCTGGCTAATTAACTATGAGGCTAAAAGTAATTACATTTTTTTCAATAAAAATGTTTTAAAATGATATCCTTATCACTTGTAAACTTTCTCATATATAGGCCGGACTACAATTTAAAAAAAAAAGTCGCTAAGGGACATTAAGATTTTTGTAATTTTGATTAATTTCTAGAAACAATATTGCTTAATGCTTTAACAGCGACTGCAATGAGCACTGTTACAAAGTCCTTAAAGAGGAGAATGAATACATTTATGGACTTGATACCTTTTTTATTTGATCCGTAATCTGTCGCAACTGTCCCTCTTTTCTCTGCCGTTCAGCGAATACCATCTCAAGCTCCCCCGACGTCTGTGCATTAGATATCTCCAGCTCGCTGGTCTGCCTCTGCACAGCGGAGACATCGGCCGCAGTCAACATCTGTGCGGCCAAGTTGTAGTCCGCCAGCCTCCCTTGCAAGTCTGCCATTAATTGTGGAATTTATTAAATCAAAAGTTATTGTTCTTGTGCCGACCCTTATGTATGGAAGTGAAGCATGGAACTGGCAAAAGAAGGATGAAAGTAGAATAAATGCTGTAGAAATGAGATCTCTAAGACGAATGTGTGACAAATGCAAGTATAAGAAGTGAATGTGGTGCGAATGAAAGTGTTATGAACAAAATAAGGAAAGGGTCATTAAGATGGTTTGGACACATGGAAAGAATGAGTGAAGACAGAATGGTAAAGAAGGTATATGTAAACGGCGTGAACGGAGCTAGAAATAGAGGAAGGCCGAGGGAAACGTGGCACGATCAAATCAATCAAATATTGAATGTCGGTCACGTGAGGAGTCGGAAAAATCGACGTGCGTGCATGACAAGATGTATGAATGTAGAGGAAGCGAGAGACGTATGTCAGGACAGAACAGTGTGGCGTTCCATTCTTTCTGCCTACCCCTCCGGGGAGACAGCGTGATGGTAAGTTAGTTAGTTAGTTATTAAATCAAAAGAATGTACTTTAAACCTACCATTAGCATACTCGTATACCTAGGCACCGTACTACCATAGGTCTAAATAATAAAATTACTGATACACTACTAGATATAAATAGTAGGTTATTTCAATTGATTTTTAATAGACAAACATAATAATTTCTACAACTTTGATAGATTAAGTATTATTAAAATAATTTACACTTAAACTGTACATTAAATAAGGAAATTATTTGAAAGTGTTTTAGTCGTGCCAAGTTTTACTAGCATTATTTTAAGGCACAGATTTTTAAAGTGGTCTGTATATACCCCACACGCATCAATTTTGATTTACGGACATAATATGTAGGTTTTTTGTAAAGTGGATATACTTATGGTATAATATTATATCTAATCTACAAAAAACCCTATTAAAATCAGTAGCATTGTGCCAAATGTGAAGATCACTCATTGACTTAAATAGATTTGTGAGTAATCAATATTTGGCAGGTAGGCAATATATTCTATTGATATGGTCATACAGGTTATTTTACGCTACTGACTAATAAACAACAACAATAAACCATCACGCCGTTTCTCCGCAGGGGTAGGCAGAGAGAATGGACCGCCACACTACTCTATCCTGGCACACCTCTCTAGCTTCCTCCACATTCATACATCGAGTCATACATGCACGTCGATTGTTCCGGCTTCTGACATGACCAACTTTTAATATTTGATTAATCTGGTCATGCCATGTTTTCCTCGGTCTACCTCGACTCCTTACTCCATTTACATTGTTAACGTATACTTTTTTAACCATTCTTTCTTCACCCATGCGCTCCATATGTCCGAACCAACGTAGCGAACCTTTCATAATTTTGTTCATAATACCTTCTTTCGCTCTACATTCCTTCCTAATTTTCTACATTCCTTCCTAATTTGATTCTTGACTAATATGTTGCACTACATAATCAGCCTAACGGGCTCATCCTCATAGAACTTATTTTCCTATGGCCATACGTAAGAGTTTTAGCTTCCTTGATGACTTTATTTCTAGCTCCTCGATCCTGCACCTTTAACCCCCAGTAGTCCGTTTCACCCGACCTAGTCAGATCAGCCAGAACATTACCCATTAGGTGCTGTCTAGGCCTTCCTAGACTTACTCTGGGTGGTCTAGACGCATAAAGGATCTTAATTGCATTGGTCTCTCCGGGTTCGTGGAAAACCTTCTAACAAATGGAAGGATAGCTGGAAATCTACCTTACAGGCAGTGGCGGTACTCCCATAGAAGCCCAGAAGCCCGGCTTGCGTAAGAAATTTTGAATCAAAACCTCTTCTGGCTTACAGAGGTATACCTCTTGTGGCTATTCCTCTCATGTCTGATGGGAACATTGTTGGATGGTGATTTGGTGGGTTGTTGGTTTATGCGGGGGCATGATTACTTAGATTTGGGGTTTTTGATTCAAAATTTCTTACGCAAGCCGGGCTTCTGGGCTTCTATGGTAGTACCGCCACTGCTTACAGGAAGAGTAACCTTCCGGAGAACAGACCACATAGGTATTGGACTGAATTGGACTAAGCTGGGCAGCTTTCGGAAACATGGGTCATCCTTAAAAACCGGAAAATACCAATCAACCTGAAACCAAAAGTCTATGAAGCCTGCGTTCTGCCAGTTGGTAATTATGATCTTGAAACTGTTACATTGTCCAAACAAAGTGCCGAGAAACTACGAGTGACCCAAAGGGCCATGGAAAGAGCTATGTTAGGAATAAGCCTAAGAGACAGAGTCAGAAACGATACAGTGAAAGAAAAAACAAAGGTCACTGACATCATTCATCGGGTGGCGGCTTTAAAATGGCAATGGTCAGGTCACATAGCCAGAAGCTCAGATGAAAAATGGACAAGAAGATCGCTGACTTGGAGACCGTGGACGACAAAGAGAAGTACAGGGCGACTGCAACTATGGTGGAAGGATGATCTGAACAGACACGTCGGAATAACCTGGATACTGTCTGCACAGGACAGAGTGACATGGAAGCGAATAAAGGAGACCTTTGTCCAGGAGTGGACGGGAATAGGCTAAGGAAGAAGAAGAAGAGAAGAAGGTCTATAGCAAGGAAGAAGTAGAAGAAACTATTGGAATACCAGTGAGCTCTTGTGCCAGCTCCCTGCCGCGCCCCTCGTAGTGCTTGTTGGCGGAGCGCTCACGGGCCGCCGTGTCTGCCGCGCGCGCCAGCCGCTCCAGCTCGGTTCGCAGTGCGCGCGCGCGCCCCCCCACCACCTCCTCCCAGTAGCGCCGGTCGCGAGTGGCGCGCTGCCGCCCCGCACCTGGGCCCGCCCCAGTGCGCAGGCCCGACAGGCCCTGCTGCGTTATTGGACGGTCCATCTAGGTAACAGACGTTATTTTGATAAAACACGAGACAAGAATAGGAGTAGTTCTAGCGATTATTTAATTGTTAATAACAATGTTTATTACTTTGTAAACAACACTAACTTTATTAAAAATTAAAAATAAAATACAAACATGTTTCGGACACAGAAGCCCTTCATCAGTGTTTTGTTAGTTTTTGTATTATATATACAATACAAAGTAAATATTTAAACACGTTTATTTTTTTATTATTTTTATTATTATTTTGTTGAATCGCTCTTTACATCATAACAGCATGAGCCAAATCGATGTAAAGGGTATTCTAGCAATCATAGTGATTCTCGTGATATGTGATAGGTAGCTAATCTATCGCCATTTTACTGTCACGTGAATTCTAATAACCAAAGATAGTGTGACAATCTAAAGGAGATATATAAGGTTAAAAGAATAGATTAAATATGGTCTGTCATCCTTTTGATTGATGACAAGAAAAGGCTAAATTAAATTAACGTAAGTCCCGGATGGACAAGGAACAGACCTAGATAGTGCAGCGAGACTGACGAAAGGGCATCGCTGCGTCCTATAACAGTCTCGGGTGGTGGTGGGAACCTTATATATATCATATGAATCAATAGCTAAACAATTGTACACAATAATCGGGTTCAAATAAGCTGTTGTATACAAAACTGTGGAAAACTACGGGAAGCTACCACATTACAGGCCCAAGTGGTATCCCAAGAACTAGCAAATATGTTAGACTTGCTGCAAACTAGGATTGAAACCAGTGGCGGTACTTCCATACAAGCCGAAAAGCCGGGCTTGCCTTAAAAAATCTATAATAAAACGATGTTTTTTACGCGTTTGAGCAGTCTACGAATAAAATCATATTATGAATTTAGCGCGAGTCAAAGCGATGTAATTCGTTGCGTTGCAAATGACTCCGCTGACATGTGCAGAATGACCTACGTGTATGTTTTTTTCCACTCATACGCGCCGTATTTTATTTCACTCTTACGTACCATAGGCGTAGGTGAGATGCCCGCGAATTCGCCCACGTCCACATGTTTTGTCTCATGTTTTCGATGGGCTTCATATTGGGCATGCAAAATGTAAAAGAGTCTTTGTCGCACTTATGTGTTTTTGGCTTGTAATCATATAGCTCGGTGCATATTTACCAGAAGATATCTAAAATTTTCGTATGGATTTGAAGCCGGGCTTTATCACTCTGAAGTATGTAACTATTCGATGTGTCACGAACTTCATTTCTATTGTCAGAATGTTATCTGTCATTTCTTTACGAACATTTATTTATAATTCGTCTTTCGGTGTTAACAAATAACATAAAAAAGTCGGACGGGCTTGCCTTATTGGTTGACCCTAGGCACGCCACAGATTGAAACATAAAAAATATATTTCTCTTCTGGGAGACGGCATGATGGTCAGTTAGCTAGTTAGTTAGTTTTATGAGTTGGTTTACCATGTTGATGTTGGCCATGGATGCGGTCCCGATGCGTTGGGCCGTGGTGGGAGGCGCCGCGCCAAAGTTCCCCCCCGCCAGGCGCGAGGCTGTGCCCCCGCGGTAGGCAGATCCGGGACGCATTGCACTCCTTCATTAGTTGTTGGCGTAAGGCAAAAAAAGCAATAACAAAATATTAACATGTATAATAATCAACCAACCTGCCACTGATGATGTCGGTGGAAAGAACAATCATTCTGAAAAACATGAACGTCTTTCATATTAGTAAAAGCACATTCAAAATACAAATACTCTTAACTTTAGAAAGCATCTTGTCTGCCAAAAGTCAAATAATCTTTCATGTATTCCTGGTATTTTAGCTTTTCTCAAATAGATGCCATAAACTATAGAGGAATTGTGCTCAAGATGACATACTTTTTGTTTTGAGGCAAATAAAACAAAAATTAAGTCGATAAAATATAAATCTAAAGTTGCAAATTTAAAACGTTTATTTAAACAACACAAAACAGAATCATGACGCTGTAGATAGAATAATAAATAAAAATAAAATAAAATTACACACAAATTCATGCTGGTAAGATGACACAGGTCAGTCTAAGTTGACATATCATTGAGTTTACTACAAGATTTTTTATTTTTTGGTGCATTATCTCGGTGAGAAACTTATTACATCTCCTGGATGGAAGACGATCCAGCAAACTATTTTCCGGAACTATTTTTTGACAAAATAGAATTAAATAAATTTTTAACCTTTAGACCGTTAGGTACTCTATCTAATATTGCTATTCGGCACATTCATTTTGAATAAAATGTCGCAGTTAACTGATTGAATTAAAAAAAAAACGTATTATTATTTTTTAATATTTTTTTAATGATATTGTCGCGACAGCTGTTTCGCCAAACCATGATGTTGTCATCACCAAGTGTTACAAAAACCTCAGTTGTTTGTAACATCTGATGATGCTAACATGGGTTGGCGAAACAGCCGTCGCGGCAATTTCATAGAAATTATTAAAATAACTGTGATAACTGTGTTTCAAAATTAAAACAGTTTGCACAGTTACGCCAAATGAATAATAAAAACATTTAAACATGAGAACAATCTAGTAGAGTTTTTATTAAGAAATGGAATTGCTAAAAAAGTATTCGTACATCTATAATTTCGTATTTATTCAATTTTTTTAATAAATACATTATTTAATCATAAATTAAAAATATTAAATGGTGCACTTAAAGTTGTCATCGCAAACAAAAACCTATCAAAAAAAGCTAGAATGGCAGTGCACAATGGTGTTCTTCTACCGACCCTTATGTATGGAAGCGAAGCATGGAACTGGCAAAAGAAGGATGAAAGTAGAATAAATGCAGTTGAAATGAGATCTCTTAGAAGAATGTGTGGATACTCTGTGTATGATAGAGTACCGAATGAAAATATAAGAAGTGAATGCGGTGCGAATGATGGTGTCACGAACAAAATAATGAAAGGATCATTAAGATGGTTTGGACATATGGAAAGAATGGTAAAAAAATTATATGTTAATGATGTAAATGGAACCAGAAATAGAGGAAGACCGAGGAAAACGTGGCACGATCAAATAAATCAAATATTGAATGTCGGCCATTTGAGGAGTCGGAGAAATCGACGCGTATGCATGACGCGATGTATGAATGTTATTTTTTTTTTATTATTATTTTTTTTACGTATACAACAGGTCGCTTGAACCCAATTACAGTATACAATTTGTTTAAGCTGATATATTGATTCTCGTGACATGTGACAGGTAGCCAATCTATCGCCATTTTATTGTCACGAGAATACTACGCCAGACCAAAGACAGTGTGACAATCACACTGCCATCGCCGGGAATCGAACCCAGAACCTTCGGAATGGAAATCAGAGCTCTTACCACTCTGCCACGAAGGTCGTCGAATGTTGAGGAAGCGAGAGAAATATGTCAGGAACGAAAAGTGTGGCAGTCCATTCTTTCTGCCTACCCCTTCGGGGAGACGGCGTGATGGTTAGTTAGTTAGTTAGTTTTAAAAATATTATTTAAAATTGATTATTGTGCGATTATTGCAATGTTGTCATAGAAACATAATACATTTACAAAATCGATTGGACTATAATCAGCTGTAAAACCCGACACAAATCTTTACATTGCCGTTTGTCATTAAGTGATGTAATGGTACATAATGGCTAATAAAATAAATCTATATAATATTTACCAATTGTTATACTGTACCTTTTATTAGTATTTTGAAAACTAGCGCTGCTGCGCGCCGAGAAATCCCTCTGTAAACCTCTTCGTGACGTCGGTCTATTGAAGATTTCCCGCGCGGAATCTGCGATGTCCGCACGCCATCTGACGGTCGACTGGCGCCCACTTTGTGGATAATCCATAATTGTAACACTGCTTTACTAAAACAGGTGATGTTTTGTGATAATTACCCCCACCAGAGGCCAAAAACACGCACGGGAGTATGATAATAACCAAGTTTGTTATGTGAATGTCGCCAAGGCAACGGTTGGAGTTTGTTATTCTGACACTAGATGTCGTTGCCAGTACTAACATTTGACAGAAACGTTAGAAATTGAATTTATGGTAAATTTGTTAATATTTATGTAGGTAACTACTACCGAAAATGTTCCTTTAAATAATTTTTGTTTATTTTTTGGCTCATCTATTATTGTTTTTGTGGTATATTCCATTTAACCCTCATTGTACGACTACCTTCATTTGCAGTAAAAAATGGTCTCGTAATACGGCTGGCTATATTTACTTGGATCTTCTGCCTTGCAGAGGTTCATCTCTAATGGCTATTCCTCTTACGTCTGTAGGAAACATTGTTGGAAATGTGATTTGGTAGTTGTTTTATGTAGGGGCTAAATGCGTAGCCCGGAGTGCTCCTCCGAAGGAGGGCGTGGGAGGATTTAGCTTTATGCAAAGTCCTACAGTATTCTCCGTCAGGGATTGGAAAACCAGACTATCACTTGAATAAAGAGACAATAATAGAATTGTAAACATTTTCAAATATATTTGTTCTTCATCGGCCATTTCTTGGATAGATAATGCTTGTTAATGTCGATATAGAATATAATAAAAAAATACGCAGAGTAAATTGTAATTATTTATTCTATTTGATGATACAAACATAATATATTTTCCGACACCAATTTAAAACTAAAAAGGTTACACAATAACTTCATTATTATCAGTTTAAAAATAGATAATTCATACTAAATACATATATCAGTATGTAAAACGTAGGCACTCTAATTTAAATATGAAAAATGAACCTTTATGGATTCATTAATAATTCGTTATCGATACAATAAATGATGTGTGAAAGAGACTATAAAAAACTATTTTAGCGCGAGAATAGTTTTCGTATCGGATGTTATGATTTGGGTTTAAAATATTACATAAAAAGCACAGGATACATTAATTATTATTCTTTATTTTACGATCTAGAATAATTCACTTCAGATGAAAAGCGTCCAAGGTATTCATATACTATTCCATACAGTATCGCATCAGATAAATCAAAGAGAAGAACAATTCTGAGACTTGCAATACAACGACTGTAGTCTCATAAGTGATCTGCCCCACCCACGAATATGTCGGACACATTTCAGTATCCGAGCTTTGAAAAAGTTAGTAAGAGCACTTCTTATTATTTAAACGGAATGGTAACAATCTTAAAGCACCACTGTGCTTGAATATTGCCAATGCTCTGAGAAGACATTACCTATTACTGTATTTAAAAAGCTTATTAATCTATTACGACCGAAGCTTTTAGGGTAACAGTTTCAGTCATGTCTAAATACAAAAATACGTTAAACCTACAAATAATATTGATTAATTGTGACGTGTGAACACAATTCTATGTTTTAATGAGTTAAGGCAGTGCTTCGTAGAAAAAATAGTAATTTAAAGTTATATTTAATTGGCATTTATTCAAGTTTTAATTCACCTATAAGAGTACCAGATATAGTAAATAGTAAAAAAAATTGTCTTATATTAATAATTTTTACAATGCTTATATATTTTAATTATTTACACATATAAATACGTCGATAACATAGAATTATTTATAAAACTGTAATACTATTGTGGATGAGATTTGACAACACTTTAACATTTCATAAAGTCTTGCAAAGTAGAAGGGATGTGTGTGCAAAGTTACTCGGCTTTTGATGTTTTAACTTTACAAGTAAATTTTCAAAGGAAAATTTCTCAAAAATATTTTTTATTAAAATTTTTCCTTTATTAGTCTATTTTATCATTCTTTCTATTTGAGTATTTTTTATTAGCATTGAAAAATAATCCATATATTTATATTCATAGCTGTTTATACATTTTATCTAAAATTACAAGAAACGCATCTAAAATACTATTATAAAAATATAATATTTTATTACTGTTAGTCAATATGGAATACCGTCTTCAATATCATTTAATGATAAGTATAAAAATATGATATATAAATATTTCCATCCGAATTATACGTATAGATAGTATTTACAAAATGCAGATGGTCCAATATTGGATTAAGATCCAAAAATCGATTCACATTACATCAATTACAAAAAATGTATAATTAAGGTAAATGGAAGCACAATATTATGAACCAGTATTATTGTGTATTGTATTCAAGAAAATAACGCTTTTTTACTTGTTAACTGAAATCAAACAAAAAGTGAGCTTTAGTTTAAAATTTAATATGTATAGTTTAAATAGAACACCAGAATTAAATACAGATATGTTAGGCTGAGGATATTGTAAGATGGAGTAGACATGTCCAAAGAATGGACACAACCAGACTCCCCTATATTGGACTACACAATCAGCCTCACGGAACTCGTCCTCGTGGAAGACCTTCTAAAGATGGAAGGGCAGCCGGAAATCCACTTCATATGAGGAGCAACCCTGCAGAGAACAGACCACATATGTCTATAGTAAGGAAGAAGAAGTAGAACTAAAAATGTATTTTAATGGCAGTAAAAACTAAATTAAACTATTTATAGAGACACTATTTGAACAACTATAATAATAGTTGTTATGTGTAATAATTATTATGCATACCGTAAATAAGTATAGCATATTTATATTGTTAATGGAAAACCTCCAATATTTAAACTAAAATCAGATTACAATTTAACAGTAAAAAATCAATCTTAATCGTACAATTGTCCATTTGATTCTTACAATATAAACACAATCCACATTCACTTTCGTCTTAAATGGCATTTTGCGGTAAATTTGCTCCTCCTTGACTATCAAAAGATGCATTATAAATTAGTGAAGTCATAAACACAGAACCCTCGCACAAACAATCGGATCCAAGCGGATTGGACCGTCCCGAAATCGATGAAAATCAAATCATTGCAGTCCACAAATCTTTGGAGAAAGTTCTTCATTATGGCATGGGGTATTTTAGCACCGCAAGTAATTAGGATGAGTTGTGGGCTTTGTGGGCGTGTCCCGGCGGGTGCTTAGTCCCACTCGCCGATGTACATCTGCCTGGGCTGCTGGGGAACGAACCCTCTGGTGGGCAGTGGCAGCCTTCCGTAGATCTGATTATATGGCGATATTTCTAGGTGGTCCGAATCTGTAAAAACAGAAAATTATTTGTAAAATAAATAATATACTGATGTGACAAAAAAAGTCAATAAATTATAAATTTTTGATAAACTTAAGGCGTTTAACATTGTGAAATTTCATTTTGATGATTTATTTAGGAATTAAAACAGTGTTCTTTCCATTTTTCAATTAATTTTTTTCGACATATTTCGAATGTTTTACACTTTCAAAATATGCCGAGAAAAACAATATTAAAAGTGAAAAAAATACAGTGTTTCACTATATGTAAAATCGTCAATAAATTCTCATTTAATTTTTAACATTATTTGTTTCTGTATTTAATGTAAATTTAAGAATCGTTTTGTAGGACTTCTTATAAATATGCTATCAAGATTAAAAAAAAATATTTTATCTATGTATAATATATATAATGGGCCCAAATCCAAAAATGAGATACAGTTATAAAAAATATATGAATGCCAGTTAAATAAATTATAATAACCGTCGTTTTAAGTGTGGCAGAACAATAAAACAATTTGTTTAAGCCCAGTAAATTGATTAAGTGCTTGTTATTATTCAAAATTGAATATTATTATATTTATGTTTCATGGTTGAAAACATTTGGTCAAGGCGGATTATAGAGTTACGTACAAAGCAAATCATATAAAATATACACATTTAAAATAACAATAAACATTCGTGCGACATGCATAGTATTGAAATGGTGATATTTTCATGCAAATATAAAAAAAATGTTAGTGCATTTAAATATTGCTTCTTTGGCGGCAAATCCACAGTATTTTTTGATTCTTATAATAATAATTCATACACCAATTTGTTTATTGCTTTACTCGTTACTATAAATAACTTCATTGGTCTTAAGCACACCACGAAAAAAGTGTCTAGTGTTTTTTTAAGCCAACTTGTTGGCATATCTGATAGTGGGTCTTACAGGTATTTGCTCAATGATACGCTTCAAATGGAATTGGAATACTAATAGAGTGTGTCAAATATAATGATAAACGAAGAACGCAGACAAATCAAGAAACTAATAGAACGACTATAAAAACTAGAGAATATCGAATATTAATTTTGTTAAAATGACATATTCGTAAAAAGATTATACACACACAATAATTGAAAAATTTCGTAACAACGCATTTAAAATATGGAAACCCACAGTTAAAATTTGACTTCGTTATTTTTTTACACTATTTGATCTATCTAAATTAGGTAATTTATTAATCTCAACATGTTTTGAAAGTATAACCCTATCATTTAGAGAATAATATACGTAATTGTTTTGTTTAAATTAGATTTTATTTTATATTAAAATTCTTATTATTATCCTATTAATCTTATTGAATTATATATGGAATTTGAGTTAATTCTTTGAGGGATCTGTATTATTATAAATTAGATAGAAAACCGAATTCAATATGACCCATTATTAACTTCATTATACCCAAATTAGTCTGCAGGTTTCAAGGCTGTTAAAATATCCGTAATCATTTCCTGTTGGCTTGCCCTTCGTGGTTATTGCGCATTTTGTTGCGTTTCTTTTGTTACTTCAGGTATCATCCCCATGCAGCTCCCAAATTATACGCACTTTAACTTAAGTTTCCTATGCCCAAAACAATGATTTATAATATGGGATTAAACATTAAAAACACACATTTTAACGTTTCGTTGTTCATAATACTCATGAATATATATATATTTTTCTATTATGAAGCGCCTAAAAAAAGATTCCTTTCGGGATATCATCACAGTAGCGGAACACCGAGAGTAATATTAAAAATACAATTCACACCTATCCAGAAATATAGATATATTATATAATTAATTAACCGATAATAACAATTATACCAATTAACTAAATAACCAGAAAGCCCTGAAGGGGTAAACAGAAAAATAGAACTCCACTGTCTTATATTCTAGCTTATGTCAATTTACTTCTCAACCTACTCGTTTTGTAGATTCAGTATGTTTTCCATGCGTCAATTTGATCGGATCTTCGCATGACCGACATTAAAAATTTGATTGATTTAGTGGTGCCATGTTTTCATAGATTTTCGTAATCTGTGCTCCATTCAAATTCTTCGCCTTTATTTTTTATTCATGTGTAGGTACACAATATATTGGTAATCATTTGATCACAATCAATAGCTAGTGCACTTTCTTTACTCTTAAATTCGTTAGTATATCATATTCTAGTTGAAATATATTGTTTCTAGTTATCTCGTTTTGTTTAAGATAGTGCATCGAAAAGGAACATTTACACTTATTTTAAAATATACAAACAACAAAATAAGTTATACGTTTTGAAAATAAGAAAACATCATTGAAATTTTTTTTTTTTTGTGTTAATGTGAAATTTTTACTGAAAAATATTGTTGGAAGAATTCGATGAATGTTGGTAAAACGCATTGCAATCGCCTGATAAACAATCGATCGATACATGTTGATATGATCTCGGTACTGCTGGTACTAAGGTATTATGTAAAGTTCTTGTAACACCCAGGCGGGCAGCAGCGTGTAGGTAAGTACGGAGGTACCTACTCGTTCATAGTAAAGTATTAATTAAGTTTAGTAGCGCGATTGAAAGTCTTGCGCACTGCCGCTATTTGCGAACGGAATATCCAGCGCTTCTAAAAGTTTACAATACTAGTATTTACCGTTTTCAGTTGTCTTGAAAGTTGTACTCGTCAAATTTGTCTGCAAATTGAAACCATGAAATTTTATGTATAATATAAATATTATTTTCTGAATGAAATTTAATTCCATTTATTTTGCGCTAATGATTCATGCGTTTTTCGCTGGATAGAATTTTTGGATTTTATTATTCAAACATTAGGGGTTAACAATATCTTATAAAAACATAAATAAAAAATCATTACTTAAAATATATTTTTTAGTGATTTAGCAGCAATTTTCCACGAAACCAATTTTTTTCATTTTCGCTAAGTAAACTTGGATGGCATAAATAAACACGTATTTCTTGATACACACGAAAATAATGTTTTTGAAGTTACGTTTGTATACTTTTTAATATAATCAAATGGGTTTGAAGAATATTTTACACGTATTTTTTCGTGATGATTTTTTTTTTATCAAGAAATTGTTGACTTCTATTATAATAATATCAACCTCATATAATCAAATGCATCAATAGTTTTTAAATTGAATTTTTTGTATTCTTCAAACTGATGAGTATAAAGTGTATCCCCTAAAGTATAAGACAAGAAGATAACTCACATATTTACCAACTAACTAACCACCACGACGTTTTTCCGAATAGGTAGGCAGAGGGGATGGACCACCACACTTTTCTATCCTGACATAACTTTCGCGGCTCTTCTACATTCATCGATTGTTCCGACTTCGAACCTGGTCGCCTTTTAGTTAGATATTAATTTGGTCATGACATGTTTTTACTTGGCCCTTTCTCGACTTTTTTTTTTGATTCACACTACTTGTCGTTTTAATCATTTTTCCATCATCCATTCGTCTAAACCATCTGAATGACTTGCATTTATCGGTCTTACATTTCTTTCTTACATTTTCGTTCGGTATTCTATAATACATATAATTTATTCCAATAAATATTTGAGAGAGCGTATAAAAGGCTTACAATAACTCTTACAATTAATGTTGTTATTTGAAATTTCTTGGTAGAAGTTCATTTTAAATAATGAGAATAGAAATAAAAAAACTCTTTATAATATATCAGGTTTAATTCCAAATGATTTTATGAATCAAGTTTAATATTATTTTATAATCCAGAAGATGAAGCCGAGCTGAAGAGACCAGAGTAATCAAGACCCTGTACGTGACTAGACCGACTGGAGTAAGACCTCTAGGAAGGCCTAGACAGCGCCTAATGGACAACGATTTGGTTCACCTGGCTAGGTTGGGCGAATCGGACTGCTGGGAGCAAAAAGCGCAGGATCGAGGAGCTTGGCGAAAAATCATCAAGGAGGCTAAAACTGTTCAAGAGTTGTATGGCCATAGGAAGTAAGTAAATATTTTATAAAGGATTTATTTATTCTTTTTTTAATCTTCATTATTAACACTTATTAATTGGTCTTGTGCTTATTGTAACTGCAGCATTATTGAAAGTTTGTGAACCGCTGGGCGGTAGAAGTAAGTTATCGCCTCCATCACAGTAACCTATACCCGGCTGGCGGTGGTACTCTAACGGGACGGCCTTGTGGCCAATTTACTTTCGCTTTATTTTAAACCGTAGTGTCACGTAAACACCGCGTACCCCGTACCCCGTGTTTATATTGCTCCTAGGCTGCGGCCGTTACAAAGCCAATGGGCTATCATTACAACGTGGCGAGGTCTTATTACACGACATTATACCTAGGTTCGTATCGAGTGCCCAAACTTATCACTTATATTGAGAGCTAACTGGTTAACCTATCGCTAGCAGCGGCGGCAGCTGATCGCTAGTTTCGTATTATTCCAAAATCATTTTTGTTAATATGGTAAAAACCCGAATACTTTACAAAAGTACCCAAAATTTACAATTTTTAATATTTCTTCTTTCCCCTCGCCTCTTCCCGTTACTTGGGATTGCATTTTCTTATCATTTAGCGCCAGTTATTTCTTTGGTAGGCAGCTTCCTCTTTAAGGCCTAGGGCTTTCAGGATACAAGGATACAAGATTTAGAATACAAAATGGTAAATTTTGGGATAGTATTCGTTTTTCGGGGCTTGAATGACTGAAAATGCTGGTGTGACATAACCTGCTGAAAGGTATGTACCAATAAAATGCTGTGAAACGCAACCTTGCATGGCAACAGCAAGTCTTCTAGTAAATCCGATTCTCTAGCGTCCTAAAGTGGTTCTCGTGATCCCGGGCAATATAAGTACTGACCTTACCATCAGGGTCATGTATTAGTGCATTTTTGGCCCCTCAAAATAGAGACCCACCAGTTATGGGAAAGAAACCCCTACAGAAAATTCTTAGAGAAGAAAACGGAAATATGGCAAATGATTTCTCGCCACAGTGATCCAAAAACGTTGCGGAAACCTGACACGACACTATTAGAAGATCATTTTATCAAAGTAGTTTCCAGTGCGAGGGTAATCGATTATACCAATTACTCTTGGAGAATGCAACGACTTCCGAAACGTCGATCGTAAAGGACACTAGGGACATGGGCAATTTTAAGATTTCAAGAATTATTATTTTTATTGATTTTTATGTAAGTGTTTATTAAACACACACATACGAGCACGTCACTGGTTGATAGTTGTTTAATATGTAAGTATGCCAAAAGAAGAATTAAAATAAATGATTTAACTACCATATAACTTCCGCATTCTGACCAACGTTAGTAATTGTAAATTTTTATATATCAGCGCAAATTTGCTTACATGAAATTTTCGGTGAAGAATATTTCAATTAATTTAGTAATTTAAACCGGTAAGAATTTTCTGGTAAGAGAGATAATGCAACCAAAAAAGCAAAGCTTTCGTAAGACTACTTTCAATTATTCATATTTTTAAGATTTCAAGTTATTTTAGAATCACGTTAGATTTAGTTTAGTAAATGAGTTGATTTTGAGCTTCCAAGATGTATAAAAATTCGTTAATACAATTATAATATTTACTTGTATAGCACGTGATTCATGATACTGTGATAAAATGCCCGGATATTAGATACATATTTTCAGATGAATTTTACTAATTTTTAATAATATTTTAAGATTGGATTAGTAGCAATATCAAGTTAAATAAATAAGGGATATTGTTTATTATTATTCATTAATATAAATTGTTAATTTAAGCGACCCCAGAATTAAGACAGAGATTGAAAAAAAACTCTTAGACAATACACATATATCCTGATGTAAATTTTGATAAGATGAACCTCTCGTGGTGTCTATATGTCTACGTTGTACGAATGATCTAAAAAAGGCTGTGGCATAAACCACTATAAGACAGCACATTTGAAATTATTAACTCGTAAAAGCTAACACCAATATATTATTATATTAATGTTACTAACTAAATAATATTTTTAAACCATCACGCCGATTTACCGAAGAGGTAGAGAGAAAGAATGTATCTGTACACTGTTATTTTCTGACATATTTAGCATCCTCAACATTCATACTCGATTTCTCGATATTGGATTAATTTGATTGTGCCCCCGTTTTCCTCGAGCTTTCTATATTTCTTTTTACATCGTTAACATATACATTCTTTACCATTCTTTTATATGTTTATTCACTCTATCCATGTGTTTAATCTTAACGTCCCGTTATTTTGTTCATAAAAGTTCATATTTGCTGAACGCGGTCTCTTCGCAGATCGACGTTTTTCGTATTAGTGAAGGTACGTTCAAAAAACAAATACTCTCGACTTTAGAGAGTATTTTGTATTCCTATTGTCGAACCATCTCTAATGCGTTCCTGGTATTATGTTGTATGTATATAATATTTTACCTGTACTCAATAGATGCCTTAAATATTTATGATGTTTGTAATGTCTTTTGAGTAAATAAACTGATTCGTTTTGATTTGATTTGTTTTGATAACACTTTCATTCGCACTGAATTCACTTTTTGCATTTGACACTCCACAGATTTGCTACTCATTTGTCTAAGATATCTCATTTTTACTGTATTTATTTTACTTTCATCGTTTTTTTCCGGCTGTTATAAGTTTCACTTCCATACATAAGGGTCAGTATAAGAAAACCATAACATTTTCATGTATTCAAATAATAAAATATTTCTTCTATATTCGCCATACTTTGTGTTGTAGATGCTGTATTTCTCTTTTTCTTTTTTATATACTTTATTTAAACAACACCTACATTAAAATTATATAGATATGTTTCGGACAACCAGTCCTTCTTCAGTGATACATATTATAAAGATACACATTAAAAATATTACAAATTTGTTTACATGATCTGACAGATAATGTAAACAATTTTATAATATTTTTAATGTGTATCTTTATAATATGTATCACTGAAGAAGGACTGGTTGTCCGAAACATATCTATGTATTAAATTTTTTTTTAATGAAGGTGTTGTTTAAACAAAGTATATAAAAATTAAAAAAAGAAATAAAATATTTAATTATTTAAAAAAAAATGTAACAAAAATATTACCCAATTTAAAGTAGCATGTTTTTAAATTTATACAATCAAGATGAAGTATTCGTTTTACGAACTGTTTTGAAATTAAGTTCAAGTGTGCCAAGATTGTATGAACTATTTACATTTTCGTGACCTCCTACACAGACCCAAAGTAAAGTTATTTATCGCGTTATAAAAGTTAGTTATCATTGACTATTTTAGTGGTGATCAATCGTATTCTTTACTCCGGTGTATATTAACTTGCCGATCGCTACTCTCTGTCGATATGAATTATTGCGATTAAAAGTTCAAGAGTAGAATGTTTCATTGACCTTAAGAGTACTATTTTGGCTGTGCCTCATTATGGCCGATTAGCTGGGTGGACGCCCACGAGATGCACGGTGTGCCTTTTCACACAAAGTACAGCCCTCATAACTCACTTGTTTAATGTTTTTTTTTAAATACTACTCTTTTAATTTTCTTCTTCTTCTTCTTCCTCAGCCTATTCCCGTCCACTACCAGACAAAGGCCTCCTTCATTCGCTTCCATGTCACTCTGTCCTGTGCAGACTGCATCCAGGTTATTCCGAAGTGTCTATTCAGAACATCCTTCCACCGTAGTTGCGGTCGCCCTGCACTTCTCTTTGCCGTCCACGGTCTCCAAGTCAGCAGTCTTCTTGTCCCCTTTTCATCTGAGCTTCTGGCTACGTGACCTGCCCATTGCCATTTTAGAGTCGCCACCCGGTGGATGATGTCAGTGACCTTTGTTTTTTCTCTCACCGTATCGTTTCAGACTCTTAGGCTTATTACTAACATGGCTCTTTCCATGGCTCTCTGGGTAACTCGTAGTTTCTCGGCACTTTGTTTGGACAATGTAACAGTTTCAAGACCACGAGTAATTAATGAAGTTAATTTTACTAACACATAAACTGACATTTTAATCTTAACTAACCAATTTAGTAAAATACATTAAACCGAAGCACAAGAGCAATGTTTTTAAAGAAAGCAGAACATTTCATCAAAATGAGAATTTGTGTATAATGTACAATATTGATTTCTATTATTTTTTTTTTTAGTTATAATAATATTATTCATTTAGTTTCTATGAAATTGTCGCGACATAATTTAACCAACTGATGTTGGCATCATTTAGTATTACAATCAACTGTTGCTAGTAATACCTGATGATGTCAATATCGGTTGGCAAAATAGCTGTCGCGACAATTAATTGTGATCACTCTGAAACACTCGCCTAGAAAGCGAAAGGTCGTAAGATTAAGCTTCGCCGGAAGCGTTGTGATATTGTTTTTAAAGAATTTGTAAAATCTGTTGTTCTATGTTAAATTAAACGTTTTTCATAAGGATTGTTTATAATGCATATTTCATTCAAATATAGCTAATATAATCAAATGTCAAAGACAATAAAAAATACTTACACTAATATGAGGTGAAAATTGTTATTTTTTATGAGAACATTCCGTTTTTTTTTAAATTTATAGTATCATAATTTTTATAATACACTTTTTGAGAAATCGCGACAGCTGTTTCGCTAACCAATGTTGACATCATCAGCTGTTACAAACAACTTGTAACACCTGATGATGCCAACATCGGTTGGGGAACAGCTGTCGCGACATTCTAAAAAGTGTATAATAAAAAATAATTATACTTGTATTCGTATTATAATATAACAGTGTTGTAAATTTATCATAATGAAAATAATATTAAAAAATTGTTAAAAATCTTTGAAAGATACATATTTAGTTAAAATCTACTGATGTTTGTGTCTTTGACCGGTTTCGGCAGCTCGCTGCCATCTTCCGGTACCTATATCAAATTGAGTTAAGGTAATATATGACATGAAAATGTTGCCGAAACTGGTTATTACTATGAACTTCTACCATGAAATTTCAAATCAAAATATTATTTTTTTTGTAAATTTATCAGTTAATAATGTTGAAGTATCATAGTGTTTTGGCCAAAACAGTGAACTATCTAAAAGTAATAAGGTATTAAATGACCCATGACAAGCTTTTGACTGTCATGAAACATGTTAAGTAAGTTTTTTATTAATACCATCAATCTTACGTGAAACAGAACACTGTGCGCTGTCGCTTTTCGCGTGTGGTTTGCTAAGATATGACTTAACGATATCATAATACTTAAGTTTTAAGCTGCCCACTCGATGTGCTGAGTGACGGAGCCGACAGGAAACAAGACGAGATGTCGGTCCATTTATGGAATAGGTTCAACCCAACGACGGTCCTAGACACAAGTTTTAAGAAAGGATCGCGACCTTTATTGCACTCCGTCGCGCCTTGTGCAATATTTAATTTGTTACAATTACTTGCACAAAAGGAAGTTACGTTAAAATCTACGATGTTTTAGTATTGATTTTACCGGGGCTTGATTAGAAAAAGTATCAATTAGATCAAGTCCATTGAAACTAAATGTCAAGGGTTTTCTTCATAATGTAATTTTTCTGATAACGAGTCAACAGAGTCCATTTCAATGTATATCGTCGCTGCGTAATGAACTGTTCCAAAGGCCAAGTAATTAAAAATCTAATTGTTGATTTAAAAATATTTTTTACCCACCCAAAGATAGTTTTTAGTATATAAATATATATAATTGTGTGGATACTAAATATTACAATATAAATTTGATTTAAGTTCTTTTGTTTCCATCATATTTTTGCAACGGTTTTCTTATTAATTTTTTAAATAGACCGTTTTTAATAATCAAAGATTTTGTTGATTTTGGCCATGACACGTGGCAGTCCATCCTTTCTGCCTACCCCTTCGGAGAGACGGCGTGATGGTTAGTTAGTTAGTTTAGATTTTGTTTTAAATATTAAAAGCGACCTTTTTATGCGAAAGTGAATAGACTGTAAACTATTTCTATTATAGTGAAAAAATTCATATGATTTTTAACGAAAATTTTATGTTAGATTTATTCTCTTTTCATTTGAAATGTATCAAAATTTCAAGATCCAAATTGAAATATATTACACACGAAATATAATGTAAATTTAAATGAAGTTTTGTTTTAAATGTTATTGTTTCAGAAGTGATTTTCCTTATTTAAACATATTAAACAAAAAGTGAAGGCGACTATTAGATATAATGAATATTTTAACATATTCATTATATATGAGATAACTCATTGAACATCATTGAATATGAGATAACTCACAAGTAAACAGTATTTTTATAATCTTTGAAGATTACGTGTATAAATATTTAATCAATTAAATCGACAAAAATCCAAAAGAAGGCATATATTTAAAATAAGTTTAACTTTGCTACGCTTTTTATTGTGAATTTGCCTGCTTATACCTACGTAACTTATTGTTTTATTAAATGAACGGAATTTGAAATAAGAATCTATAACAGTTGAGTAATGATAACTTCTTGACTTTTTAAAATGTAACATTTTTTTATCATGTTTGTTTCGTTCGATCGCTGTTACACTTCGTGGCTGCCCCCGGCTCTTCCATGCACATCACTATCGTACATCTGCGGATCCCTTTCTCTAGTTTGATCCCAGACGTAACATTGCCAGATAAACTCTACACGACTATTATATATTGTATTACTATTATAATATTATTACGTTACCTAAATTTACTTTCAACTTGAGGCATATCTTAAGAGTCATTCATCACTCAAAAGTTTCACGAATGAGATATGTGCTAATTTAAAACACAAGAGAGAACGATCAAACGAAAAAAACTATTTGATGAGCTGGAGGCATTTTTTGTGGAATTTCGAAGTGTAACATTGTTCAAGAAACAATAAACAAAATATTGTTTTATGTATCTCGACATGTTTCGAAGTAGATGAACGAGTATATTTATCATTTAACTGAGATTGTATATCGTTCTCTCGATAATAAAGGAATATTTAATTATCGATATATTCTATATTTAATTATTCAATATAACCATTTGTTTTGTTTTTCTTCAAATATTATGGAAACATCATTTGTCTTTTTGTTCACATCAAAAAGTAGTTAAGCTTGTAACTTGTAACTAGTTTCGACCAGTTTCAGCAGCTCGCTGCCATCTTATGCTATCGATATCTTAGATTGTTAGGTCTATGTGTGGAATGCTTAATGGTGGGGGTTGAAACTTGGTAATATTTTCATCTATACCTTCTTCTACATATATCATATGATGATAATTGTTATTCCGGGTGACGCAAGATTGCCAACATCAAGTCAACCTGATATGGCACAAGAAGAAGCAGAATATATGATAATTGACTGCAAAGGGATTTAAAAAGTTGACACCTGAATGGCGGAAATAACTAATCATTGTTATTGTACCATAAGTATTTGTATATTTGTTATGTAGGTCTGAAGGCGGCTACGTCAAATGTTTCCGGAAAATCAAACCTTTAACAACCTCCGTAAGGGTGCTGTCAGCTGTCAGCCGACGACAGTTCGGAGTGTGACACGCCTGTAGTAATCAGAGGCATAAATTACCTCCGAGGCTTGGCTGACTGCGGCAGGGATAAATGTCAATTGTTTGCATTCCAAACAGACCATTCCAATGTACTCGAGAGTGTACATATTCATTGACTATTGTCTCGATCACAAGCGGTTTGTCTAGGCTCGGCTCACGCCAAGAATGATCATTTACATAAGTGTGAATATAACTACTATGTGCAATTTGAAATCGATATCTATTGTTTTTCGAATTCACATTTTTTATAAATCGCATAAAATATGATTGTTTGCACAATAACCTCAAGTTTTATTTTAAGAAAGTTTGTTTTTTCCACTTCTGAGTCTATTTTTCTCAGCATGTTTCGAAAGTTTCGCACATTCAACATCAAGAGAAAGATACAAATTTATATCGTTGTCCCGATGATGAAGAACTTAAACATTCAAAGCATGTCTAGAAAAATATACTCAAAAGTGGAAAAACAGCGTTTTAATTAATAAAAAACTCGACATGTTCAAGCTAGTTTTTCAATTCCCTAATTGTGATATTTTTTAAGCTAGTGTGCTATGACACACGCACGTTATTAAATTGTGGTTGATTCTAATATATATATAATATAAGATCAGAATGAGTTGTCAAACTTTTGGGATGGGTGATGAAGAGAGTTAATGGATTCGAATTCAAAAAATTAAGTGAATATTTTGGATCTAGGACATCCGAGTTATAAGGTTTCTTTTGCAAAATATAGTTTATTCGATAAGTCAAATAGACCTAAACATTAAATATCCACCCTACCAAATGAATTACAGAGGGGAAGTATGCGTTATATTTAAACTGTGCTAGGGTCAAATTCAATGAATAATTTAGAAATAACCAATCCACGTTGAGTTGTCCCTCTTTCTGACTAAAACGAACTTGAGAGAAGGGTAGAAGTCCATGGGGACATTAAATACCATACTACCAACCACAACCTACATGAAGCTGAATATGTTATTTGATTTAATTTTCTATACCTGTAATAAATGAGTATGTAGGCACCATCACGATGGTACGGTTAAACCAATTACAAAATTGAATCAAAATGAAACCGTTCAGAAACTAATCGAATTAAAATGACATTCGATTACAGAAGGAGACATTAAACTTTGTAAAGAACATAGAATTCCTTGCGGTCGAGATATACTTAGCTGTCGAACATAATAGCTTTTGGAATCGGGTCAATTACAAATCCGGAGTACTAATTTTCTGCTAATCATTTTATAATGATTTCAAACCGCAAAGATCGTGCTGTATGTGGTTTATTGTTATGCTTTTCATTCAGTGCGTTAAGATGTGTATCAGATATTTATTCAATCAATCATTTATAGTATTATATTATTCTAATGTCAGATGTTTGCTCAGGTTTGTGAGCTGTCCGTGCGCTCAGTTCACTCCAAGCAAGTCTTGTGCCACAGTTTTTTTTTACAAATTATTTTATTATATTTTTAATTCTGTTGATTTGATTCGTCAATAAAAGAGACATTCAATGGAATATTTCCCATCACCATAGAAGTATTATTGTCATCACAATCAAAACTTGTAATTATATCATTTAATCATTTTCTCTCTGTTAATAATTTAAAATTATAGGAATTTCAAGATTTTATAATGTAATTAATCTATAAGTTAGTTAGTTTTTTCTATTCCTTTTTCACATAATTTTAAAGAATATAATAAATATTTGTTAATTTAAACTGTTCAATCATGTTATTTTTAAATGTACTAATTTTTTGTATATAAATATGTAACCATAATGTATTATTACTTGTATGACACATAACACTCCACGGTGAATGTGTCAAATGAATAAATATTAAAAAAAATGGAATAGTGTCGGATATTAAATAGAAAATTATTTGTTTTTGATCATGTTTCTTTTTTAATTTCAAACATATAAGTAGGTAGGTAGGTACTTAATAATGGCTGCTACTATTTTTTTCATTTGAAACCATCATAATATTGTGAAATTATATTAGTCATGTATTATTTCATATTGTGATATTTTTATCACAAATCATAAATATACATGTATATTATATATTTGGGGCCTAAAGATTTTTAATTTGGATTAACAGAATTAGATTTTTTGATATAATCAAATGTAAAATTTGTTTTTTGTGGCGTATTGACACGTTGACATTAAAGTCGTGATCTATTTGCCTCGTGTCCGACTAACGAATTGACAGTGAGAAAAAAGGCCGGTTCTATTTTTAAAATAAGAAAATTCCATGTCGGGTCGAGTTGTTGTAGTTACCCAGTACTACATAATAGGTCCTACCCATTCTTAGTGCAGTACCCTACACGGCAGTGCAAGGACGTGATTATAAAATACTACCTATCTAATTGCTGTGGAATTTGTATTCAAATATCCATCTTAAAACTTTATAGGTATTAACCTTCAAACAACACGACGAACTATTTTTGATACAAAAATATAATAATTTCATTTTGTAACTGTTTTGTAGTTCTGTATATAAACGTGTTTTAGTCCTTAGTGTCGGTAACTGGTTTTTAGAATTTTACAGATATTTATTTCGATAATGATTCCTCAAATGATTCCAATGATTTCAATTCAAAAACTCAAATGATTCCAATTCAAACCTTATGTTTACAAGTTATGCTCGATCTGAATACGTATGGATTAATCGATATAATTAATATTAAAGATTATTTTTCAATTCGGTTTATTGAAAACATTATAAAGTCACCGTCTTCCTAAGGAGTAGCCAGAACGAATGGATTGCCACACTGTTTTTTCCTGACATACATCTCTAGCTTCCTCAACGTTCATTTATCGTGTTATGCACGCACGTCGATTTCTCGTGATTTGATCGTGCCACGTTTACCTTGGTCTTCCTTTATGTCTATTTCCATTTACATCTTTAACCTTTTTTACCATTCTTTCGTCACTCATTCTTTGCATGTGTCCAAATCAACTTAATGTTCCTTTCGTTATTTTGTTCATAACTCTTTCATTCGCACCGCATTCACTTCTTAAATTTTCATCATAAATAGTTTTTCCACACATTCGTCTAAAACATCTGTTTAATAATTTGAGTTTGCATATTTTATTTGTATACAACAGCTCGTTTGAACCCATATGTGAAGTAGCCAATCTATCGCCATTTTATTGTCACGTGAATTCTACACCAGACCAAAGACAGTGTAACAATGACACTGCCATCGCCGGGAATCGAACCCGGGATCTCTGCTATGGAAGTCAGAGATCTTACCATTCTGCCACGAAGGTTGAATTTGAATACGTTAGTAAACTATTGCGTACTAAAAAAGTATACTTGTAGAGCGGTAGTTAAACATGTAAATTAGATTGTCCATTCTATATAACATATGTTGAAACTTCAATTAATAATATTTTACGATTGATGGCTACTAGAAGCATTCCTCTTGCATTATATAATATATTTTCTTAGCCCACGTGATTGAAGTTCATTTCACGAACAATAATTGATTCATAACCCGCAATTTGTTATTATAAATGACCATAATTTATCGTCAATTATAACTCCAAGTCTCGCTGCAAATGAGTACTCAAGGCGCAAGGGTTACGTAAAGATTTTGATACGCTACTGATATCAATTTATCATAATGCAAGAACCAAATTCTCTGATCATTTGGTGATTTTGGCGCCTGTTTAGATATTTAGAATTATTTGAACTATCTACATTCTAAATCTATAATGCTGGACAGTTAAGTTCCTACCCACGGAATCGATTAAAATCTATTGTAGATATTCGATTACAAATATACAGCGGTAGTCAATTTTATGCCGAAGGAGATTTGATAAGATCGTTCAGTTACGATTCTTCAATTTTATATTATATTTCACAAGAGTTTCGGGAAGTAAATAACACAGCGAACGTATTTTATGCACTGGGCATACTATTGGTTCCCATTTTTCTTTTACTTTCATTATGAAACTTCAATAACGTTTGGTGGACGTAATACAGTTATTCATTTTATGAATAATATATGAACCACTCAATTTGATATTTTTTCTATTCAATTCAACCCATTGAAGCATCATATAATCATGCTTTTAAAGCTTTATATCATAGGTATTTAAAAAAACGGAATATATCGTATATTTTTAAACAAAATATATTTTAATTTAGTCAATGAACTTCTAACTAGTCAAAACTAAGACAGAGGATGTTAAGGTGTTATGTGTAGTCTGTTCTGTTATATGGGTGTGAGACAGGGAAATTAAAAGTAAATACAATGAACCGGTTAGAGGCATTTGAAATGTGGCTTCACCGAAGAATGTTCAGGATCCCATGGACAGACAGAGTGACGAACACAGAAGTCCTGAATCGTGCAGGAGTAAATAGAGAGCTGCTGACATAGATCAAAGTCCGCAAGATTTCATATCTGGGTCACGTTCTACGAGGAGAAAAATATCGCCTGCTGCATCTAATTTTGAAGGGAAAAATAGAGGGCCACAGGGGGGCAGGGAGAAGACAGATCTTTTGACTGCGCAATGTGAGGGAATGGACGGAAATCGGAACTGTAGAGGAGCTATTCCGAACAGCGCAGGATAGGGAAGAGTTTACCAGAGTGATCGCCAACGTCGGGGGGACCTGACAGGGTACTTTAAGAAGAATAATAATGAACTTCTGTGAAAATTTTTCAATAACAAATACAATCATTAAATTTTTTTAAAGTTTTGTATATGGTGTCCTCAAGTAATGAAAAAAAATAAAAACCAGGTCAATTTGACAAAGTTTTCTTCTGAGAAAACCCGTTGACTTTTCTGAAATATTTTACAACAGAGAAAGTTCAATTAATTTTTGGTGAATAATGGGTTAAATGCGAATTTACTTCAACTGTAAAACGAATGAAATAATTTCGTGACAATAATCTTTGACGAAAAAATATTAATATTGGAATCCTGAAATGCTGTAATGTAGGCAACTGGTGGTTTATCATTATATTATTTTTATGTAGAGGTGCAAGTTTTTGCTAAATTAACATTTTTCTTAGATTTTTGTGAGATATACGGTTTGACTGATATAATCTGGCCTATATCACTTTTGAAACCTGCAATCAATATTTATTACCTATAACGAAACAACATTGAGTACAAATGTTTTTGTATTCAAAAGTGTTTCACAGTAATTAATTATTTAGTAATATAATGGCAGGTGTTATGTATGTACAATTCCATTGATATGTGAATACAAACGTTAAGTGTTATTTATTGTATGTGTATTAATATATCCTCCAAACCAACATAAAACAATCATTAACCCAAGCATGTATTTAATTGAATGTGTATTAATGTTATGTATGTCTCGATGATTCCATGATGTTATGAAAATTTATTATGATTTGATTGTGAAAAAATGATGAAACCGGCGAAGTACTAATTTTTAAAGACCGAAAAAATGGATATTTAGAACGTCTTCTACAACAACTTAAAATAAAAACAAAACTTGTAATACTTCAAGCTTGGAGAAACACGGTTGTTTGTAGAACATTTAGTGACAAAGATAAAATCAATTAAAGTGATGGCGCAATGGGCTATCTACTCGTCGATCACTATTCAACTTATTTTTAGACTAAATAAAATTTGGGGGTACTTGCAGAAAGCGTTATCTGTGAGGAAATGAAATTAAAATTACGTAATCCGATACAAAGTACTGCTTCAAACAAAAGTATTGACTTCCGCTAACTTAATCTGTATGCTTAATAAAGTTATGAAAATCCTGAGAAAAGATCGAAATCTTTAACACACTTTCCCGAATTGAGAATTGTTCCCGAGTAAAGATTGTTCCTGAGTTACGTGCAACGAAGATGGAGAGATGGAGATATGAAAAAGTGCGATTTCAATGGTTGGTTTGAGTTCAGTCATCTGTGCATATGAGATCGTTGATGAGTTGGCCGTTCACCACACCGCGATGATTCGGGATGAAGTGGGAAGCACAAATAAGTGAAACACATAAATACCGAGTTAAGCACAAATGCGGGCGGTTCGTTCAAGTCGGCGGAGAGCGGCCGGGTCCGTGGCTGACCAGGACTTGAACCAACTCTTTCGATCTGCTTTTAGCGATGTTAGCAACACGTGCGCTTGCGAGTCTGAAGAAGGGTGCCACAGAGTCGTGTGCGGGTTGATGTATAGTATGTACAATTCTCCAGTTTTCCGCTTTAAGGTTGGCAGAGTGCAGTGCGTCAGAGACTCAAGCTTATTGAGGATTCTGCATCTTTTGACACATTTTCTTGACTAAACGATTCGTGTTATTTAAAACATTAACGATATTCTTATGCTAATTTTATACGACAAATAACATTTGGATATAGCGAACGCGATAAATTAACCAGCAGAAGAGATCACCCGATTCATAAATATTTGTACTTTAGATACCGATGACCCAATTTTCTGTATTGTTTTTATATGTATATATTGAAAATATTCAAATATTAAACTATTTATGAAATTGATTAATTTCATTTCTTTTGAAAAAAATTAAATCTTGATAGAAAACGAACTATGTTCATGTTAAAGCTGAACCACTACGATTTAGGTTTTCTAAAGTAATGGACACTTCGAACAAAATATAAGTAAGGAAATTCAAGTGTTTTTATAGCACAATTGAATGTTTAAAATAAATTGTCAATAATATATAGTACAATACATTAAGATGGAGTCTTCGGTAAGTAAAAAATGAATATAACAAAAGATCAGAATGGTGAAAACAAATGATGCGCGAATGGTTGAAGTGGAATGAAATCTTCTGCTAGGGGGCTATCGTGTCGCGGGTTAGTTCAAGTCTTCCAAAGTGTCTACCGCGGCTGATGCAGGAACCTCATTTTGGCGTCCGCCATCTTGGCGCCCCTGATCTCATTGGCGGACATCTTCTTGTCCCGCCGCCGCTGCGCGCGCAGGCGCTCCTCGTGCTCCAGGGAGTCGTGCTGCGCCTGCGCGGCCCAGTGAAGCTCCTCTCTGTCATACGCACCGATGCCGCTCTCGTAGGAGCGCGCGTGCCACACGGGCGGCAGGTGCGCGTGGTGCAGCAGCAGCGGGTGCGCTTGCGCCAGGCTGTATCTCTTGGAGGGGGCGGGCTCTTTGGGGCCCTTGACGGCCACGGCCAGGGGCCCTCCGACTCCGGCGCCGCCTGCCTTCACGAAGTTGGGCACGCGTGCGCGCAGTCCACAGTAGTACGGGTCATCTGCAGAAAAATACAAAAATTAGAATTACGTGATTTCAATTTTACATATTTATATTAAAGTGGAGAGAATTTAAAGGGAGAACAATTGATTTGCAATAAAATAAGTAAACCAGCCAAATTAATTGAAAAAAATATTTTGCAATGCAATATAAACCAAAGGGGTTTCCGTGCCCTTGAGATGAGTAATTCATAAAAATGACGCTTTATAAATTATCCAATTTATTATTATTATTATTATTTAACGTAATAAACGTAAATGTAAAATGCACACACTTTATTTTTTGTTCAAACCATTTTATTTAAAGGTTTGCTTCCAATCTTTTGACGATCTCTGATTTGTATATTTTGTAAAATAGAATTACAAATATAATGTATTTATTGTTCTCGATTACGGGGGGGAAACTATTTATTGAACTTTTCACGGAGAAAAGCATGACATTATAAATAGAAATATTGAAAATGTCAACCAATCAGTTATATATCTAGAAATATACATTGTTGCCGAGCCTATTTCTAGTGTACTTTATAAACAGATACTTCAAAAGAAACCAATATCGTTCCTTTACGAATATATCGAAACCAATATCGTTCCTTTACGAATATATAGTACATCCTCGTATACCTATAGTATCGAAATTGGTCGGCAATAAAAAATTATCCGTTTATGAAACAATGTGTAGTTGTAATGTGTGGTCGCAAAGTTAACGATTATATAATATTAATTAAGTTCATATTTTCTGGGAAAATATTTTCCTTTTGATTTAAAAAAATACAATAATTATTGAGCCGGTTAAATGCTTCGATTTTTATTAAACTACATCGAAAATTCTATTTATAATAGTTTACCATAAATATACGATCAAAGGAAATCGATTAATATATCAAGTATTGTATGTCAAATATATGTACACTCATAATGATATGAGTGAAAGTTTATTCATCAAACTTATGTAGCAATAAAGAAAAAACATTTCTTCATACTAGACTCGAACTCATAAGTCTTACTTTCCTGTGGCAGTGATTTTTATAGACAGAGCCATAACAAGAATATACGAACATTATTCTTAAATATATATACAAAAATTATTGAAAGGTTTGTAATTATTTTATTGAAAGTATGTTCAATTCTCAAATTGAGAAAAAAAAAATATGATTAAGAATGACATCTATCGTCGGTGAACGAAAGCTAAAAAGATAACTAACCATCACGCCGTCTCCCCGAAAGGGTAGGCAGAAAGAATGGACTCTCACATTTTAACCGATGCGGCACTCCATCCTTCTCTTTTCGCCCCGCGGGAGACGCGGTGTGATATATTATATATAACTTTAAAAAAGTATGCAATAATTGCAATTTGTAAATTACTAATTAAAATATGATTTAATAATACAATCGTGGTAAGAAACGAGAGCTTCCGATTGAATTGCTTTATAAAAGCGTATTTAATTATTTTATTTGTTTAAATAATCAATTGTTTTGGCGGATTCACTATGATAGTTCAACATTATAAAATGTTTAATTTGGAACAATTCTATAAAATTACATTTTGGTTATTTAAATTCGATGAAATTATCACGACAGCTATTTCGCTAACCAAAGTTGGCATCACCAGGTGTTAAAAAACAACTATGGTTTTCTATTGTTTCTTGAACAATAATGTAAAACTTTGCAGAAAACGTCTAATTTCTTGAAGTTTTATTATAATTTATGCGAATGACATGTCTCGCCTGACTCCAGCATGCCTTCCAGCATCTCGTCCAGCATCTCGTCCAGCATGCCTTAGTCAGGCATGCTGGAACATTTGATAACGCCTTAGACGGGCGAAACATGTCAATCCCATAAATGATAACAAAACATCTATAAATTAGACGTTTTCATTCGTAATAATTAACTAAAGTTTTGTTGAACAACTGAACAGTAACACCTGATGATGCCAGCATCTGTTGTGGCAACATTCTCGTAGAATTGAAATAAATTATTTGTGATATAACAGTGTTTAAAATATGACAGTAAATTATTTGTTAAATTCAATTTCTTTAAAATATATTGACCTGTAATCGAATTCCATAGGGGAGAAATATCTTATCAAAAAAAAATACGTTGTTTCAATTGTTTATAATAGATGTGTAATTGTTTATAACAGATTTGTAATTATCACAAATGACATTTCGAGACAGGTTCTAATTATTTATTATACATTTATAACTTTAACATATTATTCTCACACTATGTGATAACATGGGTAAGTATTGAGTAAGTAAAATAATATATTATACTCCGCACAGTTATATGTCGCTCCCGTGGACCATTCGCGATGACTTGTGTTTATTTAAGGGGAGAAAGTTGTCAGATAGAAATTCTAGATGAGTATCAGACGTACCTAATGCTGTGAATATCGAACCAATGCAATGTTCGGATAGCCACCGCACCGACTGGCTTCATTATCACCTATCGATTCGATTCAAATGAGATTTCACTTTCAAAATGAAATGCCTGCTCGTTTTCCGAACGGATTTCTAACAAGGACACTACAATTAACAGCCACATGAATACGTTATTGAATAAACATTAACGGAGAAAACATAGTTAGCAGTATAAGACAACACGAAAAAATACACAAGTCCGTCCCGAAACCTATTTTTGATTAGATTGGAAAAATAAAAATACTCTACCATTATAAGTATAATACAAGTTATTATATTATAGTATTAATATATTATTAATTTTATTAATTAAGAAATATTAACACATATCATTCATTATGTGTATAGATTTTCACGGTTAATAGACTGATATTTTATAGGATTTTGGGTGAAAAGGTGTCTTTTTGTATCCGTTTCGATCGACGTTTTGGAGAATGTTGCAAGCTCTTTCCATCATAACTTGAAGATGAGGTTTGCAACGATATGCAAAACATTTGTTAAAGAGAATACCAAGAAACAATAATACCTATATAAGAGTCGGTAATACATCCTAAAGTCGTACTATCTCTCAGGCGTTCCTGGAATTATAAATATTATTTTACCTGTTCTTAAGAGAAGCCTTAAAATTTAATTTTGTTTGTAATATCTATTGAGAAATTAACTGATTAGATTTGATTTAATATACCACAATTAAATCAATTTAGTTTAGATAATGGAATTCACTATTTAAATGTGTTGTTATATTTCCTTTAAAAAGTGCAATTTATGATGTATTAAAATGATAAAATATTATGTAAAATAATTGTATAAAGCAACAAAATGTTCATATTGTAAAATGTTTTAGTTTTAAGTCAATTTCTTTTTCTGTTTTCTGAAGGTCCATAATTATTTTATATGTAAATTATCCCTTCTGTCCCATAATGAGTTTTCTACTCATGGGAATACAATGTAACTATTGTATGTTTATAAAAAAATAAAAAAATAAAAAAAATAAACTTAAGGCATTAACGCTTTGGAATTCCATAATGACGAGTATTTATGAATTAAAACCCTGTTTTTTATACAGTGGAAAAAACTGTGTTTTAATTCATAAAAAAATGCGTCATTACAATTAAATCAACACAATAAACAAGTAAACTAACTACATATTATTCAATATACGGTTTAAATAATATATATTCAATAATTAATATAAATTCAATAATTATGCCTCAGCAAGGTGAAACTTGACATTCCCATAAAATATAATAAAACTTCTAGAAAATAGACGTTTTCATTAGTAGTTTTTATTTTATATGGAGTTTTACGTCATTGCTCAAGAAACAAGATATAAATATGTATAAAAAATTTGCGTTGAAGCGCTGTTTGTTTATAAATGAAATTCAGTTATTTACTTTGTATAAATGGTTGGCATTCAAAACTGACATATTCTAAGTACGATTTTCTCTTATGATTGAACTTTTTGTTAATAAATGGCACGCATTATAAAGCAGTACACAATTAGAAGTGAAGTAAGCTAATTACAAACATCACACCTTCATTAGCCAAACACTTGTACTCGGAACAGATATATCTCGCAGAGAGCGTAGAGACGTTTGTATGACATTTATATACAATAGGCGAAAAAGAAAAGCCAGAATAGAAAGCATCGCTTGAATTATGCCTACAGAGACCGTCGGTGAATCTCCTGTAGTTGGCAGTCAATCTCCGTCACCCAGACAATGAGAGCGACAGTCGTTTAATTCCGGACGATTCATTTCAATCTTCACGCGGAGGAAACAATGCCGAATTCGCAAATACGAAAAGAGGCAAACCACAAAATTACATATATTATATAATAATATATGTAATTAAATTCAAATGGTAAGAAAAAAATACCGTGGTTCTTACTGAACCGTAATTTTATAAAAGTTTTTATTCTTAAGCATTGATCTGTTCTTGAAAGGGGTCATCATCATGAGACGTGGAACACCAGCTATCTTTCTATCTTTTTGGCGGTCGTCCTGACAGGCGATGTCCTATGGGTATATTGTGGGCACATGGGGAATTCTCGCATCACTCATTCCTATCTACGTGATCTTTCTAGTACCGCCGTCTGTCTCTATTCTATTTCACGATGTCTTCCGTCTCTATTTTTTCCGAGTTTCTAACCCTGTCCCCGAGAGTCTCCGATAGTCCAAATAAAGTCATTAAAAATATTTTTACAGAGAACATTATAGTCTAAGCTTAATTAAGACGAGGGACGTACAGCTAACAGTTTCGGCCCACGCTGTACAAGCGGGTATCGTGCAGAACATCGGACCCTCCTAAAAAATTTACTTTGGTAAACGAATAGTAATACTACTACTTCTTCCTTGTTGTAGACCTATGTGGTCTGTTCTCCAGAGTGTTGCTCCTCCTGTGAGGTAGACTCCCAATTGTCCTTCCATCTTTTAGGAGATCTTCCACGAGAACGAGTTCTATAAGGCTGATTATGCAATGCAATATAGGGGAGTCTGGTGGTGTCCATTCTTTGAACATGCCCATACCAGTCCCCTTTTCGCTGTCTGCCCCATCTTATAATATCATATCTCATCGTCCTCGGTGTCTTCATCTCGGAAAACCTTAAAACTTGTTTGGTCCTTGCTGTGTCTGCTCATGTTTCGAATAGGAATACACAAAAACTTAATTAAAATTTTGTAAAAATAGCAAAATGAACTTTTAAATATTTGAAATATTAAATATTTACACTATTTTTACGTCATTTTCTAGATTCTCCCAACTAGTCGAAATCTCTATCTAAACTCATCGTTTGTGGTATATAAAAATACATATATAATGTTCATGGGTGAATTGCGGAATACTAATCAAGAGAATTCAAAATGTTTTACTCTAAAACGCCACCCAGTTCATGATAAACTAGCGTATGATACAATGAAAACCATTGCTCCCATAATTCAATTTATTATTCTAGTAAAACAAATCAAATGCTGTTTTTATTTCACCAACGAGATAAAGAAAGACGTAGGAGCTATGAAAACCCAAACGCATAAACATTCAGATAAAATATATTTTGAGGCATATCCCTTTCAACTTTTCTAAGAATATGTGTTCTTTGTTGGTGGCGATAGCTCGCTTTTGCAATCGGAATAGCACGAGCCAATATTTGCATAGCGTATCGAATCCCACAATAAATACATCATTGATTCTAATTATGCATATTTGTAAGAGTAGCGTAGACTTCGGGTAATTAACGAATTTGTTATATGGCAAGTAAATCGCTTACAACGATGGTGGTCGGCTAAGAAAGAAAGTCAGGTGGATTATTCAAGTGGAATAAATTGTAAATTCGTTATTCTTTCTTGTAACTATAATAATTTCAGGCAAGCTTGGCACTTCTTTATTGGACCCAGCTTAAAATCAAATAAAGATAACAGTACATCTTATTTACGTATAAACGGAAGTGATTTTGAAAACGTTATCGTATAATTATTGTTTCTTGAACAATGATGTCAAACTCCATTTAAAATATTTATAAAAACGTAAATTTTCAAGAAACTACATTTGATAATGCCGTAGCAGGTAGCTTCTAGAAAACATACATTTTCATTAAAATTAACCATTAAATAAACCAATTGTTTTTCAAAATAATCAAATGATTTTACTGATATCTCTTGATGGAAGTTCATTTTAAATGAAACGATGTGTTTTAACTTCATCCACTTTTTTCTTTATTTCGACAGATACCGGTTTCGCCAGGCATTTTAAAAGCAATATTTAAATTCTGTAAATTTCACATTATTTTTTTTTGTATAGAATCATACATACCACCCCTGATCTGTATGTATATAAATGAGTAAGTTCATAACAGTGTCACCAATCTGTCGATGCCAGTTACCCTGGCGAAACCGGTCGCTGTCGAAATATAGACAAAAGTGCTTACACTACTTATAGTTTAAAAAAATTCTACTTGGAATGTATTTACAGATGGAAGGAAGTCCATCACAAATTAATAAAATACATTTTATATTTCTCTTCCACCAATTCACTGATAATTACTATTAAGTTACATATTTTGTTAGTGGATTGTATATTGATCGTCATTTAACTTACTCAATATGTTATAAGGTCAACCTTTTGATCTTATTTATATCAGCCTTGCGTTCCCTCTACGTATCCGCATTTGTGACACGATTATACAACGTTGGTATTACCACACATTCTTACTTGAGAAACATACAACGATGTAATTACAATATAAACAAGTTTAAGTGTAACTCATTCAAACACGCATTTACGAATTGATAAAAGCTTTTGTCTTTATCTGTAAATTCATATGGAATGTTTTTATTTTATGCACATATATAATAAATGCCTTGACAAAATTAACCAAATATCTGCTCAATCATGTTTACTAATATGCCAATGTTCCTCATCGGGGTAATTACCGATTTATTTATTTTATATGTAACCAGGGTGTAGTAAAGTAATTTTAATACATCGCAGCAGAGAACAAGATGAGTTGGAAGCCAAAGATCGATATGAACTGTAGAGCAATTGGAGAAGAAGAAGAAAACCACAAAACGAATGCCTATTATATCAATACACATTATAAAAAGGCAACAATTTAAGCACAATATATTATTTTTTTGACAAAATGATTTCCTTATTTAATTAAAAACTTAATATTGATTGTTTCTTAGACAAATATTAAATATTGGTGAAATACATCCGTTTTCTATAGTTTTTATTATTTATTATTTATGGGAGCAACGTGTTTCATGTTACTGGGACATTATCAAATGTGAAATAGTATCACATTTGAAATTAGAATAGCTTAAAATATTAATTTAAAATACTGTATATGTCGAAGAACAAATACAAACAAACTTATGAGCATATTCGTCGGCTTTCTCTTTCTGATGCAAAAGTTTATGAACAATTCTAAATATTCTTATAATCGCAAAATATTTTATGAACTAACTGAATACTATAAAAAAGCTAAACCTGTATAGAGATGATAATATGTATAAATTGTGGAAAAGAAAGTTACACTTTTCAATCTCTTCTTCATCATACAAACATCAAACTCTCAGTCAGCACCAATATTGTACACAAATGTAACAAAAATTTGATGACAGTTTGTTCCGAAGCTGCCAGCATTCTGAGACCTTTAACGCAGCGGGCATGAATTGAGTCGATATGATTGATTATCATTTTAGCGGTGTGAGTTCGGACAGGGTTATCTAGCAGGGACCTGTGTACACGGTGCGGTATTCAAATTTCTGATCAAAGATACCGCTCTTGTTTAATGGTGGCCGCCTTCTGTTCCGTGAGAGTGACATGAGAGATGAAAGTGGCTTGACCTGTCAATGTTCGGGCTATATAGGTATAGAAAATAATCTCATAACAATATGAAAGCTTGATTTACATTTCGTAAGCTTTGATTGAACTATATTATAATGTGTAGACATTAAGTCGAATCATTCAAATACATACATATTTAAATCCCCCTCGAACAAATTATTTCTTGTACCTACATTAAAATGCACTGAAATTAAATAATCTTATTATTTTTCTTTGAGTAGGTCTGATTCCTAAGAAGAATCGGCCTCCTGCGAGGTCGACTCCCAGCTGTCGATCCATCTCTTTGGTGGCCTGCCCGGGTGTCGTCTACCTTGGGGTTGGCCGTGCAACACGATGAGGGGGAATCTGGATGGATCCACTATCCTCACGTGTGCATACCAGTATCTTCTTCTTTGCCTTCCACACCTAACGACATCCTCAACCTTATTCTATCTTGTAATGTCTTAATTTTGAATTTTGTATTTCACACTTTGCATTCTCGATCTACTTAGGTATTTATTAGTGAAATATCAGCAAAATATTACTTATTATAATTAATAAGATGAAAGATAAAACCTTCCAAATATTGTCAAGAATAATATTAATCATCATTATGAAATTCAATAGTTTTAACGTCTTATATTTTCCAAAAAATAGCAATATAACTAACTAACTAACTAACCATCACGCCGTCTCCCAGAAGGGGTAGGCAGAAATAATGGACTGCCCTACTTTTCTTTCCTGACATATTTCTCTCGTTCCTCAACATTCATAAACGTGTCATGCACGCGCGTCGATTTCTCTGACTCCTCACATGGCCGACATTCAATATTTGATTTATTTGATTGTGCCACGTTTTCCTCGGTCTTCCTCTATTTCTGGTTCCATTTACATCGTTAACATATAATTTTTTTACTATTCTTTCTTCATTCATTCTTTCCATATGTCCAAACCATCTTAATGATCCTTTCATTATTTTGTTGTACATAACGCATTCACTTCTCATATTTTCATTCGACATTCCATCATACACAGAATATCCTCACATTCGTCTAAGAGATCTCATTTCTACTGTATTTATTCTACTTTCATCCTTTTTTTGCCAGTTCCATGCTTCGCTTCCATACATAAGGGTCGGTAGAAACACCTTTGTGCACTGCCATTCTAGCTTTTTTGGATAGGTTTTTGTTTGCGATGACAACTTTAAGTGCACCATTCACTTTGTTGCCTGCCCCAACCCTTCTTTCAATATCCCTCTCCACTCGCCAATCTCTTGTAGACATACTACCTAAATACACTATAAAGATAGCAATATAAAGAACATATAAAACAGCATTTAAAAGAGTTAAAATAGCTGACAAATTTTATGTGGAGTTTTCGTAATTAAGAAATATTCACGCGAATATTGCATTCGGAATAATCACGAATATAAATCATTTTCTTGCGAACTGTGTTGGCGAACGACGTACTTTGTATGTACATGATCGTGAGAAATCTGCGTTTCTTGCGCAACCCGAGTTTAAAGATGTTCAGGTAACGTGCAGCATTAGAGGCTGGGCAGGTACCTACCTGGGAGCTTCTCCAGAGCGCAATCACTTGCGACAGTACCCGGACGGCAAATATGCTCTCCGCAATACACGGCTGATTGGAAATAGCTGATAATGCCTAAGTGAACAGTTTTAACTTAATAATCAAGCGAATAATCTTATTATTAGATATTAGCACATTAAGCTATTATACTAATTTTCTTCTTCGAAGTTAATAAGTAACTTCACCCGTTGTAACTTTTACAAAAAGCATATGATAACAATTTATTTAATTTTAAGTTAATTATTGTTTTATTGAGCAATGATGTACAAATGAGATCGACGTCTTTTATATTAGTGAAGGTACGTTCAGGATACAAATACTCTTGACTTTAGAAAGTATCTTGTCTTCCTAATGTCGAACCATCTCTAATGCGTTCCTGGTACTTTGTTGTATTTTTATAATATTTTACCTGTACTTAATATGCCTAGAACATTTTCCTGTTTGTAATGTCTTTTGAGTTAATAAACTGATTTGATTTGATTTGAACTCAATATCAAATAATTAAATAGACGAAACGTCTGTTTTCTAGAAGTTTTATTATATTTTATGGGAATGACACGTTTCACATTTCGTGATAAATTATGTAAAACTTAATATTGAATTACTAATACGAATAAAAACACCTGTTTTCTAGAAGTTCTATTATATTTTATAGGAATGACATATTTCGCCATGCTAAAACATTATCAATTGCCATTTGATAATGCCTTAGCAAGGCGACACATGCCATTCCCATAAAATATTATAAATCTTCTAGAAAACAGAAGTTTTCGTTCGTATTGATTATTATATTTTAAGTTTTAGCAATAGCAAGTAATCATAATGCTTTACATATGGTAAACGTCGGAGATGCATTATTAAAATATATATATTTACTGTATCACAGATTTTCTAGATTATAAGCCAACCAGTTCCCCACGTAATTGAGATTCACTTAACTAATCTGCAGTTTAAAATAACCAATGATTTTTTACTATTATATAAAAATGTATTATCAATAAATTATGCGTACTACGAAAGCTAAGATCAACTAAAAGCTAAAATTCGTATTTTCAGTCTTGAGAAACACATTGTTTATTCTTCCCAGAATTTTTATTTATAAAACACCTATTACATGAATTTCTACTACATTTTATCATGTGAACATAATTGTCACCATGGAACTCACATTGTCTTTAATGACGCTAGAAAACACTTCAACAGGCTTACCGATACGATTTTTCAATTTATTGTTGTAATTTTTAATATAATTTTCCTAATTATATTAATGATGATGTTTTCTAGAAGCTAATTCTATTTTATTGGGAAAACATGTTTCACTTTGATAAGACATTATCGAATATGTCTATTTTTAAGCATACCAAACATTTGGTATTGCCTTAGAAAAGCGAAACATGTCATTTCCATAAAATCCCAAAAAATATTAGAAAAAACTTTTTTTTTCATTCAAATTAATCATATTCACGAAACAATAAATTTTATTTCGTATTGCAAGATATCTGTGCGACATAATTGATCCCTTCAATTGGTCTATTAATAGCTTCTATTTTACTTTTATGTGTCCCGAGATTTAACGAATTTGGAAATATTCAAAATGATATTGAAATTACATGATATTGAATTTGAATAATAGTTTTACGTCGTTTCTCGTGTAAAATAAATATATATTCATGTATAGCATTTATATGTATATATTTATCTTTGAATGCAGAAAAACACGAACTCTAATGGAATAAAGAAACATTTGTTTATCGATTCCAATAGATTGAAAATATTGATATACTGTTACGAAAGACAAGTTATCGGTGCATCCTACGTTTCGTTAATGCAACACTAGAGCCGTGATCAATATTCCACTATATAGAACACATCAGATGTTACGATGCTGTGCCTGAACCAAGCAAACACAATAGATAAAAGATGTTGTGTCATATTCCGCAAATGCTGTGTGGGTACTTAAGACGCGATTCTAATCAATGAGGTTAGGAGACACGGCTTAATAGAGGTTCTCAAAATATCATATCAATGGTATTTCTTGAAAAATATGTATCATGTTATATTCGTTTATAAATGTTGCTTTTTTGCTAAAAAAATATATACGATTAAAACAAAATTTATCCATATATCATAACTAACTAACTAACCATCAAGATGTCCCCCCGGAGGGGTAGGCAGAAAGAATGGAACACCACACTGTTCTGTCCTGACATACTTCTCTCGCTTCCTCTACATTCATACATCTTGTCATAGTTATCTATTATATTAACATTAAAAATTTTGGTGTTCTTTATGCCATGATTGCATGGATCGCTTCTACTTTCTTCATCTTCTTCCTTCGTCATCTCATTATTGAGGGTAACAATCCATGGAGCTACCTGTGGCTACGACAAAACGCCCCCAATTATCTCTTTTATCTGCACCCCACAACGCTAGATAAAGTCTCTTTATCTCTTTTATCTGGTTACACCATCACGCAGAAGATCTGTCTCTACTAATATTGACTAGAACACTTCCAGTGACAATTATTTTTCCAGAGAAGGGTTTAGAAATGTTAGGTTTTTCCAAAAATGTTCCAGGTTAATTAACTCTACTCTGGCAATGTTACCTAACAAACTCGATATGTTATTTTGAGCTCATTAAAAACCATTTGAACGGGGATGAAATATAAATGAAAACAAAAATCTAATTACACAGTTTCATTTCATCTAGTGAAAATATGACTTATTTGTATTTTTTAAGTTAACGATGATTTAACTAACTCTCACTGAATTCATAAATTTACTACGGTAAAATAACTCTACATGTATAATTCGTTTGTCATAAGTGCACCCATTTTAGAACCACTGCAAAAACCAATATATAGTAGACTTGTTTTCAGATAAGAATGCCAACGCCGATAGGGTGACCATATTGTGAAAGTATATAATTTTATATTTAACATTTGATTTTAAATTACGATTTGCAATCAAATAACGTTTAAAAAAAAACATTGGATTTATTTACACATTTAAGAGGATACCAGGTCACGTGATCAAACCTGCTTCTCCATAATTATTATGTATTACTCCATGTTCTCCCTGGAATTTAACATTAGAGCAATGATTTTTTCACACGTGCATAGATATCGACCACGTGCATGTTTGAATCGTCTTATTTTTGATATTTTATAAGGAGATATATATATAAAGGAGATAAATAAGATTTTTTTTAAATAAGGTACAAATATTTACATTCTAATTAAATATATTCATGTTTTGTTATCATATCGAAAACTGTAAAAATAATATTTGAGTGTAATATTACAACATCAGAAAAAAGAACAGAAAATAATAATAAAAGTTTCAAAAATGTTACAATAGTATACAAATGTTAATATAACAAAATAATAAGTAAAAGTAATCTTAAAAATACCAATTACTCATCACAATCCGATGTATCATCACTTTCGTCATTTGACACGTTAAAAAATAAATCATTATTATCGGTGAGGTCATCAAATGCAATGTCCCTTTCCCAATATTCATCTTCGTTTTTGCATGCATGCCTGCAGACGTTATCCCACTCAACACTGGTGATTGATGCTATTTTTTCTTTGACCAATTTTTCGACGGAACTTAACGTCATGTCCACATTTCTGGATGCTACATGCCCCTTTATCATTGACCAAATGTTCTCAATCGGGTTAAGGTCTGGGTGATATGGCGGAAGCCTTAATACGTCATGACCATGTTCGGTGAATAGCTTATCGACAGCGAATTCCTTGAAAATGTTTTTATGTAAACATATTAGCCGATACAATTCAGGTTTAAGTATGTGACTCGAAAAATGAATGCCCTTTTGAGTCAACCACTGAATCATATCGGCCTTCTTAGAATTCGATGTCGGTGCTGGATTGACCAACTTATTGTGGTATGACGCATTATCAATTATCACCACAGACCTAGGTTCCATATTAGGGATTAATTTTTCAGTCAACCATTTTTGATAATTGGCAAAGTTCATATCATCGTGGTAATCACCAGTCTTTTGATGGGATTTGTACATTAGTAGGGCATCAGGTATGAAACCCTTTTTGCTGCCGGCATGTACAATAATGAAGCGGGATCCTTTGGATATTGGGATTTTCATACCTTCACCAGATTTGTCACTCCACGAAGTTGATGACACATGGGTTGTATGAATATAGGTTTCATCTGTATATACTATCGGCCTATTTTCTTCGCGATACCTTCGTATCGCTCTCAAATACGATATCCGTTTAAAAATAATATCTGGCTTCTCGGCTAAAAGTTTCAAGTTGTTCTGTGTCTTGCACCATTTGAATCCTATTCCAATCAAAATTCTTCCCAGCGTTGCCTCAAAACCATTGAAACCGATGGATTTTTGTAGAGCGGGCAATAACCTTCCGGTTGTTGGTAATATTTTTTCTTTGATATGAAAATCATATACACACCTTCTTATTATGGATTCGTCAAAAGAATCGGGAGTATATTGACTCGACCGGTTTCTTTTCTTTTTCGGTGACGAAATAGCGTTTTCTTTCCCATCATTTTTTAATGATGACACTAATAATCTTATTGCTCTGGAGGAAATACCAGTAGCTGCCGAAACTTCATCAGTATGACTTAATTTCTGAAAAAAAAAAACATTCGATTATTATACGTATATAAAAAAAGTAGTGTCTTTATATATAAAATATATGTTTTTGTTAAAATATGCTTTACAGGGTTATATAGCTAATATATTTGAGTGTATAACAAAGAACTTACGGTTTTGGAAGAGACACCAGCTACTGTAGCTGCCGAATCATCTTCAGTACGATTTGCTCTCTGAAAAAATTGAACATTATATTATTAATATGAACACTTTATATCCATTAATATATTTGTATCATTTGTTTTATGTATATAAAAGTACTGATAAGACAATCGAGTGATTTTGTTAATCGAATGATTAGTAATTTTATCATTTTTAACAATCGAATGACTTATTCGATTATGTTTCTAATTAAATAGGTACCTATTGCAGATAGGTATTTATTTAATTAAGAACAATTTCTAATCATTCGATTCCGAAAATCTTTTGATTATTAATTAATTATGTTTTTACTTAAATTATTTTAACATTTCTATTTAAATTAATATTAAATTTATAATATTAACATTTAATAATTACCTCCATCAACACTTCACGTTTATTATGGAAGTATTTAAAAACATTTAAAACGACTTCCTTCGTTTGTCCAGACAAAGGCCCCCCATTTCCTAGTTTCGTAGGTGCTTCCATAATGGTCACCGTATTTTTTACGTATTTTCTGGTACAATCTAACGTGCGCTCGCCTCGAAGGTTGGAATCGTACTGAGGACCGCCCCGAATATACGCGGGAAGCGCCGCGGCGTGCCGTTAACCAATCAAACGATGCGATTTTACCAACAAATGTACAAATCTTCATATTACACATATTATTTGTTTATGTGTTAGTATTGGCATCCTTAGGTGAAGATAGCTCTACACTTTATTGAGATCGGTCGAATGGTTTTTCTTTGTATTATAGAAATGCACAAGGTGTTAAATGCAGACTAATGCAAGAAAGTGATTGCTATTTCATATATTCCGTTCCTATTCACACGAGGAATTTATTGCTCAATCGAGCACCATCAATATTTAGCTCTTCACCGCAATAAGATTGTGTCTAAACTTGTAAAACTTTGATAACCCAATTGATAAGATTGTAATCTACAATTATAATATGTTATCAAGTAATAGAAATCCTCGAAATGTTTAAATTAACAGAAGATTTTTATAAATTTCTCATAACATTGCTAAAAAAATATTTATTGAATACGTATAACCTAAAAAAAAAGCAACTGAACTTGCATTATAATTATTCCTGATATAGGTATTAACTGAGTTGAGAAATACCTCATCTAATTCAGTAGCTGTCCTGAAAGCAAAAGATCTCGTGTTTGAACTTTTGTGAAACCTGATCCATGTAACCTGTGTTCGATATTATCATCATAGTACAGGTCCTAAGATTTGATCGAATGTGGTGATTGGATGCGAAAGGCACAGGAATACTTGGAGAAGTATGGGGGATGTCTATGACGACAGCGGTTGTTTAAGGAAGTGATTAAAAAAAAAAATACTAATTAACGGTAGACCGAAAGAAAGGATCGCCACACTTTTCTATCCTTACATACTTCTCTCGCTTACTATACATCGTGTCATGCACGCACGTCGATTTCTCTGACTCTTCACGTGGCCGACATTTAATATTTAACTTATTTGATCGTGCCACATTTTCCTCGATCTTCCTATATTTCTTGTTCCGTGCTGAAATGCTTTTCTTTAAAATGTTTAATATCAGTAAATAAAATAAACTAATATGGACCTATGTATCACATGATTAGGTTAATGTTTTTTAAATTCAAATTTGCGCCATTTAAATATTTTTATTACTACAGATAACTTCGTTAAAAGTTGACTTTACCAACAATTTGATAAATTTGTCACGGGCCTTTGATACATTGTGCTTAAATAAAATTTATATATCCAATTGGGTGGACAGAGATTTACACCGATTTTCCTAATGCAAACTCTCGCACCTTTTGAACATTTACATATGTAATTCGGACACTCAAAATAAACCAAAATCCACAAATTTGCATTCCACAGGCCGCACGCGCGGGAGACAGCAGAAGAGTGAGGTTAGTTTCACATTCCTCGCATCGTGTTGACATACTTCTCCCTAGCCAGCACACCCACTCAGGGATTTTAATTCTAATCACACCGGTGTTCACAAGAGTAAGGAATCGTATCATGACGCCACACTTTCACTTGTGAAAATACTGAATGACTATTAACTTACTAACCATCGCGTCATTTCCCTAAGAACTAATGAAATACGAGAGACCAACACTTCCATCTTCATATACTTCTATAACCAACGAACTTACTAACCATCATGCCATTTCTCCGGAAGGGTATGCAGAGAGAATAGACCGCCACACTGGTCTATTCTGACGTACCTCTCTAGATTTCTCTACATTCATACATCGTAACATGCACGCCCGTCGATTTTTCCAACTTCGAATGTGGGGTCGCCTTTCAATATTTGATTAATTTGGTTATGCAATACTCTCCTTGGTCTTCCACGGCTTCTCTTTCCACTCACACAGTATGTATTCAACATTCAAACCATTATTCTCCCGTCCATTCGTTTCATATGTCCGAACCATCTCAGGGATCCTATTTTAATGCAATAATTTAATGATGCAATGCATCAACTAATGATGCAATCATTTTCTTTACATTTCTTCCTTATCTCATCGTTCGATATTTTATCATATATCATTTTCCCGTACATTCTTCTCAGTAATCTAAATTATAGGCATTGATTCTATTTTCATCATTTTTTTATTGCCAACGCTTCACTTCAATACATTATTGGCACTAGAACTCAATTATTATAAACTTCTATCGTCTCATCGTGGCGTTTGTGATAAGTTTAAGAGATTTAAGAAATAATTGTTGTTAACATTTTTCCATAATACGCAGCCCTGCAAAACAGTATCATATGAACAATATATATGAAATAAAATAATTCAATTACATTTTAACACAAATCTCAATGAATGTAATTAATTTAATTCCTACATTCATATTTGTGAGTATGATGAAAAGCCAGGTAGGTTAAGAGCGCCGAGTAACTGGGTAAGTCGTAAAGTATAAAACGTGTTTATCTACTATAAACGATAGTACAAAATCCTGATCCTTTATAAGGTTGTATTATGAAGATAATATTCCCTCAACCGGCTAGAGTCCTGGTGCTAGGAAGCAGACGCGATGGACCGGTTATAGCGCTGGTTGTAAAGAGATGAATAGTCTTGTTAAGAATAATCGTCTGCCTTAGTGACCCACTGTCTTACATATCTGCTCAGTGGCAAGTTGATTGACGAATTTACGATTTTACAGTTGTTTTTTTTAATTCTGAAAACGAATTTGATTAAATATTGCAAATAGAAAACACTTTAAATGATTCGTCATGAGTCGACTGTTTGGAAAAAAAATGTTTAAACAATTAACTTTATAATTTAACTGTTTTACCTGAATGGTTATTACTTATTTTATTTTCTGTACAAATTATCATTTAAACCGAATTAACTTTTTATAATTGACGTTTTGTATTAAATTATTTTTATTTTGTTATTTTATTTTATATCATTGTATTTCATATTATTTGTTTTAGATTTTTTGTGGATGTTGGACGATCGAAGTGTGCGCGGGAGATGCCTATTGGTGGCGATTAGGTTCGCAACCCATCACAGGGCATCTCCCGCGGGGCGAAAAGAGAAGGATGGAGTGCCGCATCGGTTAAAGGGTGACAGTCTATTCTTTCTGCCTGCCCTTTCGGGGAGACGGCGTGCTGGTTAGTTAGTTAGTTTATAATTTACGTTGGGCGGTTTTTGTTCAACCATAAAGCAGTCTCTCGATGCAAGCAAGCCTGGCGATACCGGTCGCTGTCAAAATAATGACAAAAAGTGGAAGTAGTTAAAAAAACATCGTTATATTTAATTATTATATAGAGCAGAGGTAAGATTTTGAATTTTCTCAGTAAGATGATTTTAGTCTTCTTCGTCTTGTCAAAAGTCATCCGGTTAAATAACGCCGGCTCAGATGTCCACCACATGGGCTGCACTGCCGGATGGTCGAACCAGATCCTCTTACCGTGCATATCATAGGGCAGCAAGGGCACTCCATTTTGTGCAACATGGGTTGGTCAATGACACAGTTGCAGAGCATTGTTATATGATACCCCGTCATGCTATGCTGTATCTGGATTTACCAACGCGTGTGCGCAGTCGATTCAGAGTCCTCCAGGTTTTCCGCGGTAATTCGTGTCTTGGATGTAGGATCTCTTGGGGTATCGTCTAATTTAAGCATTCACAGCTTTCCCTCCAATCTCTTGGTGTTAGAATACCGTTGCAGTTGTGGAGCAAAATTAAATTTTTTCTCCGTGATTTATGTCTTGAGACCTGAGATTGGCGGTGGCAACAGATGAATTTAATAACACACATATTTAAAAAGATTCGATGAATAAGCGTAAATATTAATTAATTTAATAATGCTGAAAAACTTTGCCAAAGAATGTTGCTAAATTAGAAAAAATATCGGACATCTTCCAGCGCTCATGTCGTTGATTATTTTTGGAAATATCTGATTTTAAGTGTTTTTTTCGATGCAATATAAGACCGAAAAGCTAGAAAATATTATTTTTTATAATTAATTATCATTAAGACTATAAATTTTATTTTCAGTTCTTGCTCTGGTGAAAATATGTACAGTGTCGAATTCAATCGGTAACACATTTCAATTTCGATTGTTAGGTCTAGGAATAAACATAAGTGCAGAATTGGTATTATGTGTAACCATATATGCTTTCACTTGAATCAATTAATTTGGGGTTAGACATTTTAAGATATAAATTAAAACATTAAATTATTATCTGGACGTCCAAATATTTGAAAAACTTAATAAGAAGGAACTTGGCGCAGTTACAGTTTTAAATGCCAAATACAAGAAGAAGAAGACTTAAATAATTTATTTTCTTACTCCAGCGAAGCTCCGGATAAAATGAAACCAGTTTGATATTTATGAAAAACTTTTAAATAATTCACATGTACAAAAGTTTTAATTTTATATTTTTTTTGTATAGGAATGCTATAAGTCTGAAGTATGTAGCTAAATACTTTTCCACGAAGAACACAAATTACTTTATTTTACCGCCGTGCGGCATAGTGCACGTTGGTGTAAAAATTCCAAAGAAAATAGTTTCCCAGAACCGGTGAGACTAGACAGAATTTACAGGTAAATTGCGCACAAAAAGTCCACTTTAGTACGCAGAACACGGGGTCTCGGACACGCAAAGTAGATTTTAATGTATTTCCTATTTAAGGAAAGATGGAAAGCCTCTCCATAGAGATGTAAGTCGGCTCGGCGAGTGTTACCTTTTGCGTTTTCATCGTGTTGTATTGTATCGGAGAAGAGAAGTATTCCGAACTTCGCCGACGCGGGAATACGCAAGTTTATACAAATGAACAATGCAAGTAAAAAAAAAATACGCGTCCGTAGAGTATTCCAATAAATAGAATTGTTTAAAATTATAAAATATAGTTTGTACAGCAAACCGCAATTTAAAGGTACTTGTACCATATATAAAAGGTGGTCCACCACATACTAGAAAATTATAGACGCAACGGCGTTCTTTCATCAGTTTTGCTGATAATAATTATATTGTATGCCATATTCTACAGCGCCTTTTAGGCGATTAATTCGTTGAAACGGCACATAAAAAATCTACTTGGTTTGGCACCATCGTTTATTAAACAAATATGATTGCTCAAATTAAGTTTAAAAATGAACCAAAAAAAAGTTTTTACATACTAAATAACTTGATTTCTTACAAATACAAAATTAAAGAACACATGTGGTATATCTATTATATCTGATACACTATGAGTATATATCTCTTTCCTGAGATATAATGTGAATTGGTATAACCATTTTTGAAATACCAGTAATCGTGTTGAAAAAAAACACTAAATACATTTTAATGAAATCTTAAAGTCTACTGTATATTTCATGATTTACGTGTATCATGTTTTCCTTTTCTTTTATGAAATCATATAGGTAAGTTTTTGGTTGTAAAATATTTTTCAGTCTACTTTCGTATGAAGCACTTAATTTGTAGTGTGGCATTATTAAAAATAATATTAACACACTTTTACTAGTTTTTACACCACTTATAAATAAAGTGGTGTAAAAACTAGTAAAAGTGTGTTAATATTATTTTTATTTTTTACTCTTTGGTTTCATTGTTTAGACTTATATATATACGAGTATCTTACTTCAAAACTTATATGAAATAAATGACTGATTACTTTTTATTTCTTGACCAATGATCTAAGATATTGTAATGAAGATTAAATGTTTTATTAGAATGACACGTTTTGCCTTGTAGAGGCATTATCAAATGTTACAATAACAGCGAGTGGAAACATGTAATTCCCATAAAATATTATATAACTTCTAGAAAACAAATGTTTTAATTTCTATTAAAGAATTAAGTCACAATATATCGATTTTTTTTAATGTTTTGTAATGAGTATTGTTAGTACCACAAACAGTACGACACAAGACTGTGTAGCAATAAAGTGTATAGAAGAGATGTGTTACATGGAGGATTGTTCGCTGAATATGGACTCTTTACACGTGGGATAAATAGGAGTTAAACACGGTGCCGTGCTAGTGAAGATCTGTTTATAAAGGCGAATAAATAAATATTGCAAGTCCGCGTAGCTTGCGCTCTTGAAGCGAAATGTGTAAAATGTATCCAAAGGAAGAATTTAAAGCTATGCTTACCGTATTTCTTGTTGTCCTTGCCCTTATCCGACTTGCCTCGGGGGAAATGCGTCATCCTGGCTTCTTCTTCGATATCGTCGTAGTCGGGCTGGAAAAAAACAAACATTTTATTCACAAGAAAAATAAAATTTCATTTCTCTAATTTTGGTTTTAATATTATACGAGTGTATAAGACTATTCTGTGATACAAACAAATCATATTGTTCATATCTAAATATAACATAGATGGGAAAGTACTTTTTTCATCACTCATTAAATATGATATTTATATTTAAAATTGTGCTTTAATTCAAAATATGTATTTGAAAATATATAAAACGCAAATAAAAAATTACATTTTATCCACATTATTTTTCTACATAAATATGGTATACATTATGTACATGTAAAAATAATACGTATACTCGTATACTGTTAGATTAAAAAACTTTGTTTATGTATCACAAATTATAATTTATTTATATTTTATTTCTCGCGACTGCTATTTCGTCCACCCATGTTGACATCAACTGACAATTTTTTTTTTTTTTTAATATTGCGAACGTGTATTTGCTACAAGCGCCCTTGCTATTCACGAAAACGGCGCGATACAAATTAGCCTAATTATAATACTAGTATTATATACTATTATTGTTCCTTTATCAATTAGAACATTTTTGAATAATACCTACCTAAAATATAATCATGACTCACGATGTTTTTTTCCAAAATTCAAGAACTTACTAAGTGATAAAATGTAAATTAGATACCTTATTTTTTGCCCAGAAATGTGCAAATTTTATTTTAACTGATATCTTTATTCAAGTATTTATTTCTCAAAGATTATTTTTATGGATTCAAATGAAACTGAATTTGACAAATAAACTAATGCGTTTAATATGTAGATGGCCGAATACTGAATACTCAAATGTATCATTTTCAGATTTATCTTGTTACTAATGGCCCTGGGACAGTGAATTCACATCCTTCCTAACAAGGGACAATTAAGTTAACCTTCCCTCCATTAATCTCTGTCACTTGCGCTTTCTGTTGTGACAAAAAGGGCGAAAAATATTTATTTAACAAATCGTCGGAGGTGGGCGACAAACCCTCCAAAGGTTTCAGAACTGCTTTTATTTTTAGGTACATAAAATAGTTTTTTTTAGCTTTCTATCTTCTATATAATACATGTAAATCTGTGTTGTTGTTCTGTTATTATGAAGCCCTGAGGAAGCTTGGGTACAAGCGAAACTAGTCGGCAAATAAAATAACCGCATAGTGGTGAAAAGCAAAGTACAGTGTTTTTATTTCTATTTAATTTTAAATATAAATTATACAATGTCTTACCACAAAGTGAACGCTTCATACGAAAATATAAAATAGTTTTTTCCCAAAATAAAATGGGAATCCTCCATTATATTTATCTATTTGAGTATATGAAATAAAACAGTTAAATTAATAAGATTGTTTGATCAATCATAAATTTCTGTTGTATCAAATATAATAGATAGACCAAACGGACAATGGACAATTAAATAGAAGTGAATAAAAAACTTTACTTTATAGAATCAAAATTTACTTCTACCACATTTAGCTAACTAACTAACTAATCATCACGCCATCTCCTCGAAGGGGTAGGCAGAAAGAAGTTTCTTTTCTGACATATTTCTCTCGCTTCCTCAACATTCATACGTCGATTTCTCTGACTCCTCACGTGGCTGACATTCAATATTTGATTTATTTGATCGGGCCACGTTTTCCTCGGTCTTCCTCTATTCCTAGTTCCATTTACATCGTTAATGTACACTTTTTTTACCATTCTTTCTTCATTCATTATTTTCATGTGTCCAAACCATCTTAATGATCGTTTTATTATTTTGTTCATAACACCATCATTCGCAACGCATTCACTTCTTATATTTTCATTCAACACACACAGAGTATCCATTAATTCGTCTAAGAGATCTCATTTCTACTGCATTTATTCTACTTTCATCCTTCTTTTGCCAGTTCCATGCATCGCTTCCACACATAAGGATCGGTACAAGAATACCATTGTGCACTGCCATATTAGCTTTATTAAATTCCACCTCTTCAAAATCAAAACAAATGTTCTGGATTGATACAACAACAAAAAGCGTTCCAATAACAAGAAGTTGGATCTTATCCACGTAAAACGAATTACTTGCATTAGCGGTAGATAAGCCGAGGCCCAAATTAATCAAGCGGTCTCGCCAATAAATAGCAGGGCGATCCTTGCGGAGGTCGCGAATCGCTCCATTAGTTCCGCGACGGGATAAATCCCAAACTTAAATAACTTTTGGATCTCACGTCACCGGGTTCTTGACCCCTGATAGTGGCGTAACAGCCCATTCATTTTACGCTGAGAGAATCTTCATATGATAGTTAAACTTGTATTTAATGTTTCAATTTTCAGAATGCTATGTATCAGGAAATGCTATCTCTGAAACGAATATTACATTTTATACTTACTAACTAACTAACCATCACGTTTCCCCGGATGGACCGCTGTGCATTTTCTACATTCACACATCGTGACGCACGCTCGTCGATGTTCCAAACTTGAACATGGCAGCCTTTTAGTAAGAGATAACTAACTAACTAACCAATCATCACGCCGTCTCTCCGGAGGGGTAGGCAGAAAGAATGGAACACCACACTGTTCTGTCCTGACATTCTTCCCTCGATTCCTCTACATTCATACATCATATCATGCACGCACGTCGATTTCTCCGACTCCTCACGTGACCAACATACAATATTTGATTGCTTTGATCGTGTCACGTTGCCTCGGCATATTTCTAGCTCCGTTCACGTCGTTTACATATACCTTCTTCACCATTCTCTCTTCACTCATTCTTTCCATGTGCCCAAACCATCTTAACGACCCTTTCAATATCTTGTTCATAAGACCGTATTCTTACCGCATTCACTTCTTAAACTAGCATTTGACACGCTATCATATACAGATTTTTCACAAATTCGTCTTAGAGATCTCATTTCTACTGCATTTATTCTACTTTCATCCTTCTTTTGCCAGTTCCAAATTCTCCGCAGGGGTAGGCAGAGAGAATGGACCGCTACACTAATCTATCTTATCACTCTTCCACATTCACACAACGAGTCATACACGCACGTCGATTCCTCCGACTTCTAACATGACCAACCTTTAAAATTTGATTAATTTGATCATTCCATGTTTTTCTCGGTCAAACTCGACTCCGTATTCCATTTACATCTTTAACGTATACTTTCATGATCATTCTTTCTCCATCTATGCGTTCCATATGTCCGAACAAACGCAGCGATCTTTTAATAATTTTGTTCATAATACCTTCTTCCGCTCTACACTCCTTTCTTAGATCATCATTTGAAATTCTGTCGTAAATCGTTCTGCCACACATACATCTTAGGGACCTCATCTCTTCCGCATTTATTCTGCTCTCATCCTTCTTCTGCCAGTTCCACGATTCGCTTCTATACATAAGGGTTGGGACCAAAACTTCATGTATATTTTTATATTAGTAGAACAATTTTATAGAAGCAAATTAAGTTGTCTAATATTCACTAAATTTTATTATAGTATATAATTTGGAATTTTACAACAAACAACTTCAAGAAAACAAACGTAATCATTCGTTTTAATTATTAAATATGGAATTTTACATTAATTAACGTTTGTTTTCTTGAAGTTTTATTTTACAATAAAACTTCAAGAAAACAATCGTTATCATTCGTTTTAATTATTAAATATGGATTTTTACATATTGGTTCAAGGAACGACGATTAATTTTGTTGAATAGTGTTCCATCCGTTCCAAATTGAAATATTTAAATATTGCCACAAGGCAACTAAACAACATAAACAAGTCATCTAAATATTATTTTTTGAACAACCAAGTTTTCTTATATAAATAAGGTTGAATTAATAAGCATAACATTTATGTTGTGATAATTAATTTGAAATTACATAATTACATGAAATCATGTAAGATCGTTCTATAATAAGCTTTACTCCTTACAGTTAAACTATTTCAATACATTCGCTAGTAATAAAAAGCATTTATTATTTAACAAACGCATATTTTTATCCATGAACAATTAATAATAACGAGAAAAATGTGCTTTCAAATAATTGAAGTTACGCCACTGCTTCAAGCAGGTACGCCACAAGTTACAAGTTTGGGAAGGCTGTGCGAATATGATATCGGAGGGAGCGAGAGACGGAAGTCCATTACAATCTGTATTTGCAGACTAGTTCTACGAGGCAGTAGTGACAGGCGTGCTTAATACATCGGAGTGATCGATACCAAAGCTATTGCTGTGACAAGCGTCTGTATTGGATTCTAATTCTTATTTTTATTGTATAAAAATCTATTAAGCGTGTCGTTTTTTGTACGTCCCATTGTAAAGAAAATAAATTGATATTCTCGTACACTGGCGCTATCGTTTGACATCAAGGATAAAAGGACGAATAAAAAAATAAACTTCGAGGCATCAACCCAGTATAACAATACATTTTTTAACACTTTGATCACCGTGGCGGTCACAAATGAACGATGCTGATTTATTAGATTTTATGTATATATGAGTATTAGCATCATATCAGCACCATGGCCGACACGAGTGGTCGACTCGTAAAGAAACAAATAATATGATAGAAAAAAAAATTATCTCCAGATAATTACAATTTGAAAGTTTTTTTAATGTTATTGACAGGCTAAAAAGTGTTAATAAACGAATTATGAAACAAGGCACTGCATGTCTATTGCAAAATATATATTTAAAAAAATCACAACGATTAATTTTTTTTCTTGAACAATTATATAAATTTGTTCTTAATACTCGTACGCCATACTTCGTGTTTTCTCTTTTTCTTTTTTATATACTTTGTATATGTACAACACTTATATTTAAAAAAGTTACATAGACATGTTTCGGACAAACAGTCCTTCTTCAGTAAAGATACATTTAAATCTTTATAATACCGGTCAGATCATGTAAACAATTTTATAATATTTAAAAAAATGTATCTTTACTGAAGAAGGACTGTTTGTCCGAAACATGTCTATATATATTTTTTAAATATAAGTGTTGTATATACAAAGTATATAAAATAGAAAAAGGTAAACAAATTTTATAAATCTCCATATTAAATAATTAGTATTAATGAAAACATCTGTTTTTTAAATAAATATTTTATCATATTTGAATAACGTGTTTCGCATTGCTAATGTATTTTCAAGTACCTATGTTTAAAAAAAAACTTTTATCTAATAGAAGTTTTCATCTATTTAATATTTTGTATGGAAGCGTTTTCATTCAAATGAATTACTTCAGAAAAAACACCACAGTATTGTATAAAATTTAAATGAAGAAAATAGTTTTCAATTAATTAGATAAGATACTAAGGAAAAATATTATAAATTATTGAATTCAATATCAATAATGAGAATTCTTTATTTGTAAGGTTTACAATAAAATAAATTTTTAATATGGAAAGTGCCTTCACTTGTGGTGTTACTGTAACTATAAAACTCAGCGCCCCTGAAAACGTCACAAAGTCGGCCAAACCCTCCACCACAATGTTAAATGAAATATCAGATAAAATAAGATATAATACTTGCTTGCCATTGATACGAAGAAGAAGGAGAAGAAGAAGAAATTATGTAAAAAAAATAATGAGATATTAAATGACGATAATTTTTTAATTATTTTATAGAATAGTTTGTTTCAAATTATACATAATATAATAATGATGTGTTTGATTATTTTAAATGAAAATTAAATAATAAAGTCATTATTTTTTCAAGTATAATAAAAAAAACGACTTGTTTCAGAGGACACATCCATCTTCAGGTGTAAAAATATAATAAAAAATATATTTTTATAAGCTGGAGGTGTCCTCTAAAACGTGTCGTGTTTTTAATATTTCTTTTTAATAATAAGTAGAATAAATAAAATTATTCACCTAATATATTAGGATAATTAGTAGAATTTCATCGGATGATTATGTTATTATGGAGGACAAGGAAGGTGCTTCCACGAGTGGTGTTATTATTACACTCAGAGCCCCTGGAAACGACACAAAGTCGGCCAAACCACAATGGCAAGAGAAAGTAGAAGAAAAAATATGTACCGTTTTAAGAGCCCCCTCTGTGATAATAAAGCTTTCTTTCAATTGACACGAAGAAGATTTTGTTGAAAAATTACTTTTAAATATCTTGAGGATAACGGCAGTAAAAATTGTTTAAATTTAAATACGAGGCATGTTTTTTTACTAAGAATATATGCGGGACAGTGTGCAATATAAATTCTTCATGGTGCGCAGATTGTGAAGGGATCAAGTGACGGTCATACGGCGGAGGGATTGTTACTTATAAAACCCGATATGGCCCTTCTAAGTGGCTGGACCAGGCCAGGACCCCCTCGTTAGAGGATAATGGACAAAGCATGTTGCCACAGTGATCGTGTTTGGATTTATCTAAATTTGAAAGGAGATTTGATTTACAATGTCACAATTTTTGGCTCCACCACATATACAAATTTATATACGAGTATCACCTACTTATTAGATAAATTCGCGTGCTATGTATATATTAATAAAACGTCTGGAAAACGGATATGATCCTCGAAATATTTAAAATGAAACTTAATTTCATTGTTAGGGTAATAATAAATGAACGCATAAATCTTGGTATTTTTATTTATTATTATTATTGTTATAATTATCACTATTTATTTTTAAATTTTTTCGTATTTAGGTTATTCTAAAATACTACATCTTCATAATTGATAGAACGATAAAATTTTATCAAACATATTTATAACTTAATACAAGTACCAAAGATAAAACAAGTGAAACCAAATACTATTTGGCAGAATAATTTGGACAACATATAATACGAGCAGAACCAGTATGTATTGTATTATAATTGAACAGTAAATAATTGTGTTTCTTTATTATTTGATATGTAGAAACATAGTTATAATGCGTATGTTTAATATGTAATATTATTAAACGTAGGTAAATTGGAAATAAAAATACTTGCAATACAAAAACGAGTATGAATGTATAACTCTTTATTTTAAATACCTTTAAATGGACGTAAGAGGTTCGAGAGGTTAGTGATGTAGAGACGACTACAAAGGAAAAAGTTGAAGCGGCAATACTCAGGTGAAAATTGAATTGCTTGAAAATATTGCCCGCATTCATCATTGTCCTAAGGTGAAGGAGCGTCACAACCTTTGCGGCCCGACACCTCGCCCGCCAAACTTCTCGGAACAGAGATTTTTCATTATGAATATACCTGGATGACTTATGCAGTTCGGACGTTGGGAGATTAAGTGCAATATTGCAGCCTTTCAAAAGCTCGAAGTTTAACCTATTAGAAAACGTTTATAGAATTGATTGCTTAAAAACGTTCTTTTGTTTTGTGAAACGATTCAAAGCTTTAATTAACTAATCAGCGTCAAAATAGATACTCGAGTTAATGGAACCTTTAAGTAGTGTTATAAAGGTTAAGCTATGCACAAATGATGAAGTAAACATATTATAACTATACTTTGTTCTCTGTTATTTTTAATTAGTGTGTATATGTCTTGCTAGGTTGAACGAAACGGACTGCTGGAAGCAAAAGGCGCAGGATTGAGGCGATCGGAAGAAAATCATCAAGAAGGCTAAAACTTGTAGAGCTATATAACCATAGAAAGTAAGTTTTTTTTTTATAATTATACATTTTCTTGTTAAACATAATCATTCAAATCTAATATATATTTTTAAATTACTTTCTTTAAGACATTATTTTTGTAGTCAAATGTTATAAATTTTAAAGGATCAGTATAATACAGATACATGAGTTCGAAATCGACATACGTATAAAAGTTGACGGAGAAATTAAGGCTAAAATCACAGTACGGAAAGTTCAACAATTTAGTTTAACACTGTAATCGCCCGTTAATTTCAGTATAAAAACATTTGAAATGCCATTTTACTTTTTACTTATGTTTTTACATGAATTCAAAGCGTGAACGATGACGGCAAAATCTGCAAAGATGCTGGTCACATTTGAGAGAACGCTGTTACAGAAAATTCTGAACGATGGTGGAACTAGGAGAATAATGTACAATTAGAAGCTACAATATATAACATGTTCAAAGCAGCCAAGCTCTCTATATATGTTAAGCTAGACGAACTAGGAGAAATATGTACAATTAGAAGCTACAATATATAACATGTTCAAAGCAGCCAAGCTCTCTATATATGTTAAGCTAGACAAAGTAGGCTAAGATGGGCTAGACGTGTGGAGAGAATGCTGTTATCTCGGGCACAAAAATAATATTTGAGGGACATCCGGGTGGAAGGAGAAGGATTAGTAGGCCTATAATTTAGAGGCCTTGGATGAGGTGAGGAAGGACGCCGCGTCACTACTGTAAATAAGAGACTGGAAGGCCTCATCAGATGAAAGTGGTGGTAGGAGGCGAGGACTAGTGGAACCAAGGTTCGATATGAGCTGTAGATCCATCATCGAAATATAAGTTTTTAAGATTTGTTTTATTTGTATTGTGATTGATTATTATAATTTTTACGAAACTATTACATTTTTTTAACTTCGATCACCGGTGTCGTTCATAGTGATGATTACATATAAATAAGTATGGGTTACAGGTGACCATCAAGGCGATCAAAGCGTTAAAGAGTCCATTAAGCGAAACAATAAAGTCGAAAATAATAAATTTGAAATGAATCACTTTGTTTTAAAAATAGACCCAAGTGTGATTAAATAATTCGACGTGGGATTGAAGCTCCGTATGCGTTTGCTTATAATGAAATGTCCTTGAAAATCTTAAATTATGTTTGATATGTTGCCTTAAAATAAGTTTTTGTTCAGCAGTCGACATGAGATGTGTTTTCCACCAACACTACACCGTCATAGGTTTATTCGATTACTGCACAATCATTATCGGAATTGATCCTCCACCACAAGAGTGATTTCGCTACGAGAATCGTTCTATTATTTGTGAGTCCAAGGAATGCATACAGTAGGCAGCGAGTACGTCAACTCTACCTACTTGCTTAAGTCATACGTGTATAAAGTCATCAGTGACTATAGACTTTAAATAAAAGATTCTATAAAATCTAATGATTCATGTCAACTTGAAGCTTTGAAAAAGAGTTTGTAAATCTCAGAGTTTGGCGTATTTTGTGATAGTGTAGCTCACCTGAAGGAAGCACTGTCTTTATTATAATTGTATATTCATTTTATTAATTTGTCATGTATCACATGTTTCTCGATTTTTTTAATAAATGTATTATGTATTATTTATTATAGTATTATATAACTCAACTTGTATCTTTAGTGTATTGCAAAAATAATTCTGTAATGATTTGGATGTATAAAAATAATTAAATTAAATTAAATAAATTATCATCTATTAAATCCCGATCTTCATTTATAGATAATATTATATTATTCGATAATAAGCTATATTGTTAAAGCTTTTATTAGAAATATAAAATAGTAAAAATAAAAATATCTTGTATATTATTCTTAAGAAGGCAACTCTGTGCCAAACGTAACTCTGACCCATTCAAAGGTCGTCTCTAGATTCCTGTATATACTGACGACCTGGAAAATAATAAACAGAGTGGTTTCCCCTTGCCTTCTTAGGAAGATTTTCTCTTGAAATTACCTTCCCTTAGCCGGGTGAATCTAATTTTATGGCACTGGAAATTATCCATTCGTCCACTGTCGATATGCTATGACACTGGTGGTAATGTCAGAGGTCATATTACGCGGGGTTCGTGGAGCCTATGAGACCAGTCGTGGACGCTAGAGAGTTGGACTTTGCAGTTTTGTTGCTAGTGTTTTTTCAATATGGGGTATTACCACATTCTATAGTCATTCTATTACATTAATTTCAAATTATATTTCACAAGTGAAACTGGTTGTTTTTATGATGTTAACTGTTCTTGTAAATACTTTTTCGTTTTAAAAACAAATATTGATTATATTTTAAATGGAATACGAATGATGCTTCAATGATCCACGTGTCGATCATAAAATTTTGAATGTGAATTATATCTACTAAAAATATATTATACTACCAGGTGTTAAACCTTCACTGAATGCTTATCTTAAATCAACTTTATTGGGATACCTTAATAACGTTAGTATTGTGTTGACCGTGAAAACGTAATTTTTATACTGTAAAATATATTTACAGCACAAAGCTTTTAACAGCTCATTACATATTATAGAATCTCATTTTCGTAATAAAACTACAGAAATATGCCGCCGTAATGTTCCAGACAGCCTCGTACTCCACATAGTATCATACCCGCAATAGCGCAATATCGATGAAACAATAAAAAATACCGGTTTTATATGAAAAAAATAATAATAAAATGAGACCAGCGAAATTGCCAGAAGAATCAATTTGATATTGTAAAGAAAAGGTTCGTATTGTTCAAGGACTCGAAACTGAAAGCACGAGTGGTAATAAAATATGTCTATTATAAAGATATTACATGCGCCCTGTCTACCCTTAATGCCATTACGAGATTGTGTAGGTCTGCGCTACAAAAATGCATCGGAATATATTGTAGGTACCGCTTGCAGATGGATGTGGTTTCGTACCAGCACTGTTTCAATTACAGCGAGCACAATGACCGTTACTCTTTCTGAACAATTGCGATTGGAGCACATTGATTAGTGGTTGCTTTATTTTTACGTAATGCACCCCGTGTTACTGCAGACCGCAAATATATTTGCGATTTCACGGTCCGAACAAGAGCAATATCAGAAATCAGAAACAAACCCGAGCTGAGAAATCTTATCAACTTTCTGAAAAAGTATAAAAGCATTAGTTTCGTTTGGAATTTTTTGAATGGCATTGATTCATCCTTGGAACACGGAACACTGTTTTTTTCCTCCGGGGGATTCCACACAATTTGTAAGATCAAAAGTGGGATGAAATAAAAAAAATCACTCAATGTAGACGGACTCGGCTTCCGAATGTTTCGTCACACGCTCCGTGCTCTCCGGGTTCGAGAGAGAAAGTAAATGATGCCGCCTTTTTAAGTTCACAAAAAGAATTTTCCATAGAATTTGTTTTACTAAATGTAACGCTTTAACGTTTTTGATAGCCCACTGTTGACACTCACAAAGCGAGGCACCGCCGCCTAATGGCTAGGAAAAGTAGACTAATAATCTGTGAAGAGCTAATTGCGGGTTAACTTGTCACAAAATAAAGAGTTGTGCGCGTCATGGTGGCCAACATTTCAGTGCGAGTGATAACCTCGCGGTGGCGGCATTAATTAGCACTATTATACGAATAGAAAGGTTTCAGAAGTACCAATCAATTAATGATTGTTTTATGAACACAATCAACGCTCTAAAAAGGAAATTTCTCTTACGTAAAACTCGTTAAATAGAAACACTTTGTTTTGTATACTATTTACAGCATGACATTACTGCTTTTTTAATTATCATACCTAATTTTTAAACTTGGATCAAAATTATTTACAGATTTTTTTTATTATTTAATTTTCTGTATTGCACGCTCGTCGATTGTTCCTACTTCGAACAAGGCCTGTATTTTAGTATGTGATTAATTTGGTCATGCCACATCTTCCAAGACTTTTTTTTTCCATTCACACTACTTGTATATATGTATTTAACCATTATTCCCTCATTCATTCGTTCCATATGTCCAAACCACCTTAGTGACCCATTCTCAATCTTAATTAGGACGCATTCATCCGCTTTAAATTTCTTTCTAACTTCTTCATTTGGGTATTCTATCATACATTAGTTTTTCCCCACATTCTTCTAAGTGATTTAATTTCTACGGCATTAATCCTACATTAATCTTTCTTCTGCCAGGTCCAAGATTCCCCTCCAAACCCCATTGTGCACTGCCATCTTTGCTTCAGTCGATAAATGTATTTGACGTGATGATTTTGAGTGCACCATGTATTTTGATCCCAACACTAACCCTTCATTCGATGTCTTTATCCATTACTTAATGATAAATAATATGTTTATGGTATATTAAAAAGCACAAATACTATTACTTGATATTTGTAGAATTACTATCGATACTGGTCGGAAAAATAAACTGCTATGAATTATATATTATTTACAATTATTTTATTCTAAAAATGTGTAAGAATTATCGTTTTTTTTAAAATCAATAAGAATCTTGAAGAAAAAAATAGGTGCATCCTGGATACGCCTCGCGTAACATTAAACTGCAGACGAAAGATAAAGATAGATGGAATAAAATCTTATCATATATGTGATATGTCATAGACCGACATGAATAAATTTTTAATGGATTAAACTAAATGTCGATGCCGACTTCTTACCTTAGGAATATCATGGGGGTAGACCCCGTTCTCTCTGGGCGGCAGTTTGGGCGGCTTGTCGCCCCGCCTCTGCCCCTGCATCATGTGCTGTTCCCGCCCGTGGCCATTGGCGCCGTTGCCGTTACCGTTGAAGCCGGAGCTGCCGCTGGACCCGGAGCCCGCGGGCCCGTTGGCAACGCTGTAAGGATCCTCGTCGGGAATCGGGATTCTTGGACGATTTTTGATGTCCACCATTGGGCGTTGGACTGGAACAAACATAACGAGAAAATAATCAAACAGGTTCTTTTAGAAAAAAATAGCAAACATAAAAATATATCTATAACGAGCGATGACCTTTGTGGCAGAGTGGCAAGAGCTACGACTGCCACACTGAAAGTCCCGGGTTCGATTCCCGTCGATGGCTTTGTCGATGTGATTCTCACAATTTCTTTCGTGTGGTGTAAAATTCACGTGACAAAAAACTGGTGATATATTAGATACCTTTCACATATCGTAAGAAGCAATATAATAACAAAAAAAGGATAAAATAATTTGGTTCAAACGACCTGTTACATACAAAAAAAATGAAAAAAAAAAAAAACGTTTAAATTTCCTAATGCAATATCTTACTGTAGATCTACGAAAACCTGCGTTAGACCTATCTTAACATGCGTAGTAGAATCCAAAGCCGATACGGCTCGAACCAAACAACTCAACTGCGCTCCAACGAGATGAAAGTTCTACGATGTATAACCGGCAAAAGCCTTCTTGGCCGAATAAGAAATATAAAAAATTGCAATGCTGAAGAGATTGTTAGATAAGGGTGCTTAAGGAAAAGATACTGGAACGAGCAATTCTCCCCTACGCAAGGAAATAGGATCCCAAAGATAGCCCCAGACAGTCTACCGGATAGTTACCAACAACGTGGCCGATCACCGAAAAAATGTTAAGATAATTGGCACTCCATATCCCAGGAGGACGGACGAACAAAAGGGCCGTAAGACCTATAAGAATAATATAATAAAAATAATAATGTCTCACTGGAGAAGTATAAAGTGTGCCATCAATGGCTGCAAATTTTAAATTGATATGTCGCACGCTTAATTGTAAACTGACCGATTATGGTTTAGGTCATAATTGAGTTAAAATTAGACAGAGGCTTGTGTTAACGCTATCCATCTATTTTTCACAATTTTAACGCTATCCATTCGTACGTACGATAATCTTTAACAATGTTAACGCTTTCCATTCGTACGTGTTTTTCGACTGTTTTTGTTAAAACACCGACTCATGTCAGATTGAGCAAAACTTGCTTTTTTGAGTTAAGCCAGGGTTCTATTAAGCATGCGATGTGTATCGATCATCCTTTACTTTCATACAGAGATTTACTTTTGCATATAAATTATTTAGTTATGAATATTTTCCTCTGTTTTGCTCGCTCATATTCTTCATCCACATATACAAACCCACAAATATTTTATTCGCACGCCTGACGCTTAGAAATAAAACAATTGAAATAGATTTTGTTTGAAACTTCCAAATATCGAATGGTAAGTTCCTTTGTGGACTACTATTTTTACTTTTATAGATAGTCGATTGTGTTGCATTTATTAACTACCGTGAAACAAGCGAGACGCGATCTGGTAATGTAGAGACTAAAACAATAAAAATGCAAACTTTCTACATTCGGATATGATCGTATTCTTTATATTGACGTTTTATTGATTAAATGAACACAAGAAGTGCTATTCAATTGCGTTTCTTTGAAAAGTTTTGATATTCCCAATAAAGAGTATAGTAGTTCATAATACAAAAACGTGTCTTTGTATTAGGTTTAAATTAATTCGAAAGAGAATCAGTTTTTAAAAGAATTTTATTTTACTATTATTGTGGGTATTATATCAAATTAATAGCATTTTACATACGTAAGTTAGTGGAATAGTATAAGGTAATTGAGATAAATGAAATTGTAAAAAATAATACCAGTTTAAGAAAAAACAACCCAAAATTTATTTGGTTAATTTATTATTAAGAATTTTTTGAAGAACACAAAGTGACTAATTATAAAAATAATGTTTAAATTTTTAAAGAATTTTCTATAATAATATAATTTGACACTATACCAACCTATCATTAGTTTAATGTCACGCATTGTGTTTACAAATATTGAAATGTGTTAAAGAAAAGGTTTTCATTGAAAATCATGTTTTTATAATATATTATAATAACTACTAAGCAAGCATGTTTTTATAGTTAATAATTTCTAATTTTAGACTTTCTTTATCTACTTGATTGCATGAATCCTGAATTGTATACATTTTTATATTAATTATTTAGTAGTTGAATTTTTCACGAATAATTTCAACAGCAATAAGACCGTCGTCTGGCGTTTACCATATGTCTATAAGATACATATAACCGTTATTGTTAATTATCACATTTGATAATGCATAAGCAAGGCAAATTATTTCATGACCCTATAATATAACTTGTAGAAAATGCACATTCCCTTAATTTAAAAAAAAACTTATTAAATGTCCATATTATACAACGACAATCTAGTAAAAAGCTAATTTTGAAATTGATAAAATTTTGCTTTATAAATTATCCATAACAACTTCTTTTGTAAAATAAAACAGGAAATCAATTTACCAATTAAAGATTTAATACGTGATTAAAAAAGTAAACGCATTAAAAAAACATCTAAATAGGAAACAAATATTATAAAGGCAGATGAAAAAGACGTGCTAGTTTTTGTTTCATAGATCTTAATTAATGTCATATTGTTGTACGTAATTTGTAATCTTTACTTGTAGTAAAATAAAAATGGTCAAACGTGTAAAATTGTGAGATGTCAATAAAAAAAATATTGATTAACTTTAAAAAAAAATGTTACTGCAGTGTTTTGAAATCCATTGAGACGATTTTTTATACGTATTACTAATCAAATGGAACATTATCCGTGAAGGTTGGGCGGTGTCAAGCGAGCTGAAGTAAAAACAATCCTTCACAAACCTGACGGCTTGATTGGGTTAGTCATGGGATCTAGCTTTTGTTCGGAGTACTGCTCGGAGATGAGAGGAAGGTACTAGCTGCAGGGAAGGTGTGAACCGAGAGTTAATTATTTTTTAGAAACAATACAGCCGCTGGAGTAATCTGTGTGTAATGAGGTACTGGCGAGGAGACATGTATTGTATGTATCTAAAATACAATTCAACGTGTTATAAAATATATGCCTTCTTGTATTGTATATCCATTGAATATAATTGAAGGCTGTTTATTACAAAGGTGCTAAGTGGTTTAATCATAAAACAAAGAAAAAGAGAATAAACTGTAAATTATACTATATGTCATATTCCACGGGTGGCATCTTTAGGATGACGTTACAATATATTATTCAAACACTATTTTTGTCTTTATGTTTGACAACAATTGGTATCAAGAACTCATTTTGGATTTTTTGATACTTGGCACCTTTGTAATGTCCAGCCTTCAAAAGTTTAGTCTAGAGAAATATGGAGCTGGTAAAGGAATCATAAATTGAGAAAAACCTACATTCTTTATATAAAAAGTTAGGGATTAATAACATTATGTAGGGCTGGGAAAAATAACATTAAAAAGGCGTATTACACACAGGATCATGAAATATTTTTACATGAATAATTATAAAATATAATTTTCTAGCTATAGAACTTCCACGCAAAGCATAATTACAATAATTTTGACAATATTCATGCATACGTATACATAATAAATATATAATATAAACAAAAAACGTTTTTTTGCGAAAAAACGTATGTTATCTAAAATGTTTATTTTGTTTTATGAGAATGAATTGTTACGCCTTGCGTAACGTATTATCTTTCATTATTATACATATTATCATACGTTATCGGTAAACATTGGATAATAATACCTTAGCAAGGCAAATCATGTCATTCCTATAAAAATATAATAAAACTTCTAGAAACTAGACGTTTTCATTCGTTTTAATGATTCAATATGTGTTAAAGAAATCATTGTTAAAGAAACAATAAATAAATAAAAACTTCTTATTTAAATATATATGTGTTTTGAATCTTTTAATAAGTACGGTTTGTTTTAATTAATGAAACGAAATAATAAATAATGGCAATGAAAATATACATAAACGATGTTAATAGAATACAAGTAATTTACAAAATGATAAAAAAAAAATCATAGTCAAACTAAATCAAACAAGTTCTTAATGGACACTTTTTTTAATGTGCCAGAGACTAGAGAAATATACTCCATGATATACTCCATGTATTCAGCTACCACTCTGTAGAGAAGGCGTTAGGTTAAAGAAGTTTACCAGTATATTGTATTATTGTATTATGCATAATGTAGTATAATTGCTTTTTATTAAAAAAAATCTGTCTATCGACATAAGAGTCATGATAATAGATTGCAATTTATAGTAATCTATTCATTCTCAGGTGTAAATGAACTCAACTTGAGGACATTCTCCATCACACACTATCCTTGAATTGCCACTTTGTATTAGTAACAAGATTAACAACCTTAACAAAAATTTCAAAAGTCATTCCAAATGTTTTCAAACGCATCTGAACCGCGTCATTATTTTTATAACAATGTTTCCTTTTAAAGACTTTTGTTCGTAGTGTGAAAATCGAATAATTTAAAAATACAAAATAAACAAATGTTGTGATAAAAATAAATTGGTTATTGAATTTTGTTAATAATAATAATAATAAACCATTATAATATATAGTTAGTTAAATTACACTTGTCGTTACGTTCTTCTAGTTCCAATAAGTTTCGGTAGATCGCTGCCAATTTCTGATATCTCAACCATGCCTATGAAATCTGATATTGAAAAATCTTTATTGTCAATTTTGCATCTTTATTACGATTAATTTTGTCTAGAAAAATAAAAAATATGCAATTCATATTTTAAACGTAAAATTTTATCGAAGCATAATTACGTTAAATAATGAAAGAAAAAAAATGAATACAAAATTTCTTTATTATTATATATTTAGTGTGCTTCCACTTGTGTTTAACGTCGACTGGTTTCGGCAGCTTGCTGCCATCTTCTGGTCTACACCAGATCTGAACCAGAAAATGGCAGCAAGCTGCCGAAACTGGTCACGTTATACACAAGTGGAAGCACACTAAAAATATAAGAATAAAGAAATTTTGTACAAATTTTTATTTATATTTAAAATAACTTCTACAAAGGAATTCCCATTAAAAATATTAATTACATATTATAATTACATTATTTTTAAAACATTATTTAACTAACTAACTAACCATCACGCCGTTTCGCCGAAAGGGTAGACAGAAAGAATGGACTGCAACACTTTAATCGATGCTGCACTCCATCCTTCTCTTTTCGCCAACGCGAGAGACGCGGTGTGATGGGTTGCGAACCTCATCGCCACCAATAGGCATCTCCCGCACACACTTCGATCATTCAACGTCTACATAATAAATCTAAAACAAATTATATAAAATACAATGATATAAAATAAAATAACACATAAAAATAATTTAACACATAATGTTCTTTTAGATGGTGCACTTGTCGTCAGCTGGACGATCCGGACATTTGTGTTTATTTAATTTTTTATTCCACTGCTTTCATTTTAATTAGGCACTTAAAACAATCCAACACCAGCAAAAACTTGAAAATTTGATTGAAGAATTTATTCAAATTGTCATTGGAACAAATGAAAAAATAATTTTTACACCTGTCAAAATTATTTTTATAAACATTATTTTATTAACTATATATCTATATAAGGACTCGTTGACTTATATAAAACTTTTTTTTTATCAAATCAGCTGTTTCATAGAACTATAATAATAAAAAAATATAAATTTTAAGTAAGCAGCTGATTTGTTACAAAGTTTGGAAAATATAGTATTTTTTAAATATGTGCAAAATGCTTTAAACGAGCTTTTTTTCAATATACTTTTTAATTTGTAATAGTATTTAGTTTGCACTGTTGTAAGGGCAATCTTATTAATAAAATCGTATTAGTTTAAATAATAAATGAAAACTTTATTTGAATAACTTTTTCGAAACATTGTATTATCACAACACTTTTTTCTACTTTTCACAAACATGTTTCGGGATGCTAGCTTTTCTTCTTCAGTGTATGAATTTTAGCCTGAAACTCTTTGTTTATACAAGATACAGTACTTCATAGCTATGCTAATGAATATTATACTCTTGTGCAGAAAATAACGTAGTTAAATAATGTCCTTAGAAAAAACATATTAATCACATTTTAATATGCATACATACGACAATAACAAAGACGTTCAGACAGCGTGGGGAACAGGTGAGGCTGGATTCCAAATTAAAGAATAATGATAATTTAATAAAACAACGAAGGCTATACGGAATACTACGAGTACAATGGGACTTAAATTGCTATATTGACCTTAAATTTCATTTGTGTGTCATAGTGTTACTTTATGCGGGGTAATTTTATAAATAGGTACCCATTGTAAACACAAAATAATACAACAAACGCAATTATTCCGGAAGTATTATAATTTAGAAATATTAAGAATTTTTGGACACACTTTAATATTTCAATATGCACAAAATTTTATTAAAGTGTACAGAAAGCTCGATATTAAGAATAGGGATTTGGTTAAATATATATCGAAACATGTCGAGAAAAGTATCCTCCAAAAGCGGAAAGATGTTGATTGAATGCATTTAAAAAATCATAGTGATTTAACTACTCTTCAATGCAGTCAGAATTCTCAAAGGTGGGATCAGAATTGAGATAATAAGGTCTGTCTGTGGTGTTGAAAATATAGTGAAATAAAGGAGAAAACAGAAGGCGTATGGAGGGACAATGTAGATGGCATGGAAATACAAGATTTGCGAAAATAGTTTAAATTGAAATCCCCAAGGTTCTATTCTATTATTATTCAATCGAAAGAAAACTATTCAATCGTATAAAATAGAAAGAATATAAAATGTTTTGGATTCATTTTTAGTATATATTTTTGGCACGTACAGTTAAGTTAACTTATTGCTAGTTTAAATCTTACGATTTTTAAACTTCGTATTTAATTTCGTATTTAAAAAAAATAAGGAAGTATTTTTATTTTATCATAAAAGTCATGGATTTGGAACAAGATTGTGTGTTTGAAGGTTTTTCAACGAAATATTTAAAAGTGGAGTGATTTGTAAGCGATTAATGCATAATTTCGTAGAGATAAGGACTGATCCAAATATATAGCTAACGTAAACGTATCTATCTTGCCTCTTCTATTCTAAGTTGCCTTTTTTAAACTTGGACGGGTATGTAGTTCCAGCTTTAGTAAGGTCGCTTTTCTTCGCAGTAACGCTCTAAGGTCTCGTAAATCAATGAAGAATCACATAACGAAGCTTAATGGGCTGAGACAATAGCGAAATCTGATCTGAGAGTCACGTGAACCGGCGTCTATTACGTCATTAACATATATAGTACCGCAGTCACCGTTACGGGAATGGGGAGGGCATATATTCGACTTGCCAGTACTCTTCATAGTACTAAGGAGATATCAACGGTAGAGAATTATGGAAACTTGGGACTATGTATGGATGATTAACAAGCGGAATGTTTTGGAAGCAAGCGATAGGCTTTTCAAATTACACGAGGGTTAATAAATAAAACAACAATAACGTTTATCAATATGGAAAAAGAGACAATAGTCATTGATGATCACCACGAAAATTATTCGAAAGATTATATTAAATTTGGAACAGTAACATATGACTGAGAGAAGAAAGGTTTAAAAACAGTGTAAATGGAATAGTCGAGGAATGCCAAGGAATACAAGGCATAACCAAATTAATTTCTTACTACTCGTAAAAGGCAGCCATGTTCAAAGTCGGAACATCGACAAACGTGTGTGTTACGATGTGTGAATGTAGAAGATGTGCGAGAGTTATGTCAGAATATAATAGTGTAGCGGTCCATACTGGGAAACGGCACGATTGTAAGTGTTAATGAAAATTCTCCTATTATATAATAAAAAAAAATGTGATTTTTAATGATACTTGTTATGATTAAGTATAAAATGTTGATGAAAATGTATTTTCCAACATTTTTTATTATATTAGATGGTAGTGACAAGTTTCACCATTATAATGTGTTTTTTTAAATATATATATATTATTATTTTATCCAATCCAACACACTTATTTAACTTCAAGTACAAACAGTTTTATGATCATAAAAAAGTAACCTATATCGAATCAGTAAATTGTTCAAGTTACATAGCATTTTCAACAAGTTAATATCTGTCTTGTTATACAGAATTAACCTATCTGAGCTTTAAACCCATGAAACACGACATTGGTTCTTTGAAATAAGATTTAGCAGCCTCCAGTTTGTCATTGCGGAACTTGTCAAAAGAGATGGAGCAGTAATTTACCGGGCGATTTAACTATTCCTAACAGGGAAGGAGGCGTGCGCTGGGGACAGGACGTGGCAGTGATAGCTACTAGATAACTCATTCCTGAAGTGAACAACATTTTTTCTAGTTGTATAACATTCAGATTAGGAATCAAAATTAAAAAAAAAACAAAACGGTTTTGTGGCACCTGCCCAATAAAGCAAAAATGAATTAGTACGAAAGAAAACGTCTATTTTTTAGAAGTTTTATTATATTCTATGAGAATGAAATGTTTCGCCTTGCAAAAGTATTATCTAATGTTATATTTTAAAATTCAATACGGAGTTTTACATCATTGTTAAAAAAAATAAAGGGAAAAATTGACAAAAAAAATACGGTTCAAAGTTTAAAGATTGTTTGAATTTTTTTTTAAATCTTTGTGAAAGTAATCACTAAAGAAGAAGCATTTTGATATTATGAGATTAAATTTTATTCAAAATAACTTTAAGATTATTAATACAATATGGATGTTTCCGCTTTAAATAATATAATTCCTATAACTAACTACCCAAAATCGGGGAGTATGGCATATTTATCTCATCTTTGATTAAATTATTTTAAAAATCTTTTATAATCTACAAAAGTGAATTATAGCTAAGAGCCATTACATTAGTTTCACGGTTAAATTAAGCTCATAAATATACTAGTAGTAGTATCCATGCTTATGAAATTCCACGATAAGTGGCATAATTAATAGATGATTGCATAGTTAGTTCATAACATAAGAACGTATCTATTCATTACTAATGTATCGACATTAAATTACAATGTTTGTCACAACATGTTGTTGACCCCTGACCCAGCAATTGTCATTTCCCACCACGAAATACCGATGTGAGATTTTTCTCCTGTACGTATTGCCATCACGTAATGTCTCAAAGGCATGGCGGTTGCACGTGACTGAATGAAATCTCATCCAAGGTCCATGGGTCACAGCTTCAATCTCTGAACTCTAACATCTAATTAAACTGTTTAAAATATGTGCAGGAAATTATACATATATATGAATAAATTATGCACTTCCTTCGCATTGTTATATACGGCGTGATAAAATTATATGTCTTTAACTTCTTGTGCTTCTGGGGAGGAATGATTGACACGTGACACTTCCATATCGTATCATAGCGACGATCAGTCGTGTTGAATAAGTTCTAAGGTTGTTGCAAGAAACAATAATTTGCATAAAGAATCTTATTTTCATTTGCTTCAATAAGTTTTACGTATACACTAGTGTGCTCTGAAACATTAACTATAAATAAAATATGAGGAATAAATTTACTGTTACATTTTAGATAATTCATTGTTTTGGTCAAAACACTATGATAATAATAACACTATTATTATTTATTTATTTAATTCAGAAATGCCAACATCGGTGGGGCGACCATTTTATAGAAATTTAATTGTGGTATTATAGAAGCTTTTCAAATTTAATAGTAAAAAATATTTCAATTAATTCTATTCAAGTAAGTTTAAATCAGAGTGCATTCAATGATTAGTATGTTTGAATCTTGGTAAGCATAATTGGACTAAAATTCAATACGACAACAAAGAAAAAACCATTACGCCGTTTTCCCGAAGGGGTAGGCAGAATGATACCATTCATTCTGCCATTCATTCGCCACACTACTCTATCCTGACACACCATTCTAGCTTTCTTCACATTCATACAGCGAGTAATGCGCGCACGTCAATACTTCTGACTTCTAACATGTCTGAGCTTTTACATTTGATTAATTAATTTATGCCCCTGGTCTTCCTCGACTTCCTACCCCTTTTAAATCGTCAACGTAAACATTTTTAACCATTATTTATTTATCTGTGTGAACCATATGTCCAAAAACCATCGCAGTGATTCTTTCATAATTTAGTTTATAATACTTTCTTTCATTCTACATTCCTCCCTAATATCAGCATAATCATCTGGCATCAGTATTAATTTATTAAATAAAAAAATTAAAATTCTAAAGGAAAAAACTTAAAAGAAAATAAGTTACATATATCTTATCTTACGACTCTAAAAAATATTCAAATTGTTTCGCAAATAAGTAAGTACCTGAATAACAAATTTCGATTATTCCATTGCATCGCAACATTTTGTTTCCTCTCTATTTCGAAATACGTACAATCGGTGGTGTTAGAACAATTTTACGGTCTCGTTACTATGGTAATTTCGTAAAAAAAATCTCACTGATTTTGCTCAAGACATATTTTACGCATTATTGACTTGAGCGGAGAATGCTCCCAATACGCTTGTACAATCTGCGCTTCTCTTAACAAACAAGGTAAACTTAACAAAAATACAAAGCGAATGTATGTAGAAATACAATTTTAAATATGATTTGTAATAGACACTTTAAGTCTTTTTATTGAGACTAAATAATATTGTTTAAAATGGTTCTTCAGTAATGGACTTCATAGATTCAAATTATTGTATTTAAAGTAGAGCGAACGCTTCGATTGCCTTTGTGTACTAAAATGCAATAACATTTAACTCCCATTGAATAGTAGACCATTCTCTTTATAATGGTAATTAATAGTAAATGTCAGCGTTAAAATCATTTTCATTTCACTTTGGCAATGCGTAATTCAAAACGCTAAAAATATTAACGCATAACGAATCATTTGAAATGCTGGAGTAATGAAATAAATAAAAAACAGCAAAAAATATTTTTTAAATGCATATTAGTTAAAATCTACTAATGTGTCTTTGACCGGTTTAGGCACCTCGCTGCCATCTTTGCTGTTTCCATAGATTTGCCCGCAGCTTTGTTGTTTGCTTCGTCTGGATGCTGGTGTATTTTAAGATAATGTTCATCTTCTTGCGTTCCCGATTAAACCAAAGGTGTTTCAAAGCCGTTTTCTTCTTTACATTTAAACAGCGAGCTGCCGAAAATGAAATAAATGTTTTATAACCTCATCATTTTAATTCGGTCGTTTTAAAATAACCATCCGGATATCTTGTGCGGTCTAAAGTGTGGTCAGAAAAGACCGTTAATCTCTCAAACTTTACATGAATATCTAAAGTGTCGTAAACATTTTATTAATCACCAAATGAAGATACTGAAAGTAATCTTACAGATTTGGGCATTTCGTTTATTAGTACTAATTTGAAACAATTAAAACCTTTATTAGTTTAACACTTCCGTCTGTAGAAATAACAAATTATCTCAATCCGCAAAGATCAAATGGTTTAGGCATTAAACTGGGATAAAAAAATGTGTTTTTTTTCACCATTAAATTGAATAAGAAAACATTATCCGAACCCTCCGGGGTTATCATCATATTCATACGCTAGTCTTTAACAAGCACTTTGTAGAAATAATGTACACTAAATAATAAAATGGTGGTAAAAATGTTAATAAACTTGTGCTGATTCTGAAAAAAAAGCCTGAATAGACACAAAAAACCTCATCTTCAGAACGAGTAGGCGGAAAGAAGAATTCCTCAACATTCATACATCATAAGTCTATTTCTAAGACTCCTCAAGTGGCCGACATTTAATGTACGATTGATTTGATCATGCCAAGATTAACTCAGTCCTCCTCTCTTTCCTGTTCCATTCACATCCTAAATGTATCCTTTTTTCACTATTTTTGCTTCATTCGTTCCTTGATTATTTTTATAATAATACATTTTTGGCATTACTGTATTTTTTTGTTTCGTTTTTATGAATGTAGATTGCTGTCTAGTTTTCAACCATAATAAATAAAAATAAAAACTTTTAAATTCATTCGTAATAACCCTTACCACTCCAATTTCGAGTGTGACTCAACATAGTGTTTCTAATAACAACTCCAATATCGGCCTAGACTCTATATAATACGACTCAATTTTTAAAATGAAATGCTGATAAAAAATTATAACACACTCTACACCTTCCTAATAAGGCTTTTATGGAGAGTTTTTTCATTTATCTTTTTTGTAAATTAAAAATTAATATGTAATTTTGTTGAATTGCTCTTTATATCATTAGAGCGCCAACCAAAACGATGAACAAGGTATAGCTACCATATTGATTTCCGTGACATGTTCACAGATAGCGAATCTATGGCCATTTTATTGCCATGTGAATTATACATCAGACCAAAGACAGTGTGACAATCACACTACCATCACCGGGAATCGAATCCAGAACCTTCGATGTTGCAGCATTTACCTCACGGCCACGAAGGTCGCATAAACTATTTGGTTGCACGTAAAACAATAACGGTTGATGGGTGCAGAGTTAATTTTCTGAATATTTCATTTATAAGTTTATTAAGAGGGATTCAATAATTATCAAGGTGTATTGTGTCTATCTCTAGCAAACTTGATAGCATGTTCTCTAAGTCTAGGTGGTGTAAGTCTTATGGTTGTAGTTACCTGGCGGCAGCTTGGACTTGAGCATGTCCATGGCGACCACGTTGATGATGAGCACCCAGACGGGGCAGTCGAGCACGTCGGGCTCGGACTTGACGAAGGCAATGGCGCTGAGGCACTGCGCCTCCAGCCGCCGCCGGTCCGGGTAGGCGCGCCGAAGCTCGCGGCTCACGTTGGATTGGAACTTCTTCATGTCGAACAGCTGCAAAATATTCCAATTGAACAATATATTAAAATTTGTTACACAACACTGAATCAAATTTAAAAAAAAAGAAAAATTTAAAACAAAAACAAACATGTTTCGGGACACAGAAGCCCTTCATCAATGTAATATTATATTAACAGTAACATATAAAAATACAAAATATACATTTTAATATTTTTTTTTCATGAATGTGGTCATTTTTGACAGATGTTAAAATGATTTTTTTCGAACGTTTTATGCATTTGTTTTAACAAATATTTTGAATAAATCTAAAAATATATTTTTAAGTTCTTGAATATACGAGTAGAAGAAATGAAAAATAATTCTGATCACCAAATAATATGTTAACAATATTTAACACATTATAACTATTATAAAAAATTCACATAACGTATCATCAGGGCTATTTTAATTAAGTATATTTGTTTGCAGATAAAACACGCAACTGTACCATAGATAAAATCAGTTTAAAGTCAAATTCCTTCTAATGCAAATAATTAAATAAGCGAAATAATTAACAGTGTATATTCCACTAACTATTGTACTCGTATAAGAGTACATAAGCACGAATGTTTTGTAAAAAAACTGTGTTAATGGTTGAGAATGAGGAAAGCAATTTTCCCATAAGCATTAGGTAACTCGGAATATTTGCATAGAGCATAGTTATCTAATAAAACGCTCGAAGATTAAGGCTCAAAAGAAACATAATAAGAGAAAAGTCTCCGTAACGGCTCCATGAGATAACCAGCACCAGACTGTTTTGTATGGAGATCTTTTTCATCCTATTGAATGATGCAGGAATTTGTAAAACTTTATATGACCTCTTAATTGCATAAACCGAGCCAGTTACGTTATTTATATCAATCATACCGGATTTTATAATAGTCCGTAAAGAAGATTTTAATTGTCGAATTAATCACTTCTCAGTCGACGCGATCATCTTCGCACACATGAAAGGAGAGACACGTTAAGATCTGGAGATACGAAGTGAGGGTAAAATTATTCTTCCGCGACTGAGAAAGCCATTGAACAAAAGAAATCCACAATGAAACACATCGGAGCGTTCGTTATTAAATGAAATGGAAAGTCGGCGCACGCCTCGTACCATTATAAATATGAGGAACAAAGAAAGATATGTATCATCTGACGTCTTAGTTTGGCACAGCACTTCTCAAACTGTTTTGATTCTCAGATCTTTTTGAAATAATGTTTTGCATCTGCGTACTGCAATCGCCCTCCTTTATAACGATATTATATTTTTAATAAATTATTAGGTGTGATAATTTTACAAATCTTTTTATTATTATTGATATTATAAAATACGAGTAATACAATCATATAGCTGTTAGTCAAAGGAATGTATCGCTTGTATCCATGATTTTGTGGATGTTTGACAAACACTTTTTTTATTGAAATTTAATATTTATTATTCCCAAAAATTAAGTTAATTTAGAAACGAGTGGTTGGCGAGTGCTATGAGTAAAAATTAAAGATTGTTGTATTACATATTTATTTGATAGACTAAGAAACAAGCGTCGAGAGAATTATACTGGTGAGTACGCGCACAGAGACGTGCGTGCGCGGGGATGTCCGAGGCCAAAGTGTGGAGCATTACAGCAGGACTATTGCCCATATTGTAATGCAGATGACATTTTATATTTAACAATATGCAGGCGCAACAAGTCGATCTGAGGCGAGGGATGTATATTTTTAGATAAATATATTATTATAGAATAATTAATAAATGTCAGTTGAATTTTAATAAACATATTGAAAGCTAAGGCATTAACACTGTGGAATTCCATAGTAATACACTTTGTGTTGAAATTGAAAATAAATTTGTTTATAATCCACTAAATATTAAAAAAACACGACATGTTTCGGAGGATATCTCCATCTTCTGGTGTAAATATATAATAAAAACTAAACAATGAAAAACTAATAAAAAACGCATTTATAATTCGATAAAATAATTTAAATTTAAAAATTAACCTGGGCTAATTGTGATAAGTACTAATAATTATTTTTTATTAGTAAAAACTAATAAATAATATTAAACAATAATAAAACAAACTGATAATATAAAAATAAAAAATAAATTAATTTAGAAAAAAAAAACATAAATTTGATACAGAAATTAATAAATGATTAATTTGCATATGATTGGGAATGAGCTTGGGAGACTTGAAGTAGACAAAGTATTTAAGGAGAAAGGGTTAAAAGGAGGAATCTGATTATTAGTTATATTTTCATCCAATATTTGAATAAAACACTAATTTCAATAAACTGTTTGATCACTCCCCGAAATACTTTCGGTTACCTTTTTATAGCTGTGCCCGGGGGCATTGTCACCCAAATTGAGAATCTCTGGTATAGACAACAATTTCCCCGAGGCTGTGCGGAATTTCTCTGTTTTGGATAACATGATCTGTTACAATTCATTCGGAACCAAATCAGATTTATTACAGACAATACAATGAACCCAGATCGCTGTCTAGAGCGGTCACAACACATCGCGTCTGTTGATTATCATTTACCCTCGCCTCAGTTATTCCGCTTCTCTAAGTGGGAAGGTTATTGATGAATGAGCTCGGTGGAAAGGTCTTGCAGTATGTGAGACGTAATGATCGCGTTAAGTAATTGTTTTCTTCCTATTGGCGAAACATTTCGTAAAATTTGCTTTCGAAATGTCGAGGTAAAAACTGATAACGATGTGATTAATTGGAGTCTGTTGCAAGTTTCTTGAAAGTTGTTAGCACTGTTTCAATACGATAAAAAACCCTTATCTTGTAACGAAATAGCAGAAAACAAAATTGGTTTTAACGTACATGAAATCAATGTAAAAAAAAAACTAGCAATTAGATGCTTTCAAAATGAAACATGGACAATTATATCTATGAAAATAGCAACTGTAAAAATATGATCTGTAATTAAAAATGAAAAGGACCTTTCATTTATTGTTTCTTGAGTGATGTTCATAAATAATTTTCGTTAGTATCGGTAGAAGTTTTATTATAATTTTCGGGAATGACAAGCTTCGGCTTTCTAAGGCATTATCAAATGTCTGTATACATTTGATAATGCCTTAGACAGGCGAAATATATTAATCCCATTCTCAGAAACGTTGGGCCGATGATATTGTCCCTGTCGCGGGTAGCAGGTGGATAAGAGAAGCCCAAAGAAGAGAAAAATGGAAGAAATTAGAAGAGGCCTACATCCAGCAGTGGAGAGACGGCTGAAGAAGAAAAAAAAAAAAGAATTCTTCTTCTACTTTTTCTTTCTTATTGTAGACCTATGTGGTATGTTCTCCAGAGAGTTGCTCCTCCTGTAAGGTAGATTCCCAGCTGTCCTTCCATCTTTTAGGAGGTCTTCCACGAGGACGAGTTCCGTGAGGTTGATTATGCAATGCAATATAGAGAAGTCTGGTGGTGTCTATTTTTTAAACATGACCGTATCAGTCCCTTTTTCGCTGTCTGCTCCTCAACCTCACATATCTCTCTTATTCTGGTGTTCCTCACGCGATCCCTCAGTGTCTTGCCTGCTATCGTCCTCGTGTCTTTATTTCGGAAGTCCTCAAAACTTGTTTGGTCCTTTCTGTGTCTGCCCTTGCTTCGACGCCATATGCAGACGACGCCATCTTACGCATGCTTTGTAGATTCTCATCTTACTCTTAATGGCTATGCCTTTGTTTTTCCATATTGTGGATTTTAGAGCCCCAGAAATTGCAGCTGCCTTGTTTATTTGGGCTTGAATTTCTTTCCGCAGATCAGCTCCCCCCACCAGGTCTATGCCTAGATACTTGAACCTTGAAGGTCCTGACCAGTTCTATGGGTTGATTTTCTATAAACAGGTTACATGTTTTGGGTGTTTTAGAAAAGGTCATACATACATTTTGTTTTTTCGGTGGAGATCGTCATGTTGTATTTCTTACAGGCGTGATGTAGTCTGTATAGCATTTTTTGGGGGTCATTATTGTTTTCAGCTATGATTATAGCATCGTCTGCATAACATACCACATTGACAATTTGCTCTCCCATCCTATATTTCAGTTGTAGCGATTGGGTCTCCTCTATAAGTTTGTCCATTATCAGATTGAACAGAAAAGGGCTTAGGCTGTCTCCTTGTCGTATACCTGTCAGTACGGGGATTGTTTTACTTAGTTCATAATCCCATCCCATTAATGATAAAAATTCTAGTTAACAGACGATTTCCCTTGTACGAATTATTTAATAAGCAGTTTTACGCCATTGTTCAAAAATCAATGAACATGAATACTCAGTTTTCTATAATAATTATATCAAATGGGAATGATATGTTTCACTTTTCTAGGGAACTATCAAATGTATACATTGAGAGAATATCAATGGCTCTAGGAAGGTGATTCGTGTCACTCCCATATTATATAATAAAACTTATATAAAATATATGTTTTTATTTTAAGTAAAAACTTTTGTTATTGATGAAATCGTTCGTTTCATATAACTATTAGGATTCAAGAAGGAGAGTTTAACAATATTCTAAACGTTGATTTCAAAAGAAACCACGTAGTCCATACGTATCCATTAAATTATTAATAATTATTTCGGTCATTAATGTGTAATTTAAAAGTTAATATAATATATTATAATATGTACTTTTTTATAATGAACAAGAGATGTTTGTGTTATAATAAATCGATATTCTTTTACAACTTAAGTGGAGTACGATTAATTTAAATTGTTTAAAATAACTATGTTTAAAATACGTATTATCTGTTTCATAAATGAACGTTTTTTGATTGAATATTGAAAAACAATGCAATTCATGATTCGTGACTACCAAAAGTAATTAAGTTTCGGAATAATATAAGACATTTGATTTATCTCAATCCATTTAACTAATTTGCTTTATTGCCCGTGTTAATTACTGCGGAAACAGAATGTACGAATCAGAGATCATGATATTGACATTTGAAGAATAAAGCACAATCATTTTAAAATTGTATTTTCGTTACTCGGCGAAAACGGATGTTTTTTGCAAATAAATATATTCAACTGTTTCTTTTAAATACGTTATGTAACAAGAAAAAATCGTACTGCAATGCAATCATAATAAATACCCTCATGCAAGACAGGCAACAATAATTGGAAATTATATGTTTATCCATTTTCATAAAAACAATATTTAATTTATTTATTATTGAGATATAACAATCAATTAATCAATTCATATATACATATTTTAGTAAACACGGAATTTCATGTTTGTTATGTATTTTTTAATATTATTACCATAACAAAGTAAACCGTGCAATCAAAATCATCTCTGTCAATATTATTTAATATATTAGCTGAGTCCGAGGTGGCAGTAAAATGGAGCTAAACCTCTATTTTTATAAACAGTCGTTTGAACCCTATTACTGAGTACAATTTGTTTTTATCTATTATATTGATTCTCATGACATGTGATATGTAGCATGTCTATCGCCATTTTATTGTCACGTGAATTCTACACCTTCACTTTGAGCGCCCAATCACGCTGCCAACCCTAGGAATCGAAGCCGTGACCTTCAGTATGGCATTCAGAGCTCTTGCCACTCTGTCAAGAAGCTCGTATTATGTGATATATAAAATAATCTTGTATGGATTAATTGTATCTCAATAGAGACGAAGATGTAAATTATTTGGAAACAGAATATGGTAGTCGAGGCGGTTACAGGACTTATGACCTGTCATTGGTTGGGTTAAGCGATCACTTTATGTTTAACAACATTCACCATTCCATTAAAAAATGATTAACCCGTAATGGGTAAAAATCCAGTATTTGTCTACAAGTATTTGTATACAAAAAAACAAATTCAATAATCTTGTAGCTTGTAATATAAGTGTCAAAGTAGAATAAATGCTGTATAGAAATGAAATCATTAACGATTGAATTCCAAAAAAAATATTTAAAAGGAGTATAAGGTAGTTGATTGTGTCCTTAATAAATTATTATAACGGTCAAGAAGTTTGTTTAAATATACAAAAATAATGAATGATGTAAGGCCAAAAAGTGTACGACTGTGCGGATGGAATAGAACTTTAAAAGAATATTACACATACAAAAGATTATTAGATTTATAGTTAGACTGATTTCAACAGCTAGCTTTCATCGCTCTGGTCGTCATCTTCCGCTCGGTATTTATAACGAATAATCGAAACCAATCAAGAGTTTATAAGAAATAAGAAAAATTAAGTAGGTACAATTTTTTTAAATAATTTATCTATTATTTTTTGCAGAATCCTCTTCATTTTGTGTGATATTTTAAATGATACTACATATATACGAGTATAAACGAGCATGATTTACATAATTTAGGATACTGACTGTGTCTAGGATTAAAAAAAAAATATCGTTGATAAAAGGTCAATGCAGTGCGAATGAAAGTATTATGAACAAAATAATGAAAGGATCATTAACACGTATCACGCCGTGGCACCCACCGGTGACTGCCATCAGTTACCAATACGCCATGGCAGTCATAGGTGACTGCCAACGGTTGAATTGAAGTAAAGATCCTCAAGCGGCGTCAGTCACGTGTTTACGGAGTTTTAACATGAGGTATTACTGAGACGGTGTTCCTGCGTAAAATGCATACCAGAACTTTGTATGAATCAAAAGTGTATGACTGCAAAATGTATATTTTTTTATATGCATGGCACGATACGCGTTAAGATTGTTTGGATACGTGGAAAAAAATAATGAAAAAATAATGGAAAATCTGGCACGACCAAATCAATAAAATATTAAGTGTCTGCCACATGAAATCGAAGAATTTGACGTGCGTGCATGATACGGTATATGACTAACTAACTAACTAACCATCACGCCATTTCCCCGGAGGGGTAGGCAGAGAGAATGGATCGCCACAATGCTCTGCCCAGGCATACCTCTCGGACTTCCTCTACATTCATACATCGTACCATGCACGCACGTTGATTATTCCGACTTCGAATGTGGTCGCCTTTTAGTAATTGATTAATTTGGCCATGCCATGTTTTCCTCGGTCGTCTTCGGCTTCTTTTTCCACTCACGCTGCTTGTATACAACTTTTTAACCATTCTACTCTCATCCATTCGTTCCATATGTCCGAACCATCTCAGGGATCCATTTTTAATTTTATCCATGATGCAGTCATCTGCCTTACATTTCTTTCTTATTTCATCGTATTCTATCATACAACGTTTTTCAGGCACGCTTTTCGGCAGATCATACATTCTTCTTAGTGATCTCATTTCTACGGCGTTTATCCTGCTTTCATCCTTCTTTACGATGTATGAATGTTTAGAAAGCGAGAGAAGTATCATATATCAGAAAATAACAATGCGGGGGTCAATTATTTCTTTTTACCCCTTCATAGAGACGGCGTGATGGTTAGTTAGTTACTTTTGATTAAGGGTTTGTTTTTTTGAATAAATATTATAATATGTTTAACAAGATTTCAATCAGCATTGAAACAATGAAATATCAGGCAAGCGTCATATAAGGTTAATATTATCATCCCTGATTGACAGATTTAATAATCATTATAATAATTTACGCCTCCGGTGTCAGAGAGTGACATAAGGCAGGTATACCTGCATGCATACACATTATTATATATTATATACGCGGGGCCGGGAGTATACTATTGTGCTGGATGACCGCCGCGAGACGAGAGGTCAGAGCTTGCAGTAGAAAGCTACATCGTCACTCCACGCCATACAATATAATAACAACTTTGGGCACTTCAATTACTTTTGTTATTAAGATAACATACCCCGCGCTTATCTTGATTTCGAAACAAAACTGTTCTCCTTTACGAAAGAAATACAATTATGTGTTATATTATCTACACGTCATAAAGCTTTTGGAAATTTGTTTCTAAATAATGTAAGATTTCCACGTGAAGAACTAGACATATTTGTTTGAATATTTAGGATCCATCCTTTAAGTATCATAGGTTCATACCATTCAATTAGCTGATTCAGCTTATTAATGTGTACTATATGAATATGAAATGTATAGCGGCAAAAAGTGTGTAAACTATATTTAATAATTGGGTTAAAAAAAAAAACGTATAAAAAATTTTAGGAAAAAAAAAAAGGTTTTCAAACCAGAATCTTTAATAATTGTGATGTATTTTGTGTAAATAAAACAGCTAGAAAGGTAAACGTAAGGGTAAAAGAACATCTTAGATATTTAAATAGTAACGGTTTCTCCAAGTTCGCCTACCATCTGTTAGAGACAAACTACACATATCTTAAAGATTCTGGCCTGAGAATGCTTCACAAAAATTCCCCGGGTATTAAATTATATAATTTTGAAGCATTAGAAATTAAGAATGCCCTTAACAATAATCTACCCTTAACTAATCTTTCCATAGTCTCATTTCAGCAATGTTCCCCATTAAAAATAATTTGAAATATTCCGATAAAAATAAAAAATTGAACTCCCCTGTCCGCCACTCAGAAATTCTTTATAATTTTTCCCTAATGATCATAACTCACCGTTCTAACATTCCATTCGTCTTCGCGCAGACATTCTCCTACCCCACTCAAATTTTATATTTCTTTCTTCATATGTTGTTCTCTGATTTTATATTTCGTTTACTTTCTCACCCTGACGAAGCTCCGGCGGGAGCGAAACCGGTCGGTGTTACCAAATAAAGTAGTTTAGATATAAATACTAAAAGTGTATCATTATTTCATTTAATAATGTCACACCACAAATTGAGTGCTTCATACGAAAGAATATAATGAAATTAAAAAATTTGCTGTAATATATATTTTATATTGAATTTTACATAATTCTCCAAGAAACACTAAATAATCATTTTGTGTAAAATGTATGTCACCACAATTTTAATCAACGAGTCTTTTATAATTTGTTGATTACTATATAAATATGTTTTTCAAGAGTTTATTAATACTATTTTGGTAAGTAATGTGGCTTACCTTCACAATTTTCTCGTGCTCTATGGCCTGGCCGGGTAGCTTGAGAATATCCTGGCCGATGGAGTTCTCGTCGTTGGGGGCCGCGGCTGTGCTCTTCACATACACATTACTCTTGGAGTAACGGCGGATGAGGATATTACCCGCGTCGTCCATTTTGATTTTCACGCCCTGTGAAAGTCATCTACTTTAGACATCTAGTTCTAATGGCAAATTCATGTAATACATACGAATGAAAACGTCTGTTTGCTAGAAGTTTCTCCTTTTTAAGGCATTAACAAACATTTGGTAACGCCAAATAAAGGCGAAATATGTAATTTCCATAAATTATAATTAAACATTTAGGAAACAGACGTTTTTCGTATAAATTGTTTAATATAGAGTTTTACATCATTGTTCAAGAAACAATAAGCAAATTGATGTGTTGATGACGTAATACATCGATTTTGATTAAGTTAAGGCGTTAACCTCGTGGAATTCTCTAATGAAGTTTTTTAAGAATTATCAATAAGTTTTTATCGTTCTTCCGACAGTGAAATTGATGTTTTGTTTTACATTTTTTATATGAAAAAGATCCACTGTTAAATGAACTAAAATATTAATTAAATAGAATAATGGTTTTAAAGACACTAACACTAATGAGCCTGGCGAAATCTACCGCTAATGAAATAAATACAAAAGTGGAAGTTGTTCTTAATAAACATATTTCTATTTAATTATTATTTAAAATGAACTTTCATTAAGAGATTTCAATAAAATCATAATTATTTCCAAAAAGCATTAAAATATTGCTGATTTATTTAGTAAAATATAATAATACTCACTTGTCCAAGATGTCTCTTAACTTCTTCTGTCTTTTGATCTCTCATTGGATTGTCGAAGCCACATAGTCCGATTCTGAAAACAAGAAAAATAATGCTTATTATAAAAAAAGTTTAAATTAAATTATGCAAATTACAGTCATGTGTCCTTTAGAAGACGTTGATAAATACCCAGAAAAGAGTGGGAAATCAAATTATTACAAAGTGTTGACTTTAGAAACACAATACAAACGAAGGCAAAAGTTATAAATCACACTCAAGATATCAAATAGGCCATGGCACTCGCTATGCTCCTAATGATCGCCATTCAACCGTAATGTCCACCAACACAAGAGCGGCTAATATCTGTAGAAAGGAACCAACAATGAGTGCAACTATTTCGATTAACCACGCTGTACTATTTAGTAGAAACATATTTCATTGTTAAACACACAGACAGTCAGCCGAAGGACCAACAGGCTATTAAGCCACTCTATAATTTTCGATTCCAACTCAAATTTAGTATCATAAATTACAGAAGACTAAGGATAGAACAACACGTGTAGATATTTTCCGTATCCTTATTTAACGTTATTTATGTATGGTATGTCCACGTCCATGTAAATTACTGATCTCGAATTCTAGCGCATCCTACATAATAACACTCTGAGAAAATTCGATACGCATGACACTTTTTCAATAATGTATAATTACAGCTTAGAGTAGGATTAATCGCGGATTTTTTAATCGAACTTTAACCTTGGCAATTTCCGGTTGTTTTTTCACTTCTGCTTAGCTATAGATACCCTTTTAAAATAGGAAAAACGTGACTTACAAAGAAAAAATGTAGCAGTTCGGAGCAAAGAAATGACACGATAATTTCAAGGCGGTCAAAATTTAATTTGGACTCTAGGCTAGTACTTTTTCATTGTGCGTTTATTCACGAATTTTAAATTATAGAGAAGCCTTAAAAATTTAGAGTTTTTATGTTTAAGAATGAAAATCTTTGGATTATTAAAGACATTCTGTTTATTTTTAAATATTAAAATGGAACGCTACTTTCGTGTCACGTTGAGAATAGATTACTTCTAGAAAATTCTAAATATATTTACAAGAACACGTTACTGACAGTGTGAATTGTTAAGAAAGGCAGACGGTTCTAATTAATATTTGAAAAGAGCCATTTTAAGACTTTAACTAGAGTTATTTAATACAAAGGCACATTTTAATGATTATGTTTTGAATTGCTAGAGCAATCTTAAAATATCAATTACTCGTGTAAAATGAAACTCATTTTTTCAAACCATTTATTAAAACAGTATTTTTTCAACTATCTTGCTTCACTTATTCTTAATATGATTTTGTGAAATGATTTATCATATACTAGGTATATATAGTTCGCTCGTCTCGATTTAACATATTAGCAAAAAACAAATCTTATGATCAATTGGATTGCAATGAAGTATACGTGAGTGCATTCATTATTTTCCCCTTCTGTTTCTTTACACACTCATCGATATTAGTAAATAGAAATGGATTGAATTTCTTCGTTCGTAATGCCCTACGACTAATCGACGTCCTTTGCCCTCTTGGGGAAAAGGGTATAAGAAACTATTTCATGTACGCCCTGCTTAATTATTAAATATAATATAATATAGACTCTCTCTTTATAATGTGTATGAATCTAGAATGTATGTTTTTGTGATTAATATACATATATTATATTAAAGCTTGTACCAACATAACACAATACACAGTTTCTGTCATAATGTAACCCGCCGCCGCCGCACGCCTTGAGTGAGCTGTCAGCCGCTCGACACAGACACCGAACCCATTGACACTGCTGATGCTGTTGGAGCAGCATTCTCAATAGATCAATAATTATATAATGCACGCAGAGTACACAAGGTCACATTTCTTAATAGACTTTTTACATCCGATCCCTTTATGCGTCACTCTATTATCCCGGGCTCTCTCATTAAAATATTTAAAGGCTAAGGTGACTGCGCACTTTACGGTCGATCCCACAGCTTTCCAAACATCATGAATAACTCCCCATTAACAATAAGACTCATATTTTAACGAGCGCACTATTAAACTGCCAATTATGCTGATCTCTAGAAAAGTTAACAAAATTTACTTCAATAGCAAAATTTCAAATTGTTTTAACAGAATAAGGTTTTTAATGTTTTATTTTTATTTTTGTATAATTGCGTTGGTAGGTTTTTATGTTAAGGAAACTAAGAGTTAAAATGTTTCAAATAATTTAAACACAATTAAAACAGTATGATTTGTATTAAATATGACAAATATCCTAATTTATTGTTACTTGAAGGATGATGTTACTCTCCATATTAAATAATTAATACGAAAAAAACGTCTGTATTCTAGAACATTTATTTTAATTTATGTGAATGATATCTTTCGCCATTCTCTTATCAAATATCAGGATAGGATCAGGGTAGGCATTTAATAATGCATCAAAAAAACACAACATGACATTCCCTGAAATTATAATAAAACTTCTATAAATTCGTATTAATTTAAATATCTTAACCATAAATAATGAAATGTATCTGTGTTTTATAAACACGAAATGTTTAATATCTTAATTGAAATTATCTCATCATCATATCATATACGAAAAAGAATCTTTCTGAACTATCATAATGTACGTATTGTGTAGTATTAACGTCCTATCAACATATTTGGGAAACACTGGATTACGGGCTTTGGAAAGCATTAGATTCGACGAGTCATCGTGGGCTTGCAGTAGAATAATGAACTCTATCAGCCGTAGGTTTGATCAATTTTCTAATTGTAACAAATACATCTGGGCCATGAATTGAGACACAAAAGAAATTTGGGTCGAAGGCCCATGTCTGACCTTATGGCTTAAATGTAACAGTAATTGCGCGAGCAGGATCGGTCATAACACAATAGTTAATTTAGTGGTAGTTATAACTCTCAAAAATAATATTTAAAGATTCCTACGAATGTGCACATTGGCTCGTGTGATTCATATATTTTTTTTGATGTCCTTTACCACGACCAATCAATATGAAACACGATCTGATTGGCATATGCATTCATAATCAGGAAGTAGTTATAAATGCAATTTGATATTTATTATTATTATGTGTACATTAATGATAGCAAAAATTGTTGCTATTTAATGTCCTATGAAAATGACGAAAAACCATTATAAATATATTATTTTAAGGAAATGCCCGAGAACACAGTGGATTCAGCAGATTACGAAATATTATAGATGTTGTGCTCACGGCTATGAAATAGAGTATTTTTGTTTAGTAAAGAAGCTGTAATATCAATGAGGTAAATACTTTAGGATGATCTAAATTTATTAAACTAATTTGCGTGTCTTTATTGAAAAATAATATCTAACAACATATGAAAATGAATATAATTGGAGTATAATATAAGCTTGCGTATAATATATTAAAATGATAAAAACCAGCTTCTTTTCTATAGCCATCATCAGTAGTTATAATTCATAGATTAAAAAATAACTAACTATCACGCCATCTCCGTGGTAGCCGATATTTAACATTTGATTGTGCAAGGTTTTTCTCGGTCTTTCTCATTTATTTATGTTTTTAAAAACAAAAATTAAAATATTGATACTATGGAACTCTTTTTTAATGAATTCGTATAAGTTACAAATTATAACACTAAATTGATTTCATGGAAGAGTATTGAGTGATTAAATAGCTTTTAATTAATTTACCAACATTTTATTTTTATTTTGTAAAATAAAATGTCATTTTACGAAGTAAAAAATATTGTTCAATTAATTATTTAGCTTTATGCAAACGTGAAATAGTATCTTTAATTTGATCTAACGCAATTCTAAGGCAATAATTTCCTATATTTTTTATTGACATTTACATCGATTTGGCTTGCGCTGTAATGATGTAAGGAGTTTTTTCAACAAAATAATAATAATAATAATAATAATATTGTTGAAACCGCCGCGAAAACCCACAAAATGAATCACCCCAACAGCTGACGCCTTTCGGCTTGCACAAGCGGCCGTAAAAGAAACGCATTAGAATCTAAAGGTCGGCAATTGGTATAAAATGGAAACGAGATCTTTAAACGACCTTGGGATCGGTTCCAATCAAAGTCCGCCCACGCCGGAGGCTGCGGTGATGCCAATTTCGTGTAATACAGAGAGGAGCGAAGACGGTAGCAGCGAAGCAGGTGGGGTATTTATTCTAAACCATTGTACGTACAGCGCCCCCTCGGGTATTGGGAAGCTATCTTGATTCTTGTTTCATCCTACATCTTATGGCTTCCGGGTGTAATGTTACGTTTCGTGTTCGACGGTAAGTAAACAATATGATTCGCTAAAATGTATACCGAATACTTGGTCTGTTGCGGAGAAATCTCGGATGTGAGATAAACATGTTTTTAACGGTGAAAACTATAATAACAACTTGCATAATTTATCTTACAGTTATTCGTAAAAGTGTGTTATTATAAATTGTGTTAAAGTGTTTATTAGTTAAATGTCTAGAAACTTGATTAAAAATATTATATAATTAATAATGTCCAATGATTTATCAAAATGAAAAAAAAAATTATAATAAGTCGAAAATAAAAAATCTGAGATTCTTTCATGAACGAAAAAATTTTATAATATTTAATTTACATATGAATTTTTGATATTACAAATACTAAGCAAATTTTCTTGGATAAATCAATATTGCAAATTAATAAGACTACTTACATCATTAATATTACAATAATAACCACATTTTTTTTTAAGTTTTAATACAACATGAAAAGGCAGACAACATTAAAAGGCGGACAGTATTCTTAAAACCAAGACTGACCGTTCGCTGAACATTGGTTCCTGAACCTATCAACAGAGTCAGACTTACTCGTATACTCGTATCGTATTTCAGACTCTTCGATGAATTATGTCTTATTGAAAGCTAAGGCATTAACACTGTGGAATTCCATAGGAAATTATTTAGGAATTCCATAGGAAATCATTACTTAGGAAATAGAAAATAACTTTGTTTAATCCTCTAATTATTAAAAAAACTATAAAAAACAGGACTTGTTTCGGAGGATACCTCCATTTTCAGGTGCAAAAATATAATAAAAACTAAACAAAGAAAGACTAATAGTAAAAAATATATATAAATATATTTTAGTCTTTCTAGTATGCATTATTATTGTTTAATATTATTTATTAGTTCTTACTGATAAAAAAAATATTAATACTTATAGGAATATGCCAAGGTAATTTTGTGAATTTAAATATATTGTTCCTTTGCATTTTATCGTTTTTTAAATATTATTCTTTCTTTGATTAGTTATTATTATTATATATATTTACACCTGAACATGGAGGTATCCTCCGAAACGTCGTTTTTTTAATATTTTGTGGATTATGAAAAGTTTTTTCAATTTCTAAAAACTTCGATATATCTATTTTTAATTGAGTTTTCTATTATTTTGGTATCAATGAGCAGATTTAAAATATTTTATGCATTTTAAAAATATAAAAACCCCGTTAAAACGTTTTCCAAGGACGCAAATAAGGAAGTGTTTACAATCTGAAGGGTTCATTTGCGTCTCAACTAACAAATTTGAAACTATAATAATACCTATTATAATTTAATCGATCAAGTAACGACATAAAGACCCCTTTATTATCAGCTATTTTAATGCTAGCATGTATATGAAAAAAATATCAATTTAAACAAAATCAAGTTCTGGCGCCGTGACCTAACCAGTCTAAGGACAGATCTGTATAAATTATTTTTCAAGCAGATGTATTTTTTGCGCCTACTTTATTATGCCACCGACCAACTCTTCTGTCTTCCCACTCGCCTATAAAGTCGCTACTAGCTGATTGAATTATAAATAACTCTGAATCTAAAATACGTATTTTTAAATAAAACTACTGTAATAAGCATGATATACACATAATTCACTCCCATTGTTATTTAAATTATATTTTATATAGAGTAATCGTAACCAGGATCTATTTCAAGTTAATGAAAATTCAATTTTATCGTATCGAATTACACAATTCAAAAATTATTTACTAAATCTAATCCAGTTGTTATTGACATCAAATGAATAATAGTAGTCGCATAAGGCAGGCAAATATTATGGTGACTACTTAACAATATTTTTAATTATATTTATTTGGTTCTTGAGTGTGTCCGTGTTTCATGGAATCCGCTTTGTTTGGCGTTTAGAAAGATCTGTAAAAATTTTATCTTCCGGTTAGTTGTAACAACTATATCTTCTTGTTCCTTTCCTATTGAAGGTTGGACAATACGTGGCCATTTCTGTCATTAATACAGCAGCTCTTAACGGGGATGTTGAGCTGGAACTGAACCATTCTCGTAAGTTTTCAAGCCAGGAGTCTATTCTTCTCCCGACCCTTCGTTTTCCGTTAATTTTACCTTGGATAATCAACAACTAAATAAGTATATATTATTTTAAATAAAATTGATCATGCGATAAAAAATTATGTCTTAATAAAAAAACAGATTTTATTCACGCCATATAGTGTATCTCTAAGTTTGATTGTAATGAATTTTCTATTATACGAGTAATTCAATCTCTTTTACATATTTCTATGGTTTGTATTGTGTGATAGTGTGTATTAAAAGTAAAAGAAGAAAAAAAAACATGCTTTTCGAATTCTACATATTGATATACGACATAACATAAATATACTACGCCTATATTATTAAAATGTATCGTACGATAGATTTTTCACATACTCGTATGTTTTTAATTTCTTCCAGAAGTTTATTGCCACTTCAGACTTTTGATGACTGCGACACACAGATAACAAACGATTACATTTATGATAAACTAAGTAAAGATAAAATAAAATCTTTACACATTATATTGTATATTACATAATTAAAGATGCACTTTCATAAAATAATTTTAATTATTTATTTAATTGTGCTTCTTTTATTAAGAATAATATTTTATTAAAAATTACCGTATTAAAAGTATTATATAGTATATCTTTTGCCTCCCTAGAACGGGTTACTTCAATTGGGAGGTATATAAACCTTTTTTTTTTTTTATTATTATTTTTTTATTATTATTATTGAGGGTAACAAACAGCAATTACAGTATATGAATATAAACACACAGAGACAACAAAACAAGGCCAATTACATGCTACCACAAATATTATATAACAACTGACATAAGGTTAAATATATAAGAAAAATAAAGTAACACTTTGATAAGTTAAAGAGAAAACTAGTAGTATTAGTAATAATGAATAATTAAAGATGAAACATATATAATTTTAAAATGTAAAAAAAAATAAAAAGAGAATAAAAGAAAAAGTAGAGTAACTAGTTTCATTCTTATGCTTGGTAAATGATTCATTAGTCGTCAATATTCGTCCATTATTGGACATGGACTTCCCTTCCATACTTCCACAACACGCTATCCCTATCCATACTGTGCCATTGACCTCCTGTCACTTTTTTTATGTCATCAGACCATCTTTTTTGTGGTCTACCCGGATTTCATGTAATAACACGTTCTAAAGTCGTCAAAAGTTGTGCTCACATTATTCAAACAGTTTCGATTTTATGATACGGCTACCCCAAACAGTACTGACTTTTATGTGTATATTAGCATCAACATTATACAAAAGCATTTCAATAAACTTTTACAGTTAACAGAATTTCGTGGTACGTTGGCTCCCGCCCGTGCGGTAATAATGCGGGGATCAATTTCAATCAGCGAATGAAATGCTTTGGCGTACCGTGCTTCGCACTTTTTCCAATTTATCATCGAATCACATCACGGAGTGCACTTTTCTCATTTTATTGCAGTCGGAAGGGCAAAATGCTGATTCACTTTGGCCAAATTACTGCCGGTCGGTGAACCCTCTGAACTCCCTGACAACTAACAGATTGAAGTAATGTGATCTTCTGCACTGTGTTATATTATAGAAGGCTTTTTCTGGAACTTGTATCCGATTGAACGATGCTATAAATTTGCAGGGAAACATATTATGTTACGCATTTTATTAAACCACTTGAAACCATATTTTTTGATTTTGGAACACTTATTGAAGAAAACGTTATGATTTATTTGTTCACATGTGTCAAAAAAGTATTTTCCTTTGCAGTGCAAAATTACGTTTTTTGTAAATGAGAATTTTTTTTATTGAAATGGAAATTATGTATAGCTTTGTTCGAAACACTATTGAATTTATTGATTTAATTAACTTGTATTCCGTAAGTCTAATCCTTTTTAGTTTGAGTGTTCTCTTGTTGAATATTTATATTAAATATTAAAATAAACCTTTGTTTAAATATTAATAGTGCGAATTGAAACATCGTCACTTTGAATCAGAAACGAAGATATTCTATCTGCTTGACTTCTGTCCTGGCACTAAGATTACTTCAAATATATTATAATATATTACGATATTAATATTTTTTTGTTATACGTATGATAAATGAAAGTTTAAAAAAATGAAAAGTCGCTCATAAAAAATATCGAGTTATGATTAATCATCTGATAAGGAACCACACAAAACGTTTAATGATAAATTTTTTATTCATTCCGCTGACACGATAATCCTCCGAAAGGTGTCTAAGGGATTTTGTTAGTATGTTTCTGAAGGTGGGATTTCGAGTTATTTTGTTAGCGTATAAGGGCACCGCTATCTCATTTTAATTGACGTAATCGATTGCAAGTAATCCGGGTGATTGAGACCGCTAAAATGATAAAGGAAAATAATGGGGAATTATTATATTAAAATTATAATACACTTTGGGATTGAAAAATAACCTTGTTTATCGACTAAAATAATAACACGAGTGTTTTGAAGGAGATCTCCATCTTCAGGTGTAATATAACAAAAAACTAAACAAAGTGTATTACAATGGAATTCCATAGTGTTAATTCCTTAACTTTCAATCAATTAAATTTAAAATATTATACCCTTGTTTACAGGTATAGAGACATCAAGGAAAACGTCGATATGCTCCAAACAAGTTAAAATATTAGTGATATTTAAATCCTTATATCAATTCTTCTAATGGGAATCAAATAGAATAAAATATATCGATTTAATTGTACTCTAATGTAATAACTTGATATAGTCAAGAGAGTGCTAAAGGCAGAGGATGATGATTCCTGGAATATTGAACGATATCATCAAAGATACTAAAGATTGTCATCGGATGTGAAAATTTTTGAATCGCATCGTTATTCAGGTTGAAAAAGTATTATTTTTTTACTACTCAATAAACATGTGAGTTTAGATGATATATAAAAATTCGCTCGTCTTATATACACTGTAGTAATTAATTCGAATTGTTATGTTCCGAGCAACTTTCTTTGAGATGTAACGCGAACAAAAAGCGCAGAACACAGGAAGTGCGATATGCAAAGTATTGTGGAAAATGTCTCTTTCGTGGCGTGATCTCGATCTGTACGCTCCATCGGGCAATTGGAAAGTCAGCTGTGCCGTAACTCCACTGCAGCCAGAGACGGAGAATCCACCTGAGAGTTTCACATTGAGTACTCATTACTCCGATGCAGTTAGCAAATGACTACACATTTTCAAGATCTAAAGATACATTTCTCCTCCTCTCGTGTATACTTCCACGGACTGAAATGAAAGAAAGTGCTTCAATTTATCAACATGAAATGCTATTATCATTAAAGGAAACTTGTTGATACGTTGCTTTGGTTATATTTGATTCAGATTAGTTGATAATTGACTAATTATTTTAAATGACATCGATCTAGAGTCTAGCATATATCCAAAATGCTTTATTACGATTTCTTTGAAGAAACTAAATGTGTTATTATAAGATTGTGCTATATAAGGTATAAGAGTTTGTTAACCACCCTTATTCTTCCCATTTATGGACTTATATGACTCCAATCTTTGTTTCGAATAGTTTGTTATATTTAGGATAGGAAGATAATTTTGCGCTATCCCGTACAACGATCACTTTTAATTTATTTTTAATATATATATTTTTTAATTAAACGCTTTTTTGTATTGTTACATAAAATTATATACTATTTAACCGGATAGTGGTCTACGGCACAAAATGCGTGGCTTTTCTTGAGTACCACCCGACTCCTTCTTCATAAAAATAACTTATTTTCTGCTCATATTGGAATTGCATGGTAAATTTTAATAACATTGATGTTTGTCTTTAAAAATATACATCAAACACATTTCTTCGGAATACACTCCCGAGTTCAATAATGAATTCTGAAGTGTAAGTTTTATTAAAATGCATATAAAAATGAGCCAAGTAATTACATATTTTTTTAAAATATTATTAATAACAGTTGACTACGTCTGCATAGTAAACGTAACGTAATGTGGATATCGCATGAAGTGGAAGCAATTGCTGCCAACGTTTATTAGTGGGGCCTTTCACGAGATAAGGAACTACCAAGTACTTTGCAGTAATTTCAATAATCTCTTTGACAACGGTCGCTCTTATTTAGGCAATACATATTTATGCAATACTTCTCGTATATTAGGTGAATAGTAAACTAGTTTAAGATCAATCAGAATGATATAATAGTTAAACACTCAGTAGGCAAAAGGGATTACGTAAAAAAATTACATTTTATCTAAGCTTACATTGAATTCACGTAATCTTTAAGCATATTTTGTAGTATTTTATAAAAGTTTTTACAAATATATTAATTATAATAATGTAGGGTATTGATTTTTTGAAAAATTCAATAAAATTTATAATAATAAAAATACTTCTTTTGACTGCGAAAACGAGGAATGTAAACGTTATTTTTTGTTTCTTGAATAATAATCGTAAAATAAAAATTAAAGTTTGTTTTCTTGAAGTTTAAGTATGTATGTTTTATGGGAATGCCGCGTTTCGTTTCGCTAACGCATCATCAAGCATTTGATAAAGACTTGAGCAAGGCGAAACAACAAAATAATTCATTAAGATGGTTTGGGCATGTGGAAAGTAAGAATGATAAAGAACATGTAAGCGATTGAAATAAAACATGAAATAGAAAAAGACCGAAGAAAATTTGGCACGATCAAATCATATCGGCCACGTGAGGAGTCGGAGAAATCGAGAAAGCAAGGGAAGTATAACAGAAAAGAACAGTGAGGCGTTCTTTCTGCCTACACCTTCGGAGAGACGGTGTGATTGCTAGTTAGTTAGTCTTCTATAAATTCAACTAACTGAGTAATTAACCATCACGCTATTTCTGAACGGTAGCGAGGGCATGGACCGCCTTTTATTCTAGATAACTCTCGCGATTCCTCCACATTCACACACCATGACATGCACGCCCGTCGATTGTTCTTTTTAACCATTCTTCCCTCATCCATTCGTTCCAGACGCTCAAACCATCTTAGTGACTCTTTCTTAATTTTATTTAGAACGCATTCATCCGGCTTACATTTCTTTCTAACTTCTTAATTGGATATTCTATTTAACATTGTTTTCTTACATATTTAACATTTCTACTTCACTTATTCTACTATCATTCCTTTTCTGCCAACTCCAAGCTTCACTTCCATAAATTAGACTCGGCCCTAGAATCCCACTGTGCACTGCTATATTTTCGATATATTTCTATTTGCAGTGATGATTTTGAGTGCACCATTTGTTATGTTTTCAGCACCAACCCGTCTTTCGATGTTTTTCTCCATTTTTCCATCTCTTGTTAACATATAATCAATTATTTATTAAATCATGAAACTTCAGAAAACAGAAACGTATTTACGACTAATTAATATTTTAACCTTGAATATGTTAATGATGATGTGAATACGTATAAATGAAACGATTTCGACTGATACGACTTTCGCTAATGGAGATTGGTACAGAGTGGACTGCTATAGGGACACTGCAGTCCGGTTTACCGCTGCAGTGACGATAGTTCGTGGTAATTACGTTTATTGTTGCACTCTTGCTTTCATACTCGTACATTCAGGTGCTGGGATTTCACGGCCGGACACATTCCTAAGGCTATCGCCACACCGAAGTGTTTCGATTGGTGACTCGCTTGCTGTCTGTAAGAAAATGACAGGAACTGATTTAACAGCGTTGTCAAATTATCGTGTGAACAGAGATAAACTATGGTCAATCTTAAGGATTAATTGTATCTCAATAGAGACGAAGATGCAAATTGGAAACATAATATGGTGGTCGAGGCGTTTACAGGACTAATGACTTGTCATTGGTTGAGTTAAGCACACGCTTTATGAAATACAATATTCCCCATTCCGCCCTTCTTACGACCACCATGTCTGACAAATTTTTGGAAGTTGTATATATGCTACAATGTTACACCACACTTAAATTTTTTTTAGCTCAATCTACACTAGCGCCATCTATTAAGATTTGATTAGCAATACGTTAATGGCGGTAGCCTTTCACATTGCGTCAATAAAGATCTTCTGCTTAATTCTTAATCCAATCTTAATGGATGGCGCTAGTGTAGATTGAGCTAAAAAATTGTGAAGTGTGGTGTAACATTGTTGCATATATACCTACATCTTTCAAAAATTTGTCAGACATGGTGGTCGTAGAAAGGGCGGAATGGGGAATGTTGTATTACATAAAGCGTGCGCTTAACCCAACCAATGACAGGTCATAAGTCCTGTAAATGCCTCGACCACCATATTCTGTTTCCAATTTGCATCTTCGTCTCTATTGAGATACAATAATTCCTTAAAATGATAACCCGCAACGGGTAAAATCCAGTATTCGTCTACAAGTAATTGTATACATTCAAAATGATGGTCAATCTTGTCCGAATACGAAGTGAGCGCAAAACTTATACGGGCGATTACTTCTCTTTACAAAAGAAACACTGCCAGTGTTAGGGTAAATGGGGATAACACGTCATGGTTTATTATTACAAAGGGTATTAAACAGGGCTACGTGATGTATCCACGGTTGTTTAATCTATATATGGACGTGTATATGAAAGAGCTGAAAGGAATAAATGCTGGTGCTACGATGTGTGATTTACCTGTTCTCGTCGCGGATAATGCGAACGAATTACAAGTCTCGGTGTCGAGAATGTATGAGGTATGCAAGTTAAACGATTTAATTATGAATGTAGGAAAGTCAAAGGTGTTAGTTTTTGAAAGAGAATAGCAAATGACAGTTTTTATCATAAGTGTGAACGAAGAGAACTTGGAGCAGGTGAGTGAATTTGTGTAGGTATTTAGGTAGCATGTTCACAGCGTATGGACGAACGGATAGTGACGTCGAAAGGGTTGGTGCGAGTAACAAAGTGAAGAGCAATATAAATAGTTATTGGAAACAAAAAAATATCAATGAAAGCGACAATGGCCGTAAACAATGGATAATAATTAAATAAAACGACGTTTTTTTTAACCACTTCCACTTTTGTCTTTATTTAGACAGCGATCGTTATTTTTATTTAATTATTATTTAAAATGAACTTCCATCAAGAGATTTCAGTAAAATCATTTAATTTTCGTAAACAATGGAGTTCAGGTCCCAACCCTTATGTATGAAAGCGAAGCATGGAACTGGCAAAAAAAAGATGAGAGCAGAATAAATGCAGTAGATATGAGGTCCTTAAGACGTATGTGTGGTAGAACGATTTACGACAGAATTTCAAATGTTGATATAAGAAAGGAATGTAGAGCGGAAAAGGGTATTATGAACAAAATTATGATTTTTTTTTTAATTATGAGAGGAAGCTAGAGCGGTAGGTCAGGATAGAGTAATGTGGCGGCCAATTAATAATAATAACATTAAAAAAGGCTAATTTGTTAGTTGCCGTTTTCATGAATAGCTCACCTCAAGGGTGCATTGTCTCTGCCTACCCCTGCGGGGAAACGGCGGAATGGTTTGCTGTTGCTGTTGTTATTACGAATGATTTATGATCACAAAGTGAATGGCCTAAGATTTATAAACATAAGTTTGAATTTATATGTATTTATTTGATTCTGCGCAAGTAATTATTAAGTCTTACTTTATGTAAATTAATGTGAGTTTATGAAATTTTGCCATGATCTTTGTGATCAAAAATCATTAGTTCACTGTATTTTTATTGATTAGTTCATAAATTAAAGTAAATTGGTGGAATTTTCAAATAAAATTATGCGACAATGCTGTTAAACCAGTCTATCATTTTCGGACAGACAGCAAGCGAGTCACCAACCGAAACACTTCGGTGTGACCGTACCCTAAATGCTCCTCCATTAAGCTGGCCTGGGGCTAAACATTAAGAGAACACTCGTAACAAACGCGGATGTTACAGCGGTAGATTACAATTGAATGAAACTCACAATGGCATGCCAATAAAAAATAATTCATTTTTATGCATCGATATTTGCACGTATTATTTTTTATACGCTCACTCTGCCGTTAAATTGAATCGCTCTCATAGCATTGCGTTTAAATGATTAGACGTTTTCGTGGAAATATTTTAGCACGCATCTCACATTAATAGTCGATTTTAATGAATGGTTAATTAATAGGAATAAAAAGCTAATGAGTGTTAAAGAATTGTTTAAACGTTCTAAATTGTTTTTTTTTGTTTATATACGAGTATTTTTATATATGATTGCAAAATGATCGCTGGTTAATTAAAGATCATTAATCCTAAATTATTATGTTTTTTTATTGTTCTGAGATTACAATAACGGGTAGACATATTCATAGTTTTTATATGCATACACCATCCGAAGGTCAAAAAGCGGTAGAATCTAACATATCTGCATATTTCAATTTAAAAAATCTGAACCGTTAAACCATAAAAACACAATACCTAAACAATAATTAACAAGCTCTTCTAGATATAGATATGTTACAAATTTTACAAGTTTCGGAGCACACTACAAGTATTTATTACATGGATAGTAGAGGAACATTGTATGATACATAAAATGCAATAAATGAGATCATTCGGAAGAATATACGGGAAAACCATGTATGATAAATACCAAAAGACGAAATAAAGAAGAAATGTAAGGCATCATAAATTAAATTAAAAAAGAAAAAAAACGAAAAGATGAAAGAAGAATGGTTAAAAAATTGGAAACAATCATTGTAAGTGGAAAAGAAAGCCGTGGAATACCAAGGAAAACATGATATTCCCAAATTAATCATATACAAAGGAGCACACATTTGAAGTCGAAAAAGTCGACGAGCGCTCATGTTTCAATGTATGAATGTAGAAAAAGCTCGAGAGGTATGTCAGAACAGAACAGTATGGTGGTCCATCGTCTCTGCCTACCCCTCCGGAGAAACGGCGTCATGGTTAATTATTTAGTTAGTTATATTAACAGTAAACAAACTAGAGGTTAGTTTATATTTTTTACCTTGTTAAGGTAATATAAAATGTTTCATTGTCAAATGATTATCTGAGCATGCCCTATCACGGCTATACATGTCACTCTATTAAAATATAATTAAACTTGTTGAAAATGTACGTTTTCCATAACATAAATAACTTCATTGATCTTTCTTTAATTTTTCAAGGAACTTTAAAGAAAAATCTAAAAATTAAACAAATAGTTAACGTGAAACAAACATTAAATATCGGCCATGTGAGTAGTCGTAGAAATTGAAATGTGTGCATAACATGGTGTATGAATGTTGAGGTATCAAGAAAAGTATGTCAGGAAAGAACAGTGTGGCGGTCCATTCTTTCTTTCTACTCCTTCGGAGAGAAGGCGTGGCGGTTAGTTCGTTAGTTAGTTTAAACAAGCGTAAACAATAAAAAAGATACAAAACTTTACCACCGGGAAGTGTTATTATATCCTTATTACGAATTTTTAAAATATTAATAATTTATGTATGTAAATGAATTCATCATACCAGCATAGTAATTAATGTTAATTCATAAAAATAATATGGAATCCCAAAGAGCAAATACCTCCAGATTCTAAAAATAAATTGATTGGAGATTTTGTATAGATTCCCAGGCACCTAGTCCGCTATTAGATAACATTTTCGTAGGTTTTTAAATTTATGTAATGTTGCACACAACCCGTGTGAGAAAGTGTATTTTTTGCCACATTTTTTACCATAAAGGGCTTCATAAAAATACATAATTTTACCTTATCTACAGTGTTAGAGATTTTTCTCATTTAAGTGACAGGAAATATTAAAGCAGCTGCAAGATTTTGGGTTTTATCGCATGGAATTAGATTTTAATATGGGGACAGTAATTTGGAGGACACCAACCGCAGACTCCTTAGAAATCATTATGATTCTTTTGGAAAAGATAAACATGCATAGTAATATCCAAAAGTTCACGATCACCATTTTTTGAGATGAAAAAAGTTTTGCTAGGTGCATTCAAATTATGAAATACTTGGACTTGGACTTGGATCTTCTGGCTTACAGAGGTTCAGCTCATGTGGCTATTCCTCTTACGGAATGATGGGAACATTGTTGGAAGGTGATTTGGTGGGTTGTTAGTTTATTCGGGGGCATGATTTGTGTGGCCCGAAGTGTTCCTATGAAGGAGAATCGATTTTGGGCGCTTGTGGCGGCTGGAAGTGTTTGGGTCGTAATTAGAGAGGTCTTTTATTGTGGGGTTGGGATGTGAAGGGAGTCCTTTGTAAAAACGTTCGGCAAGTTTCAGAATGAATTCATCTATCATCGGGATTCCCGATTCTAGGTGCAGTTGTGTAATCCTGGTCCATGAAGGCGCACCAAGCGATAAACGGATAGCCTTATTTTGCAGGATTTGGAGTTTTTGTATGTGACTCGAAGCTGCATAGCCCCAGATTGGGGCTGCATAAGTGAAGATCGGCCTTATAATCGTTTTGTATATCAGGAGTTTATTGTCGATGCTTAGTTTACTGTTTCTAGCTAACATTGGGTAGAGGGCTGAGATTGCTTTTGACGCGGCTTTGACTTTATTTGTAATGTGTGGCCTCCATGTCAGCTTAGAATCCAAGGTAACCCCAAGGTATTTGATTGTTTTGGTCCAAGGAACGTCTTGGCCGAACATTTTTATGTTGGGAATGTTTGGAGGAATGTGTCTTTTACTGAAAAGGGTCGCTGCGCTTTTACTCGGATTGATGGTAATGCGCCAGTTTCTGCACCACACCTCTAGCACATCGGCCTGTTTTTGCACCCTGCGGGTCGCGAGAAGCGGCCTTTTAGCACTGGAGATGATGCCCGTATCGTCAGCGAATTGGGCAATGTGGGTGTTCTGATCTCGGGGAAGAGGGATATCACTGCAGTAGATGTTGAACAGAGTAGGAGCCATTACTGAACCTTGGGGAACTCCTGCTCTGATAGGGCGTACAAGGGATTTGGCCTTGTTGATTTTGACGCTGAAAAGGCGATCGGACAGAAAGCTGGCTATGAGTTGAATCATAGGCAGTGGGATGTTTGCTTTTCCCATTTTGTATAACAGGCCGGTGTGCCAGACGCGGTCGAATGCTTTACTGACATCTAGGGAAAAGAAAGTGGTGAATTTGCGCGTGTTAAAGTTTGTGGCAATAAGTTCAACTACACGAAGTAGCTGATGTTGTGTGGAGTGTTGGGCACGGAAACCGTGTTAAAAATCTGGAATGGTACTCTGTTCGTGAAGTGTTGTTTTGAGTCTTGATTGTATGAGTTTTTCCAACAATTTACCAGTGCAAGGAAGAAGACTAATTGGTCTATGATTTGAAGGAGCTGTTGGGTCCTTGCCTGGCTTGGGAAGAAGGATAACGTCTGCGATTTTGTAGGGTTTCGGGAAGTATCGAAGTCTAAGGGATGCGTTGAAGATCGCTGTCTAGGGCACAGATGCCTTTGAGAGGGAGAGATTTGAGAATTTTGTTAGATATTGAGTCAGGACCTGGTGATTTGCGGGTATTAAATTATGAAATATTCCCATAACACAACTATGGAAATTATACATCATTAACACACAAATCGAAGAATAGTGTAAATGAAAACTGGTATGGAAACCAAACTCGAGGAGAGAGATAAAGCATTTATATGATTTTCAATAAACTTTTATTTCTTGTAATTCAAAGTCCTACATGCAGGAAGTATATTTATAATTCATATTTTTTCCTTAACTGTAGACTTTTGAAGGACATATTTAAGGTGATATTTTAACAGTTATAATGTTGAAATATTATAGTGTTTCGGCCAAAACAATGGACTATTTAGGACATATTTACATTGATTTTTTGTAATAAGTAAACGATAACATTATCAAGTGTTTTATCTTTAGAAAATCGGAAGTTTTCTTCAATAGTTAATATAAACTATAGACTTTTACAGAACATGAATAATGATTTTGTTTAATTTACAGCAATAAATCAGCCATTTAAAAAAGTAAACGGTAAAAATATCAAGTGTTTTATCTTTAGAAAAACATACGTTTTTTTCAATATTGAATATGGAATATTACATCGTCGAAGCAAAAATAAATAATAATTACGTCAAATTATAAAAAGTTATTCATTTACTTTTTTATATCATGGACCACAAACTTTTTAGCTTTTAAACATAACACCATAAGTGCACCGGTCACACTCCCACATAACATTTTGTGCATAAGAATCTCCCGAGAGGTTTTAGATTGTACGCTCAGCCTCTCATTAGACAATCTTATTTAATAACACTACCACAATTCAACCCGTCGTATGCAAGCTACAAAATATTATATTACTTAACGTAATGGATACCCTGGTTAGTGAAAGATTTTGTTTAACGAAACAAATATTGTAATTAAAGTTAAGACATCGTTAAAAATATGACGAACTGTGAAAAAGATATTTCGTAAATGTGAGAATACAGATAAGAATACATAATCAACCTCATGGGACTCGTCCTAGTGGAAGACCTCCTAAAAGATGGAAGGATAGCTGGGAATCTACCTCACAGAAGGAGCAACACTCTGGAGAACAGACCATATAGGTCTACAATAAGGAAGAAGAAGAAGAAGAAGAGAATACATATGAATTCTCCTAATTAACAAGGACATAGAAAGAAAAATATCTAAATAATGAAGAGTATTAAAATAAATGAACAAATAAAAACATGCATTGTTTCATTATATCACATTCAACAATTTTTTCAAAATTAGATTTTTCAGAATACTTTATTTTACTTTTTAGGACGGACATATTTTGAATATTTTTTATGCTAATTCGGCTTATAAATCATAACGAACGAAAGTAATATAATTTTAAATATAATGAATCAAAAACTTCGTATTTTTAAAAATATACACATATTTTTATAATAAATATACATATTTTATCACAAAATTAAAAATCACTCCCGGGTTTTATATTGAAAATGGTCGATTTTTAATCTTAAAGTGCAAAGTTTGTTTGATTTTTGCAATAAAATGATTACATAGAAGTGGGCTGTATAAATACAAAGTGTTTTAAAAATATAAAGATTTGAAAATTTGATTACTATAATTTAAAAAAAAATAACGAAATAACCGGTTCATTATTAAAAAGGAATCATGCTCTTAAATACATTTTTATTTAGATGAATTAAAAATATTATGAATAAGTTAAAAGCACGGTGGTACTCGGTTATTAATACATATTAATATGACACAATTGAAATTGTGACAGGGTTGTCCGAAGGCAAACGTCTTAGCTGCGCTACATGCTGAATTGGACTGGAATAAGGACCATAATGAAATTATTCCGGGCGGTACGAGATAGAGAAACCTCTGCAGAAGCAATAGTAAATATTGGGAAGACCTGATATGACACAAGAAGAAGAATAAAATTGTTGAGAATCATCTGTATTGAAGATAACGCAATCACATTTTATGTCCGAAACAAAAAAAAAACAGTTGGGTGTCCGTCTGTAAGTGCAGGGGTTCAAATCTTTTCTTCTGAAATCGTAAATTACTTTTACTGAGCAGAATTTTACGTAACAATATTCTACAATATTTATAGTTTTATCTTCCAACAGGTACGAGTGTGTTATCAAGATTTTTTGCGAGACGTAATGTTTTACAGGGGGTCATAACCTACATACTTAGTGAGAAGCCGCAGGGAGCCATTTCGGGCGGAGTAATGTGATGAAGTAAGAATAAAACGACTTTTAAAATACAAAATGACTTCTTATTACCGCGACTCCGTGTCAGGACTTGCCACTGCAGATATACCATGAAAATTTAGTCGAATGAATGTTTTTTAATCAATCGCGAAACAATGGAACTCGTCAAAAAAACAGAAAGAGATATATGGTAAAATAGAAACAAATCGAAGTAATTGTACTACATAGTTTAAATAATTGAATTTGCCTAACACAAAGAAACGAAAAAAGCTAGCATATTCCCAGCTTGTGAATAGCCCTGAGGAAGCTCGCTACATAGTGAAACCGGTTGGTACTACTCACTCAAAACTTACACTAAAAAAGTAAATGTGTTTAATTATATATTTAGAAACAAAAAAGTTGTTTCTTATTTTTTGATATCCAAAGAATTGCATGACATTTTTTGCATTCTAGAATCTCACGTATATCATATTTTTATTTGAATAATCCGTATAAGGGTATTTTATATTCAAACAACAAATGACTCGGTGATATTTCCATTTCTTTTCGATTGAACATAAATTGAATTAACGCTTTTGTGTGTTTTTTTCCTATTTATATTGTAATTTCCTGAGATGCCTTCGTTGCCGGGGCTGAGTCAACTGAGAGTATATACAAACGAATTAGCAGTGAAACGTCTTCCGTTGGCAATGAAATCGAAAGTGATTCAATCGAATTAAATCGAAGGTGAATGGTTTAACAAGAAATTAAACTGTTTTCTACGTTGAGTGCATATTAGAACATGAGTATGTAGTTATACTGATCAATTAATTGTATAAAAAATAATCATTATCAATACTTTATCTAACAACCTTTATTATAGATGTTAGGGTATCTTAAGTAGATGCAACCATTAATTACAATGCATATTTATCATTTATGAGCTATAATGGCTTGAATAACAAACTTTTAAGGTGCGTACTCGATAATGATTTAATTTTAAATTTATATTTTTAGTATCTACATCATTTTTAATAGAGAAAATTATCTTCAAAATGCCAAGTTTGAAAAACTCTATTACTTTTTGATTTAAAAACAATGATGCGAAACTATATGTAAAAAAAAAATATTGATGTAAACGTCAGTTTTCTAGAAGTTATATTAGTAAAATAATTGAATGGTTGAAGTAAAATAAGTACTAAGTGCCACCAAAAAAATACTATACCTACGATTTATAGAATGAAACTGCATACGAGTACATAGTTTTTTTTTGTACTTAGTGCCTATTTTACTTCAACCATTCAATTATTATTTCTAGGGTATTTTACAATGAAACTTGCCCGGAAAATATTACTTTTGAATTCTCTTATATTTAATAACATTTGTTAATGCTTTAGCAAGTCGAAATAAATCCTAGAAAATATCATATAATAAAACTTCATAGGAATTGATGTTTTCATCAATATTATAATGAATCCTCTGTACCTACTCTTTCATAAAAATGGCGTGGTATTTAATTAATATAGCTAATGAAACAAAAACACTTGTTAATGATGATTGGAGTTAAGATAACTTTTTGAAATATGACTCTTTTATTGTAACGTAAAATTTATTTCAAAATGCAACCTCAATTTTAAAGTGGAAAGTTTAAAGATGCTCACTTTCTAATGCACATTTCCTGAGTCGGCTATTTCTGTCTGTTGTTCATGGTGAGTGTACAATAAGTCACGGGCCCAGTGGAGTGTGCGGCGAGGGACATCCTCTGGCAGAGATCTTGGCAGTGGACGGGAGTCCTTGACTCGCCGCAAGAGACAATGCGCTTCTCGCGGCCTACAGGATTTTCGCTTGATTGACTTTGTCCATAGGTCTTTAGGAATGGAAGATTTTTCTAACGAGTGATGACTCCAAACGATACTTGTTTATAATATAATAAATATCCTAGCCTCAGGAATATTTTCTATTATTTTTTAAACAATACTGTACAACTTACTTATACAGTCGACGTCGTCTACTGCTGGAAACAAACCTTCTAAAAACACTTCTATTTTTAGCATGCTGCTTTCATTCAACAATAATTTTTCTCAAGTCGTCAGACAATTCAAATCAAATCAGTTTATTTCATCAATAGACATTAAAAAATTAAGGTTTATGGCATCTATTGAGAGCAGGTAACATAATATATTGTGTTCGACATTAGAAAGACAAGATATTCTCCAAAATCAAGAGTACTCACATTTGCCTTCTGAACGTTCTTTCACTAATATGAAAGATGTTGATCTCCGAGGAGACCGCATTCAGCAGATTAATTGCTCTTCCCACCGGTGTCACCAGAAGCAGATTAGTTTTGGCGGCCGGTAGGTAAAACAATCTATGCTGTCGCTGTCGGAGATATCTTTCAGGAAAAAATGCCGAACACCCTCCAGCACTGCCAAATTCTCGAAATATCCCCTGAGTAATCTAGAGAAATGGGTTATGAGATACCCATCTTTTCGAAGCTGCAGAGAGTTGGCCCCAAGCATGCCAAAAAGAAATGCCGTGGGATAGAACCACTCATAGCTACCATATTCCCTCATGTAGTGATACCTCATACAATACTATCATACATCTCCGTCTACTTTTCTAGGTTCAAGTGTAAAAACAAAGTACGTAGTGTTATAAATTCATTTTAATAACAATTACATACCAGTATGTTAAACATATACCGCCTTTGAATAAAAATATAATTGTCTTAAAATCGCTCCGTTCTCTTATGACTCGATATAATTTTTTAAATATTAATTCCAGTAAAAACTCGTTCATTTGAAGGAGGTTTTAAGTGTTGACACTATTAATAAATCTTGTTCTAGATGATTCGAATATGGAATACACGAATTTCGTTTTTGTTAAGAAGAAAATAGACAGCGACCTGATTGTTTTGTGTGGATTACTCTTTATTAGGCAGAGCACAAAGGAATTTGGCGACAAGGTTGAATAGAGGCGGAATGTTTGGGATGAATAAAAAACAAATTAACCTTGAAGCCCGCACAGCCGCGTTAATCTCGACGAAATGTCGGCTCATTATATTCACTATTTGGTCATCCGATGCATAAATTTCTAAATGGTCGATAGCTAGACGTGGATGGAAGAAAAACAGGAAAAAAGTCTAGGTGACCTCATTTCTAGAGCTCTAAATAATTTATTTGGAATTATTTTTTGTCATATAAAACACGATAAAAGAGATAATTGTGTTTATGTTCACTATTGTTGGAGCAAAGGTGTGAAATGTCATTTTAAATCAGTTTTTATAAAAGTAGCGTTTTCAAGAGTTTTTAATGAATATTCTGTACCTATAATACTATTGTTTTTTCTTGAATATGTTATACTTTTGAAATTTCTATTTGCAATGAAACTTATTTAAAATGGAATTGAAATATGCATCCTTTTCGATTACTCGGATTTTAAAGCAAATTCAGAAAACTGACTCAGACTAAAAAAAAATGTTAATTCGTCTCCCTCTATTACGTGCTCTATTTCCTTCACTCAACTTTCTTTCCTGCTTTATTATTATTATGATTATTATTTTGTTGAATCGCTCTTCACATCATGACAGCACAAACCAAATGAATGTATAGGGTATTATAGGTATCATAGTGATTCTCGTGACATGTGATAGGTAGCTAATCTATCGCCATTTTATTTTTACGTGAATTCTACTCCAGACCAAAGACAGTATAACAATCACACTGCCCTTCCCGGGAATCGAACCCGGAACCTTCGGGGTGGCAGTTAATGCACTTACCTCTCGGCCACGAAGGTCGTCATTATCAGTGTCCACGATTCCTAATATAATATATTCATTAGGTTCTCAGAATAATTGTTTGAATTCATTGTGGATTGGCACCGAAGACCTAATTGATATAAATGTAATTGAGTGAATACGATACTCTATTTTGCAAATGTTTCATAAAATTATATTGATAAACAAAAAAACAATCACACTGATAAACTAACTAACTAACTAACTAACCATCACGCCGTCTCCCCGAAAGGGTAGGCAGAAAGAATGGACTGTCACACTTTTACTGATGCGGCACTCCATCCTTCTCTTTTCGCTCCGCGGGAGACGCGGTGTGATGGGTTGCGAACCTCATCGCCACCAATAAGCATCTCCCGCGCACACTTCGATCGTTCGATAAACTAACCTCACCAATAATCGTTTTTCTAGCTATTATCATATTTTATATCGGATACCTTGTTTTGTTTCATTGTACCATATTATGTCAAATGGATGCCTAAAGTATTTTTATTCGAAATGTGTCTTTGATATTATAATTCATTAATGAAAATAAACCCCCTCATAGACACTGAGAGATCGCGTGAGGTTGAGGATATTATAAGATGGAGCAGGCAGCAAAAAAGGGACTGGTACGGACATGTTCAAATAATGGACACATCCAGACTCCCCATTGCATAATCAGCCTCATGGGACTCGTCCTCGTGGAAGACCTGCTAAAAGATGGAAGAATAGCTGAGAGTCTACCTCACAGAAGGAGCAACACTCTGGAGAACCCAACAACCACATAGGTCTACAGCAAGAAAGAAGAAGAAGAAAATGAAACGTTACTTATTCTAATCAAATGCTGTCTAAAAACAGCCCATATATTAATCGTACTAGATGGATAGAGGACGAATGAAGCCAGCTTCTACAGACAACATTATCCCAGATTAAAGCTCTATTAACCGATTGAAGTTGATTTTTCCAAGAGAACAAGAGGTTGTGAAAGAGCGGTCTCCTCCTCCTAAACCATCATTTCGCCACCCTACATAAGTTACTCCACAATTCCTAATTAAGTGACTTCCAACAGTTGAGAGAGCAATAGCCTTCCAATCCCCATGAGATCATTGATAAGGGAAGAGCAGTGCTCTTCGAAAAAAAATAATAATTTAATTTGATAGTTTTAAAATTCGAACATAGGTGGGTGATTATTAAAGAAATCTTCATAATAGGAAATCTTGAATAATAGGAAAAATTGCTTGCTTGGGTATGCTTACTTATTTGTAGCAACTGAAATCGTTTCCGTAAACAAGCTCTCTCACTGCCGTCATTATTGTAAATTTATCGTTCGAATTTCCTGAGGCGAACTGCCAACTGTTTACCTAAACGATCAAATTATTATTTAATGTGAATAATGCTAGAGGCCGGATTGCCAATAGCTCGTTTGTACTTTTTCTGAGTCCGCAATATTTGCAAAAACTTGATGAACACCACGACTTTAAATATTTGACTTACTGGGAGTAAAAACCATGAAATTACTTAAGCATGGCGGTGTAATTTAAATCTATTTTACGGCAAAAATTTAATGCATTCGTATACAATGCCATTAATACCACTGTGTGGATAGTGCACGTAATCATATTACAAAAAAGTTATACAATAACGGTCATTTGTTAGTAATGGAACAATATTGCACATTGCCAAAATACATTTTATAGGATTTTAATGTAAGTTATCATACAGCGTTCCATTATTGCGAAAGAAAACATTTGGATCATGGGCACAATTATATTTTAATTTAAAAAGTAAATGCATTTCTTCTTCTTCTTATTCTTCTTCTTCTTCAGCTCGTATTGACCGTCCACTCCTGGACGTAGGCCTCCTCTCGCATTTTCCATTCTCTTCTATTCTGAGCGATCCGTATCCAGGCACTTCCCGCACTTCTCCGGATATCGTCGCGCCAACGCAACTGTGGGCGCCCAACTCCACGCTTTGCCATCTTAGGCCACCAGCACATCAGTCGCCTTGTCCACTTTTCTTCTGGATCGCGAGCGACATGTCCCGCCCATCGCCACTTGAGGGTTGCGGCCATCTTGACAACATCGGAAACCTTTGTCCTGACTCTTATGTCCTCATTTCTGAGTCTGCATTTAAGTAAGTGTAGTTTATATTATTATTAAAGATGCTCTAATGTTGGGTTTATTTAATTCATATTTATCATTGAAAAATAAGATGTTATACTGGAATAGAGTTGGTTAAAATAAAAACAAAATTTACCCTTTCAAAGGTTCTTTACTTTAAAAGACAATTGGTTACTTTTCACACAGAAACAATATATTAACTCAGTAAATATCAAAAATTGACAAAAGTTATGAAGATAACTCATGAGCATTGAAGCAAATAATAATCTTTAATAATTAATTTAAATATAATTAAAGTGAATAAAATCAGTATTTAAAAAATACCAGACCAGAAGATAACAGCAATCTGCCTAAGCCGGTAGACGTTAAACACAATTGAACCCCGCTGAATAATAATAAAGAGATTTTAAATCAGTTTAATTTTTTATTTTTCATTATCAGTATTTAAGTGAACTGTAATAAAGATAGTGTCAAGAAAAAATCCAAAAATATCTAATGTTTATGTATATAATACAAAAATGTTAAACATTTTAGGCTCCATACTCAAGATATTAAAGATAATAATAATGGCAAAAACTCTACATTACTAAGACGTTTAATAAGGCTTGTGTCAGACAAAACATATACGAGTATGTTAAATGCTAATACACTTCAAACTTCGTAATGCGAAAATATGTTTTTTATGTCATTCACATAAAAAATAATAAAAGTCAATTTTATTAATATTGATTATCTGATATTCTTGTTAAATGTTGATCTGATTCCTAGCATACGTTTTATAAAATGGCAAAAAAAATGGAGTCGGGTTTAGAAATGGATAACGAATTTAAGGTATGATTCGATGAAATAGTTTCCTCTTCCTTTCACTCGAAATTAATATTTGTTTACGTTGTATAATGATCAGTACATCTGCTAGTCACCTCCTTGCTATACTTTTGTCCTTCTAGTAGCTTATTAACCAAATAACTGTGTTTCACCGCTCCAGGTACAGACCTTTGAATGCAGTGCTCCAGAAAGCAGAGTGCAATGAATGTTTCATTATATCATATTATTCTCCCGTTCCGTGCATACCAACGCCCATGGCCTATCGCAACAGCCATTCCGCAGCAGTTGCAGCATACGCTAAAAGCGCAAGATTTAATGTTATAATTCCCCCCGCCTCCGTGGGCATTGTGACGCAAGGCGCACTCCCGGCTGCAGGGGGGCGGCCGTCTTTTACGGTATTATTCGTAAAGCCGTAAATAACGAAAGCTTTATAATTGTTATTACGAAAATCACCTGAAAGACTTTCGCATTCTGTTGCAAAATGAAGACGCCTAGAGCAGCCCGATTCTCTAGTTGCAATATAAAAGTATATGATGAAAACATCTTAATTTAGCAATAATTCGTTTAAAAATACATTTCAAAGTAAGAACGAAGACGCCTAGAGCAGTCCGATTATCTACTTGTAATATAAAATGTATATGCTGAAAACATCATATACAAATACATCTCATACTGTAATCTAAATAGCTTTAGCTTTAGCAAGTATTATAATATCTAAGATTAGCATGCTTTGTTATCGGTTTCATTAGCACTGTGTAAACACCTACTGAAAATTGTTTTCACATATTTCGTAGCTTATGGAACTCATCGCTATCTGCTCCCTTACGATTAGGGAGATATTTATATAGTAAAAGATACAAATAAAGCTTTCTTGCTACCGGACGGATCGCTCAAGGAATAAAAATACTCCTATGATAATATTCCAACAACAACAAACCATCATGCCGTGTCCCCGTAAGGGTAGGCAGAGAAAATGGATCGCCACACTACTCTATCCTGGCACACCTCTCTAGATTCCTCCACATTCATACAGCGAGTCATATACGCACGTCGATTCTTCCGACTTCTAACATGAACAACCTTTAAAATTTGATTAGTTTGGTCATGCTATGTTTTCCTCGGTCTGCCTCGACTCCGTACTTCATTTACATCATTAACGTATACTTTCTTAACCATTCTTTCTCCATCCATGCGCTCCATATGTCCTTCTCCCGCTCGACATGCCTTTCTTATATCAGCATTTGAGATTCTGTCGTATATCGTTCTACCACACATTCCAATTAAATTATTATATTGTTTTACATATATTCAAAAGTTTTATTATAATACAAATACAATATTGTTTGTGTCCAAAATATACTACAATAAAATATAGTATCAGAAATATCAGATTGCTGAGGTGAGGCTAAAAATAGACACAAGGTGTTATAAATAATTTTCGTAAAATATAGTGGCACCAAAGATATTGTAATTGCTTCATTAGTTATTATTTAGTGTGATACATTAAAATGACGGTATTTCATATGAATTTCGATTACAGATACTGTCTTAAATACATATTATCCTATATCAAAATAAAGCCGCTGAATTATAATGTGCGTGGCGTAATCAAGAAAAAAATGTAATGAAAAGATCGCATCTCAATGATAAGCTAAAAGCAGCCTACTTCTGTCATAGCTGTTCGCTTTATTAAACTTCAGCCAAAGGGTATTATTGCCTGGTCAAATCGCGCATGCGCAAGCCGCGCCTGTGCCGCCATTACGCAATGTAGTATTATGCAGACGACGAATTTGGTCAAGAAATGTATTCGTATTACTGAATGCAAATCAAAACAGCTTTGTTACGGGAGGAATATTGAAGAAAGCAACGGTGTTGTGCACAGACAAAGAGTCTCAAAATCGAAAGTAAATTAAACAGAGTTTATACACCATATTTATAACACAATGCGGAAGGTCAAGAGGTGAAGTGAGAATGTGCACGGAAACATTATGTTTCGTAAGTAAGCACTTACAATGCTACCACGGAATTACTTATGCGTTAGTTTAGCAAAAACATTTATACGTAAATATTCAATGATTTGAAATTGAGATCAACTCATTTTTTGGTATATTCGAAAAAGGGCATCAATTAGTTTATTACCAGATACCCACTATAATTAAATGAAATTGTAAATGTAACGAGGGCACAAAAGTAAATGTATTTGAATTTAGCAATATGGAGAAAATCAAAATCCTGGATTTCCAAACTATAGAACTATAGAAGCTTGTATTTTTTTTTTTTTACCGATTTCAATGTTTAGTTTATACTATAAGATTGGAATACCGACGATTTTACTTTATGCTAATTTTTCATGTACCTAATAAAATGTTGAAGAATTTACCTGATTTTATTAATTGTTCGTGAGAAAAGATCTGAAACTCCGTATTAAATATTTAATGCTGATAAAAAAATGTTTGCTTTCTAGAAGATTAATTTTATTTTATGGAATCGACATGTTTTGCCTTGCTAAGGAATTATTAAATGTCAAAAAATATGTTTTAAAGTCAATCTATACAAATTTGTAAAATCATTACATTTATATTTTTCGACAATCAACTAGTTAACACTTGTACAATGAAGATGTATCTGGAAGATCATATCTGAAAATCCAAATTCCCTGAAAATGGAGAGTGGCATTTTGTCTCTATTGTGGAATTCGTAGACTTGGGTAATGTAAATAAACTTTGGATTAATTGAATAAATTACATTAGAACGAATCTTGAATCGTGGTTTTCTTTCTATTGTATATTTATACAATTGATACGAGGCATTCACAGTTATATTCAAATCGTATTGCATTTAATAGAACAGCTAGTAAGGTTCACATGTTGGTTATGCGACTTACTGTATCGGTTGTAAGTACGACCATGGAACCCGTAGATAACACAGCCCCGCAGTGAGTGTCAGCGAGAGTGTGGGCGGGGCAGTGCAGAATGCAGCGCCTGTTTATGCAACAGCATTAAAGACATTCACGACTCCCCTTTGTCAATCTACGGAGATTAGGCGTCACCACTCGTACACCGCTCGTTCACCGTACAGCCATTTCTAAAACTTCTTCTTTCTTACTATAGATCTATGCAGTATGTTCTCCAAAAGTTTGTTTCCCCTGTGAGGTGGATTCCGACTTCCGATTCCTTCCTTCTTTTAAAAGGTCTTCCACGAGGACAAGTCCCGCGAGGCTGATTATGTAGTGCAATATAATAGAGTCTGGTGGTGTCCATTTTTTGCACATGACCATACCAGTCCCTGCTTTGTTGTCCAATCCACCTTACAATATCCTCAGCCTCACGTATCTATTTTATTCTCTTGTTTCTCAAGCGAACTCTTAGTGTCTTCCCATCATTCTCAGCATCTTCATCACGGATGTCTTCAGAACTCAATTTTTAATGTCGTATGTTATTATTGATCTAACACGTGTCTCAATGGCCATGTCTTTATTGTTCCATAGTGAGAGCCCCAGAGATTGCAGCTGCCTCGACTTGAGCTCATATTTATTTACACAGATCAGCTCCACGAACATTTCTAAACGACGATAATTAAATGATGTTTAACCTAAACAGGTCAATGAACCGCAGAAGTTTAGCTGTGATTCTTCAAAGTTTTGAAACACGTTTCATTTACAATATTTCTATACTCCATTCGTGTTTGGAGAGAAGAAAACTTTCAGTTTTTGATTGATTCTCAGATCATGTTTTATACGCTTTCTTCGTTTGCTGTTTTCATTATCTCCTCTTCATTCAATCGTGTTTTATGCTAGATCTATCTGATAAACCATGTTTTACCTTCCTTGGATCTTTTGGTTGGTTAACGACGAACTTTTGATATTTTTTCACGAATATATCGTAATATGTTAATTCATCTGCACGTAACGATAAATAATAATCAAATATTATTAAAAAAAAAATTTTTAGACGAGAATAATCATTAATAATAAACGGAACGTTATTTTTAGTTATAATATTGATTCTCGTGACCTGTGATAGGTAGCTAATCCACAATCACGCTGCCATCATCGGGAATTAAACCCAGGATCTTCGTTATAACCATGGTCTATTGATTCATATTTTCAATATTGTTATTTACGATTCCAATTAATTTGTTATTGTATAATTCTGTAATACAGTAAGATATCATTTCAATCTGTTAGATGATGCTCAGTTCGAAGTATTTTTATGGATGCGAAAGACATTTCTCGTAAATTCATCAACACATTAATGGCATACTAAGATTTAACACATTAATACAAATTCATAATGCTAAGATGGATGAATATAAATGCGTTATTGTTGTATGTTAAAAGCATTATTGTTTATTGTGAGTTGTGCTATGTTTATTTTATTGTGAATAAAATGGCATATATGACGTTGATGCCGACTAGTGGCTACTGTTGGTGCTGTTATTATATATTATTCTCTTCTCCCGATGTGTTACACAATAAATTGCGATTTGAAAGTTTATCGTCCACCAGGGCGCAGTTCACGATCTGAAATAGTTTCTGATGGCAAATGGAACATCACTCAAATGGACAGTTTACGAGATGTTTTATGGAGGGTTTTAATGTAAGCATTTTCTACATTTAACGATACATTCAGGGGACTCTGAATAGATGAGGAAATCTATAATAAAAGGTAGGTGCGAAATACAACTTTCAAATCCGTTTATATTCATTTCATCGTCATTTAAACTTGCGAAATTTTCTCTAAACGTACCGATAATATGATAATAAAAATCTATACATTGCCATAAAGTTAAAGTATTGAACAACAATCAAGGGAAATGACGGTTCCTTCACGTGTGGTGTTTATATAGCACCCGGGGCCTCTGGAAACGAAGCAAAGTCGACCAAGCCTTCCACTACAATGGCGAAAAGAGAAATAGAAGAGGTGATATATCCTATTAAGATCATCCATACTAGACTAGTTTGCCATTGACTCGAAGAAGAACATCTAGGCTGATAATAAATAGTATTCAAATTTCCTTGAAGATTAAATCATTGGTTGTAAATAATGCGATTAAAAAGAAATTTAGGATAAGAGAGAGTAGCAGTCCAATATTTCTGCCTTGAAAGGTAATATCAGTATCGTGCACACCATACAAGCTGTATGCTTGGAAATTGATAAAATTATCTTAATGAATCTTTCATCTTAACGAATAATATATTTCTAACAAACATAACAAGTATTTAAATAAAAACAAAGAATTTTTTTTACTAAAAATACACATTAATTTACATTAAAAAAACAGATATGTTTCACATGGTATTTATTCTTTCTATAAAATTTGTAACAATATATAGAAATATAAGTGTACAGTTAAGATTTTTATACTAAAGGAGAATGACAACCATCCAATACATGTATGGTTTAGAACGAACGTGAATAGTGTAAAACGAAAGTGAGTTTATTAAACACGTTTGTTTTATTTTCTTTTTTTTATATTTATTAAAGTTGCGTGTTTCGTCTATTAAGGGTCTAATAATGTTTCCATTTGTATCGCAACGCACATAATAAAATATGTCTTTATTCCAATTAATTAGTAAATTAAATAATTAATACGAATGAAAACGTATGTTTTCACATTTGATAATATCTTAGAAAGGCGGCACATGTCATTCCCATAAACCGCAATAAAACTTTTATACAACAGTTATTTTCATTTGTATCCTTAACGTTGATCAAAGGCCAGGCGCTGTTTTCAGTTCGTATAGTATACAGGCCAGCGGGTATTATATTACAACTTTTAAGCAAATTGCTAAGAGTTGTGCAATACGCTATGTTAATTTGTTGTAAATTTGCCGGCTGGAGTACAAAAAAGATCCTAAACAATAAACAAGTCATCGTGGTGGCGGCTTACAGCCTCAGCGCATCTGAACTCCGACATTTTGAAGAGATCTCTCGGTCCCAAGGCGCCCGTTTGCTCCTAAATTTAGCTTGATGACATTCTCCACATATCATGCCCGATGCTGTGTTATACAACTGGTTTCAAATATTTAAATGCAATACACGGATGATATAATAATGGTATTTTTAAAACTATCATCTACCTTGGATTATCCTGTTTTACAAATTATTATTATATTATTCATAAAAAATGTTTAAAATACACGGATTCGCACAACAATTAATAATAGAATATCTATTTCAAAATATCAAACACTTATCATTTTTACGTAAACAACATCCTAAAACCAAAAAAAACGTGATTTAATAATTTAACATTAAAAAAAGAACCATTTCTAATTTATGACATTGTAGCAAAGTTACGGTTTTCATATGTTACGTTAAGATAGTTTTTTTAAACTTATCGTAATAAAATCGAATGTTTTTGTACGTCGAAAACACATGTAGGCATGGCGCCAATATATAATATGTAAACATCATAATGGTGATACGTGGTGGTGGCGACGAATGCTGCGTATACCCTGGACGGCAAGAAGAATTATTCAGTCAATCATTGACCAGCTGGGTATCAGCGAAAGACTCTCGCGGATGTGATGTGGATGTTGAAATATTTTAGACACAGCCCGGAGAGATCAGGACAACCTTGAAAAGCTCATTATCATGGGCAAAGTGGAGGAAAGGCGACCACAAGGACGACCACCGAGTCGCTGGTCCGATCAAATCAGGGATCTGACTGGTCTTTCATTGGCTGCAGCCTGGAGACTGTCGGGTGACAGGAGCGCATGGCGTGCCATGGTCAATAATTTACAGGATGGACACGACACTCAATCACGAGGAATACGACTGAGAAGAAGATATAATATAAGCCAACGATGGCGATCAAACGTTTTATTTTTAAATATTTTGAAGATATTTCTATCAATCAATCAACAATGGCGCTACAACCCACCCTGGGCCGTGACCTCCTTCAAAATTAGCCCGGATTCTCCAGTTTGTAAAACCAATTGCCTTGATGTCCTCATTTGTGTAATTCGGTCTCGGCAATATACTCGTATCTGTGATCTTTAAAATTTATCAAGTAAAAGTATTAGATTTAGATTACTTGTGTATCTAATGTATCAGGAGCACAGAAAGGCAAAATAAACGCAATTCCGGTGTTTTATAAAATTAAAATTGTGAACTTGCAATTCAACCAGAATAGATATGATACTTTGAAATATGCGCTTTCAGATTTTTTTAACAGAATTTTAAAAATGTTTTTACATTTTCTCATTTCAGATGGATTTTGCAAAAAGAACGCGCCAATTTCAAATTATCTCATTTGATGTAGTTTTACAAATTTATCCAACCACCGTTAAAGATACAATATATATTATTTCATCAAACATCAATTTTATTCCATAAACGTTCCACAAATTTTCAAATGATATACCTACATTCAGAAATTGTTCCACGATTCAATAATTTTAAATGGTCCAATGCCTAAACGGTAGTGTTCCATTATGATGTAAATTGAATTATTGATTCCTTATTTTGACACAAGAAAAAAATTTAAATTATGAAACGTTTGTGCGGCAAATAAATTACCCCCTTTAGTCAAGGTGGAGGCTTGCGTAAAAGTCGGCTAAATTAATATCTAATTGTTAGGAAATCAGAATCAATCACGACACCGCAAGGCAACGGGGGAAACGGAACCGCCTGATATGATTGTAATACCCACGCGGCCGTCGTGACTCGAGACTCGACTCTGGCGAGGCTTGAGAATTGCCGGAGACTTGAGCAGTCTATGACAGGAGTAGCAATCATTGTTTTGTACAGTGGCTGTGCGTAAAGTCACCAACCCCAAAGAAAAAACATCACATTTAATGAAAAGATCTAAGCATTTTTGCCATATTGAGTGGCTGGCAACCTCCGGTAGCAACGTAGATACTATTATACGTATACAAATGAAGAAACTTATCGTAATAATGACGTAATTGACAAAAATTAATGCAAATGGCATCTATCACACATACTCAGATCTTGCTACAAATGGTTGATAAAAAAACATGTGTTTTAATGAATAGCTAAAATACTCGTATGTTGAGAAATTGACGATTTTTTCTTCAAGCATTGGAGATTGGTGGTAGAAATAATAATACAGATTCTATTAAAAATACTGATGAAAATTATAAAGATAGATAAATGAATGTGTGTTATGTATATGTTATGTATATTTAATTGTTTGTAATTGTAGACGAAATAGCTGTCACTACAATCTCACACTCAACCGGATGGTGGTCTAGGGGATAGAACGCTTGGCTCCTGATCCAGGGGACATGGGTTCAAGCCTGGACACGACCAGATTCCTTCTTCATAATAATGAGCTATTTTCTGCTCACATTGAAGATTGTAAAATAAATTCTAATATCATTGATATAAATCCTTGATTGTAGTCTTAAAAAATAATAATAATAATAAATTGTGATACGCATAATAACGATGTTTTAAATTTAAACATGTAAGAAAATTGTATACATAAGAGAAAAAAGTGATGCAATGAAAATAGATTTTTTTTAATACAATTTTTAAGCTTTCATTGCTTCCCTTCCCTGCCACCGAATACAGCTAGTGTATGTAGTATTTGGTCCGTACGTCGGGTACCAGGTAAAATACTTGGGGACGGGAGCTTGTCCTTGCGGTACCGGATGTGTTAGCGCCTGGCAGTTGTACTATCTGACCACCGGTTCTGTGCGCCCTGACTATAACGCCCAAAGCTCAGTTCACACTTGCCAAAACAAAAATACGAAAGTTATTTAAATAAACTTTGAAATATTTCTATATTGATTTTGAAAATGCCCTATTTTGTACCTAGTTAGAAATTGCTTTTGAAATTTTGTTCCAACCGACTTTGAAGATTGAATTTATGAGACGCATGTTACTAATAATTGCTTTCTAGTCATTTTAATTCTATACAACATGGACGGGTGATTGCATTTAATATTTTTTTTCTTATATCCAACATATCGTTTTGAACCCAATTACTGTATATAATTTATTTTAGCATTCTCATGACATGTGATAGGTAGCCAATCTATCGCCATTTTACTGTCACGTGAATTCTACACCAAAATAACGACAGGGTGACAATCACACTGCCATCGCCGGGAATCGAACCCGGGACCTTCGGTATGGAAGTCACTCTTACCACTATGCCACGAAGGTCGACATAACTGTCAATAATATCAATTTATATTATATCATTTTGGGACAGTTTTAAGATTTTTTTTTCAGAGGTAAGTTTTTGAGGTGTTCACAATTTTATTCCATAATTATGATTTTTTGTAAAAATAACGCGTTTTTTCACTTAAGGGTTTATATAAAGATTTTTTAATATTTCAAGGATTACAGTATTTTTAATTAAAACTTAAACTTTAAATTTAATATAACATTATAATTAGAAAACGATATTTCAAATTGTTACTGTTTATTTAAATACGTGATTTGTTACACTTCAAGATTAATAAATTTTTAAAATAAAAGATTACCTATTTGTATAATAAAACATTATTCGTATTGCAAAATCATTGATAAAAAAATACTGTTTTTAAACTGGATATTTTTTTTCATCGACCGTTACCAATCCCAATGGGTAAGAAATACTATATTCAAATGACAACAAAAAATCCTTTTTTATTTCTCGCATTCATGATACGTGTAAGCGCAGCTTAATTATCGCCAAACCAGACATGATCCTTGACGCGCCGCGGTAGAGTTTAATTATAAAACGAATATATTAACAAATTGGAGTACTCCAGTTAGGTCTACATTGTCAAAGAAGCCATTAGGAGTCGGACTATTTGAGTTATGCCATGTAGGTGTGAAACAATGGCATTATTATTTAATACATACAGTTTGAAATATGCACCATTATGACTAGTCATTTATCACCCGAGAACTTTTAATGTTTCCTTATTCTGGATATCATTCATCATGCTAAATGAAGTAGACATTAAGTACGTCAGAGCGGCAATTATTTCTGTCAATAATGTTTTAGTTTTGTCCACACCACGAGAGAGTAAAGTTACACTTTTATTGTATAAATGAGTTGGGATAGCACCAGGAAGCAGAAAAAGAATCACTCGCATCAAGAAATATGTTTAAAAAGTACATATTTTATTATCTCCACATTTGAATATCTTATTTTAAAAATAAAATTATCTTCTTCTTCTTCTTCCTTGTTGTAGACCTAGGTGATCTGTTCTCCACAGTGTTCCTCCTCCTGTGAGGTAGATTCCCAGCTGTCCTTCCATCTCTTAGGAGGTCTTTCACGAGGACGAGTCCCATGAGGCTGATTATGCAATGCAATATATGGGAGTCTCGTGGTGTCTATTCTATGAACATGATCATACCAGTCCCCCTTTCGCTGTTTGCTCCATCTTATTTTATCCTCAACCTCACATATCTCTCTTATTCTGGTGTTCCTCACGAGATCTCCCAGTGTCTTGCCTGCTATCGTCCTCAGTGTTGCTGACGTCCTCAGTGTTAATAAAATAAATAAAGTTATGGTATGTTTATATCCACAACGAATTTCTAATTGTAGTTTGGTGGGTAGACTAATCAGGGGATATGTCGAGAACTCGGCCGTGCTGGAGGATGTGGGTATTTTTGTCCCTGATAGATATTTTTGGTAGCGACAGCAAAGATTGCTTTACCTACCGGCTGCCAGAACCAACCTGCCACCGGTGACACCAGTGGGAAGAGCAATTAGCCTTCTAAACACAGTCTCCTCGGAGATCGACGTCTTTAATAACCTGACTTTAGAGACTATATATGTATTGTTCCTAATGTTCCTAATGTCAAACGTAATGTCTGTTGCAATAATTAACTGATTTGATTTGAATCTAAGGATGTCCTAAACGTGATCACATTGAGAGTGCCAAAAAGCGCTGTTCACAAGTTCAAGATCACAATGGATACTTGTAATACGTAAACATAATTTTAAAAATTAATACGAATGAAAATGTCAGTTTTCTAGAAGTTTTATTTTATTTTATGGGAATGACATGTTTGACATACTAAGGCATTATCAAATGATTATTAATGACATTTAATAATGCCTTAGAAGGGCGAAACAAGTCATTCCAATTAAATGTAATAAAACTTCTAGAAAACTGACGTTTTAATTCGTATTAATTATTTATTATTGAGATTAACATCATTGTTCAAGGCATCATAAATAATTTTAATACTTTGAGTTTTCTTAACGAGAGAATCTCACGTATAAACTTATTTAAGATTAATTGTATTCTTTCATATGAAGTTTTTCAGTCAACCGGGGGTCTCTGTAGTCGGTATATCAAATATATATCTACATTCGTATTGTCTGTGTGTTTTGACTACCGTTTTGAATAGATTTAATCTATCTGTAAGTATTTATCTCTCAATAGTCTTGAGTGTTGTTTTTTTATGTATATTATTCTTGTTAACAAGTAGCCTTGATTTGTCACCGAGAAAAAAAACTAATTTAAATGTTTTTTTTTTATTATCAAAATAAACAAGCGTTTTTTTTTCAGAGCAGTACCAACAAAGTTTACGTAAAAAATACTTACACTATAGAACGAAATCAAGTCATATAACTGTTAAGATATAGGTATAATTTAGGTATCTGTAGCATTTAAACTGGAAAATTACATTAATTCACCAAAATCATACGGAAACAGATTAATAAAAACAATTTATTGTCCTAAATATACAATCAAATAGTACAAGAAACGCACGAGTGACTGCGTTGACACTTACGAAAATTGTTGCAAATAAAAAAATACGAGTTAGTACAAATATAATATAATGAAATAATACGCGAGTTACAAAACCGAGTGTATCCAATTAATGAGCACGATCGTGTATTTGATTACTCCTTTTTGTATAAAATATAAAAGTGTATTTTGCATAAACTTTTACGGTTTTTAGCAAATTTGTGTTTTTATCAAATATAATTGAGGTATCAGGTACACAACAATGTTTTTATGATCATTTATTCAAATGCGGTGACTTCGGCGACGTAAGTGATGGTGTTAGGATGAAGAATTTAGTTTAATTTTAGTATAAGGGAAGAGCCTGGAGAACACTGGCGAGAGACCGAGAGAGATGGCGTGGGGGTGGAGAAGCTAACGTCCAGCAGTGGATGGAGACAAGCTGACGAAAAATAAAGTGTTCTTATTTTGCACTAGTAATGAGGTTAAATTATATTTTCAACAGACATTGAATAATTAAGTAAGTTTTTAAAATATTAATATGTATTTAAAAGATTGCTGGAGTGGCACCCAGGAGGTAGAAGACCAGTTGGACGACCAAGACTGCGAACGGAGGATAAAGTTGGGAGAGATGGGGCGAAATTGTTACGAGTGTCAGATTGGAGGGTCGAAGCGGGGGACAGAAAGAGTTGGAGGCGAAGAATACTCGATATGGGCTGTAGGGCCATCGAAGAAGAAGAAGAAGAATAAATAACAGTTGACAAACTTTTCGATTCCTTAACATTCATACATCCTGTCATGCAGGCACGTCAAATTCTCCGACTCTTCACGTGCCGATATTCAATATTTGATTTATTTGATCATGCCACGTTTTCCTTGGCCTCTATTTCTAGCTCCGTTCACGTCATTCTGTCTTCATTCAATCTTTATATGTGTCCAAATTACCTCAATGTTTCTTTCATTAATTTGTTCATAATACTTTCATTCGTGCCACAGTAACTTCTTATATTTGCATTTGACATTCTAACACATATGCAGATATAGCACACATTCGTCTAAGATATCTCATTTGTACTACATTTATTCTACCTATCTTGATATTTAATATTAAAAAAAAAATTAATATAAAGTAAAATATGATAATTGAAGAGAGCGAATACATTCAGAAAATATATTTGCATTTTAATTTGTGAATGACAAAAAAACTAGTCAGAAAACAATATTTACAAGATTCTTAAAGATAGCGTCTGACCTTTGGTGCAGTTCCGGAATAGCGTATGCTAATTATTCTCACAAGCACTTGTCCCCTACAGAGACGAGGGTATCGAGTTAGTCACAGTGAGGCCGGGCATACAGATGTTCACATATCGTCGAGTTTTGATCGTCAACCGGTTTTGCTACACCTTGCAACACCGTTCGCCGAAATCTCTTTTGACGAATATGCTTCGGGTAATTTCATAAATTCAACACACACTCTATGATGCTTACCCGATGAACTTAGTGTTAAAATAGTTACACATAATATGTTTATATGTAAAATTATGTTTTTTTTCTCAACACGAATGAAATAGTAAGAGCTAATGTTAGATTTAGCATACATTTAACCCTTTTCTTGACACTGTATTTATAACGCTTGCTTATTTTATAAATAAGAGAAAAAAATTCTTGCTCCTTTTTAAGCTGTGGTATTGGCAATTTTTTATTTTTTATGCAAATATTTTAACTACATACAAAATTCGAATTAATATTTAAGATTAATAAAAAACATGTTTAAATAAACTTAAAGATAAGGAAATCTCTTGGACGATGTACGTTATGTACCTATGTGTATGAAAGAGTGGCAAATAAGATTAAAAAAATGAATGCAGTTCTAATAAATACCTTATTGACAAAATAATGAAAGATTCATTAAGATATGAAAACAAATAATGAATAAAGAATAGAATAGTAAAGAAAATATTTGTGAACGGTGTAAACAGAACAATAAATAGGGGAATACAGAAAAAAACGTGGCACGATCATAACAAGCAAATATTAAATGGCAGCCACGTGAGGAATCTGAGAAATCTACGTGCATACATAACATACATACACGATGTATGAATGATGAGGAAGAGAGAGAGAGTTATGTAATTTTTCTGAATGAATATACAAGTTTTCAGGATTGCCAACAACTAACCATCACGGAGGGGTAGGCTGAGAGGATGGACCGCCATACTGCTCTGTCTTGACATGCCTCTTTAGTTTCCTCTACATTCATACATCGTATGGTAGATGAAAACAGTAAATTATTGTACCCTTTCTTGAGATTTCTTTTACACACAATTATACTTCGATTGCTCCAGCATCACTAAGAGTGTTAAACGTTGAAGATGTTTAGCCGTCGTTAAGAGTGTCGCAGTACCAAATGAAAAGTTTTGTCGCAAGATCGACCTTCTTGAGAAAAGCGAAGCATCCGTCAAAGTTGCTTCACCGCACCAAAATCACAACATTTCTCAATCTCTTGCCTAAATCACGCATTCATGGTGAGTATAAATTTCGTTGAACTTATGTCAGTGTATCAACCGAGTCACGGTCAATATCTTCTCACGACCTGGATATACAAATCCTACAGACATTTTGATGTCATTTTCATTTCTGATTTGTTAAATATGTAATTTATGATTAGTTGTGGACTGTCTTATCCGTTATAAGATTTAGCCTTCGGTAATTGCAAAAAGAAGTGAAATCACTGCGCGAGTTAACGAGATAAAGAGCGGCGACTATCTCTCCCATCATCTGGATTTAAGAAAAAAAAAGTAATTACTTATATCTTGAAAGCATCAAACAAAATCTATTACTTAGGCTATCTTTATTCATAATTTGTTGAACTTATTGCATGGTTATAGTATAATTTTGATAAACAGAATGAAATAGAAATTTCGAGAATTTTTTTTTCTGATTAGTATGATTAGCCATGTGATTTAATGATTTTTTGATAAACCAAAGAAATTTGTGTTAATTTAATATACCAGCTTTACTGATTTTAAATACGAGTATATTATATTTGTACAATACGAATACAAATATATATTTTTTATTTCATAATATAAGAAAAATCTTCGTTACGCTTTTAAACCGCTGTACCACAAACGAGTATATTAAATTATGTTTTAATACTTTTAATGAAAGCAATAATAAAACATGAAATATTTTAATTGCATTAATATTTAATGCGGTAAAAACAGTTGTCAATTGAAACAACTGAAGCCGAAAATACTGAGAGATAAATGATGTATTTTTTTAACTTTTCAATTTTTTACCCACAGGAAGGGCGTCTAAAGGCCGACACATCTATGAGAAAAGTGCGAAATATGAAATTAAATTGGTTTTCAAAACTTACTGTATAAAAATAAAATACTTTCGAAGAATTCTTATCAATTCAATTTAGGAAACTATTTAAAATCTAAGATTTTGATAAAAAATATAGTTTTTTTAATCTAGAGAATCTCTGAATTCTTCATCATAATAAAAGATTTACATTAGATGTTTTAATATGAGTAGGGAAGTAAAAATACATATTCTTGATTAGTAGTTACATTGAATATAAGTTTGGTGATATATTGAAAGCTTTTAAAAAACACTCGCAAAAATAGTACATAGTTGTGTATTCGAGCTATAGTTTAACTCTTGTGAATTAAAATTATCAGTAAATAAATAAATAAAATCCAACCTTAGAGGAGGTTGTTGGCATGCAGCACGACTAAAAAATCACAAGACAAGATAAACAAAACATAATAATTCATTAACAACTCACATGTTTAGTTAACACGGCATCTGCTAATGAGCAGGTTATGAATACTCAATTAGTGAGGCGTATTAGTTTACTTATAATTAAAACATTTCATCGAGTAGTGATCGTTCTGTCAAGGATAATTTGATATTGTTGAAAACGTCAATTACCAGCATCACGGGGGTCATCTTGCGGGTCACGCAAAAAGTAGGATTACATCAAATATGAAACAGGATCTTCTTTGATAACGTCACCATGTTTGTATGAAACAATACTCTAGGAATGTGGGGATGAGTGTGAAGTAGTCAAAGAAAAAATCACGTGTCAGTTAAATCTTTTTGTAGAAAAAATATTATATATGAAGAACACATTTATGATCATTATAAAAAAAACTTAAAAAAATCTAAGTATAATATATTAACATAAAGTACTATTAACTATCTAACCAAATAACCATTATTTCTTCTATGTTTACCATAACTTTGTGTTGATCAATGTTTATTTCTTTGTAAACAAGGCTTTTATATTTTTTTAAATTAAATGAACACAAACAAGTTTCAGACGTAGAAGCCCTTCAATATCTGTCAAGACTAATCACATTCATGAAAAATATTTATATTGTATATACAATAATTAACTACACCGATGAAAGGCTTCTGCGCCCGAAACATTATTGTGTTAATGTCATTTTAATTTTTAATAAAGTGATCTTTATAAAGAAATAAACATTGTTTATAACCACAAAGCCGCTTCCACAGAGGAGTAGACAGAAATGAAGAACCGCCACACTTCTCATACTCTATATGCTTACATCATACCACGCACGCTCGTCAATTTTTCCGCCGCCTTTTAGTAATTTGCAAATTTAGTTATGCCATGATTTCCTCGGCCATCCTCGGTTTCTTTTTCTCATCAAACAGCTTGTATATAACTGTTTAACCTATTTTTTGTTTCTTGAACAATGATTAAACACTCCACATTAATTAAATAATATGAATATAAACGTCTGTTTTCTAGATGTTTTATTATAATTTATGGGAATGACATATTTCGCCTTTCTCTTATTAAATGTCAGGTTAGGTTCAGCATAGTATATGCAAACATTTGATACTGTCTTACAATGGCGAAACATGTAATTTCCATAAACTTCTAGAAAACAGACGTTTTATTTCGTATTAACTTTTAACCATTCTTCTTAAATCCATTTGTTCCATAAGACAAGAAATGTGCTACTCAAATCCTGCTTCGAAAATTTCTACGAGCTTTAAGTTAAATGATTAACGAGTGGAGGTGTTCACGTAAGTAAGTCTGTAAGATTGTCCATAATGAATCGAATTATGCATCCCTAGAGCAGAGTAATGGGAGTTGAGGCGAGTTGGAGAGTGGGAGAGTGGGAGAGTCGTGCTAGATGACGAGTGCTCAACACCTCGCCTATATTAGCATAATGAATTCGTGTCACTGATTGCCGATACCGCGCGGCCTGTGGGCGTGCAGCCCCGGGAGGCTGGGGATACGGAACTCCGCAGGGAAGCACGGGCTTCGGCCTATTCGTGTAAGATGGATGCACTACACGGCACGACGTCGTTTAATTAGCGGAAATACAGACTCTGCCTTCATTTACATAGAAGGGTGCTAGCTTCAATTAGAAAATCATTAGGAACTGTGTTACTAATTATCTAATGAATAAAGACTCCACTCCCAACACAAATTGTATATTCTAAAATGGGAATGAAAATCTTTATACCTACAATTCCTAATATATTTTTGTTGCAAAAACAATAAAATATAAAAAATAAAGTTTGTCACAACGCGAAGTTAAATAATACATTGTTTATAATTTCCATTCTATTTAATTTTATTTGCCATTTGTTCATGCTTCTATCACAGAATTTTCTCTGTGCATTATTGTTACATATGACAATATGCGAGTAGATAGACGCATAGAAAGAGTTATGCTATGGAAAATATAGTCTGAATATGGAATAAGCACAAAACTGATCATGACAATACATTGCTGTATACGGAAAGCACTGAGAGTAAAGTTGTCTCAGAGTAAATAGGGATCTAACAGCCTGGTTTGATATCAATTAAGGTGTATATATGTAAGTATGCCAGGACAGAACAATCTGACGGTCCATTCTTTTTACCTACTCTATTCCATTCTTAGTCCCCGGAGGTGGAGAGGGGATGATAGTTAGTTTTTAGTTAATTATATATGACAAATTCTAAACTCTGTAGTGTGAAAATGAGGTATTACTTAATATTGAATATTTATTTTGATTTGAAATTGTTTTTTGTCATTATTATGTTATAAGATTATGACACGTTTATATATTTATTTAAAAACTTAAAAGAGAAAATAAACGTTATTTTACATTTAATCTTCAATATGAGCAAACCCATATCATGCCCATAATCTAACTTATGTTCTGTTAGGAGTCATAGATGAAATTATCTGAAACACTTCTCAAAGGCTTTTAAGGTAAGATTATTAACCATTTTTATAATTAGAGTTGGTGATGGAAGAGTGAAAATTTTTTTTTTTTACCTTGCACTCACTATATCGGAAGCTTATCAAAATAATTATATATAAATCCGTTGCCCGTAAAATGAATATTATGTATCAGACAAAAAAAAATATTTATTATATATTGTATAACAATAAAAGAAATGCTAGTTATATCACATCAGAGTAGAAATAGTATTTCTCATTTTTTTGTGAATAATCAAAGGCTTTTGCCTTTTCATAAGTAACATATTGTTAACCGCACCAAGTGTTTTAAGACCCTCCATGGAAAATGTTATCACATTTGTAACGTGTAAAATATATAGACGAAGGTTGTAGCATGATTTATTTAGAGTCACGGATCCGAAGTGTAAAAGGCCGTAAGTAGATCGCCCCGTGATAAGGGAAATGGACACGTAAGTCGTGACGTGTGTGATCTGTTATTCCTTAGCGCTTACACGCACATTACGAATACTTCTATACGTAATATTTAAAATTGGTGTTTTGCAATATAATGTATGAAGGCATTAATGTGCCATTATTCTCAACTTACCCAAATTAACCATCTTGGCTCTGGTGATACCACCAGTAAGGAAAGCAATCAAGTTAATTGGTAATTTTGATTTACTTCTATGTTGGGCATAATTTGTGTTGTAGATGTTTTATTCATCTTTTTCTTTTTTAAATAAATACTTTTTATATCCAACACTTACTTTAAAAAAATAATAAATTATATATCAGACATGTTTTGGACAACCAGTCTTTCCTCAGTGATATTATAAAGAGACATATTTTAAATATGTATCTTTATAATATCACTGAAGAAGGACTGGTTGTCTGAAACATGTCTGATACATAATTTAATTTTTTTTAAAGTTAATGTTGTATATACAAAGTATACAAAAAAGAAAAAGACTAATTGGTAATTTTGATCATCATATTTTTTTATATAAATAAAAACATTTCCAAGATTTTAATACTTCAAATACTTGAAATGGAAAATAAGTATGAATTTTTCACGTTCCTTTCTACACTACGTGTACAATACTTAAAACTCTATGTTATATGCACTGCGTGTTTATGTATCAAAATGGCCCATTATAATATAAGCAATTTATAGTTTATTTTGTATTAATTTCGTAACTGAATCAAATATGATTAAAATAATTATGGTTTAAAATATCGTTATGAACGATAAGTTTTAGTAATATTCTTTGCAAAAGAGGAAATGTTTTATTTATGAAAGCTGAATGGACTCACCTCATCCCATCAAAGCCATCGTCGGATCCATTGATGGTGAGAACGGGCGCACGTGCGTAGGCCTTGGCTACCCTCCTATTTCTCTCCAGGACGATCACTTTGGCCCAGATCTCGTCATCTATCTGGGTCCATTTGTCCAGCACTTCTTGTATGTGTTCCTGAAACAAATTTAAAAAAATCAGTATACTTAATCAAGGTGGAAAGATTTGATAAGGTTGTTTCAATTACCTCAATTTACAGTGGTTTATAAAGGAAACTTTATTAATTTAAAACAAATAGTTTATATATTAATTAAGATATTTATTTAACCCTTACAAATTGTCTTAAATGTACCTATTGTAAAAATGCTGTGAATTAAATTTGGACCTTGATTGTATAAAAGTATAGAATACTGTTTACATTTTCTATATTTATGATTATTGTATATTTACTCTATGCTATTGTTCATACAAGTGAATAAGTACTTATTATGGTGCTTTAATTGCATTTTTGATTTTTTTATTTGATATTCAATTTACATTGCTGAAAATTTACTCTTTTATATATGCGTACTTTAATATTATAAATATTAACTTTCTAAAACCCTATTTTGGAAGTAAATAAACAAAACTATCGTACTTAAAAATTTAAATATACTTTATTACACGTAACACTCAATACCCTTTTAATTCTACGTGTTTCGGATGGTTATTATCTTTCATCGGTGTTTAAATATGTTGACGCTGTTGAAGGATGATATAAAATCTTCAATAAAATGAGATACGAAAACATAAAAATGACTAATGTTCCAATCAACTTTTAACAAGAAATTAGAAAAAAATTAACATGGTCGCCTATTCGTTCTGTCGACTGTTTCAAAACGTCGCTTTTGATTTATATTCCGATCAAAATAATCTCGTAAAAACGATTCAAATCATACAAGGGCATGTTCAGTTTTAAAATATGGATTTACACGTACATATCTAGTTACATGATACATGATGCTGTGTTGCGATGGTTGTGTACGTGTGTTAAGTTCGCGTAGGTAATAATTAGGTAACAAGTAATAAGTAACAACTTCTAACCTACTTAGGAACCGAACATTAAGCTGTGACTACATTTTAATCTCAAATTGGAACAGAATCTGGTAATTTGGAGCAAATCGTGATTGAAATTAAGCGCAATGAAAAATTCATTACCATCTAATAGCTTTCCGATCAAGGGCAGCCCGATTATTTTACGGCACGAGATTGTGCGTTATTAATTGTATTAGTACGTTCCTTGAGAAATAGTGGGAGGTTCCCAATACGTAATGCGTATATTTATCTTAATAACGCGTAGGTACACGCTGACATATTAAAGGTTACATTTATACTTATTTGAATCGAATTGTACAGATGCCAGATCTTTCAATTAATATAATTTTCGTTGATTCAAAATTAAACGATTCTTATTGTTAAATAGTCCATTGTTTTGGCCGAAACACTAAGATACTTCAACATTATTACTGTTCAAATTTAAACCAATGTTATAATATCACAATTTCTTTTTATTCACTGAGAATGTCGCAACAGCTGTTTCGCTAACCAATGTTGGCGTCATGAGGTGTTACAACTTCTTAGTATTATTTAGGTAGATTCTTATTATTTTTGTCATCCATCGAGCTTGCATTCCTGATAACGTTGTAAAATTAAATAAAGTTTCTTATTTACTAATTTGATACACCCTTTTAACGAGTGACATAGTTTTAACAGCTAACACCTAGTAATCTTTCATTTCCGGAAGTCAATATAATGTTTTTAAAAATAAACTCACCAAGAAAGTTAATTCATAACAGCAAACTAATTCAAAAATGAATATTTGGGATAAGTCAGTTTATTACATTAAATTGATAAACCCGTCTGTTTTATAGACCTTTCATTATGTATTATTTAAAAAAAATGATAATGCCTCAGCAAGGTGAAACATGTCTCTTCAATCACATATTAACCAATTTCTAGAAAACGGACGTTTTCATTAATATTTAATATGAAGTTTAATTTTATTGTTCTAAAATCAATAAATGTATATAAGTGTTATTATCGACTTTATAAATATGTAGAAGAATTTATAAATAAGAACAACATCATATTGATTATGAGATTTAACAGGTTCCTATTTGAAAAATGAAATTAGAATAATTTTGGAAATATTAATCTTTTGTATTGCATTGCAATAACAATAAGAAATTTGGACACACAGCCCGGAGAGATCGGGACAACCTTGAAAAGCACATCATCATGGACAAAGTGGAGGGAAGACGACCACCGAGCCGCTGGTCCGATCAAATCAGGGATCTGACTGGACTCTCATTAGCTGCAGCCTGGAGACTGACGGGTGACAGCGCATGGTGTAACATGGTCAATAGTTTACAGGATGGACACGACCCTCAATCATGAGGAATACGACTGAGAAGAAATAATAACAATATCATACAAATAGGCTTTCAGATAAACACTCATAAATGAACAGTTTTCTTATTCGATATTCAGATCAAAATAACGAACACAGCAATTTAAAACGTTTATATCTGTGGGTAATAAAATTAGATACGTGGGCAGTAAGTACTTACACAAAAAACAAGTACGCAAGTAGCTTGGAGTTCTAACTTATTTATAGTTATGCGTTGATAACATTTGTGGGCAAATAAACACTCGATCATATCCATAAACCAATTACGTTCGCAAGGTCGAGTATGACACTGATGATATTTAGTACTGGGAGATAGTCAATGTATTTTGAATTAACTGATCGCGTTAAGAAATCAGTTTTTAAATTAAAGCTAATATCTTACAATTTCCTAATGAATTATACTTTAAAAAATGATTAGTTTGCTGTTTTCTGTTAGATATCAACGTTCACAAAAATCATGCAGTTAGGAATACAGTTTTTCTTTTTTAATTATTTTGTTCTGTTCATTTTCCATTAAAAAACATATAAAAACTAACTAACCAACCATAACGCCGTGTCTCCAAAGGGGTAAGCTGATACCACCATACTGCTTTCAGTATTTGAATAATTTGGTAAAATCATGCTTTACTTTGTCTTCCACGGCTACTCCTTCCACTCACACTGCTTTTATACAACATTTTAAGAAATTCTTCTCTACATACAATAGTATTAATTACAAATATTAAGAAGGAAAGCTCATGTACTTGGAAAAGAAAGCCATCGTACTGAAATCTCAAGATCTTAATTACAGAGAAATTAACCTTTGACACGTGAATTATCTTACTCAAGTGCCACAGAAAAAAGTTTATTTATTTTTGTAATAGCAATGATAAGTATATTTATTGAAACATTAAATGCATATATTAACGTTCATTTCAAAAACCGAACACATTAATATGATTAACTACCGACCAACTTTCGCTAATTAATAAATCTCTGAACATCTTAATCAGTGTCGAACAACTCTATCAGACAGATCGTTTCTTACGTACATATTTTATTTTGTATTTAAACAAAAGATATTTTTCAAAGAACCGATGTATCAGTATTTCTTTTTATTGTGAATTTTTATTATTCATATAATTTGTGTAAACGTATGAAAAATAAATAGTTAAGATTCTTGACTATCGTTTGAATTGTTTTGTCTACCCAATTATGGTTTAATTAAACACTCAAAAAGCTTTTAATCGTGATAAAATTATTTTTAAATCAAGTACTTAAACAGGTACCTAATACTTATTTTATTAACTGTTTGGTTTTAGTTAATTAATACGGTTGAAATCGTTTTTTTCTGGAATTTTAATTTTTATGTGCTAATAAAACTTCTAAAAAAAATTTCATTCATATTAATCATTTAATTTAGAGTTTAATATCTTTATTTAAGAAGAAAAATATTAATTATTGTATGTATATTTTTTATAACAGTTAATTTTCTTTGATATATATAGTATGTACAAAGGACCTACGATTTATGATATAATTAAAATTTTACAGTTTATACATAAATAAAAAATAGTTACAAATATTGTCCATATTGCTGTACTCACTGTTCTCTAGAGGCGTATCAACTCAACTGTGAAAAATGTATTACTTTAAACTTTTTTATGTGTTATCACAGATATATACTATGTTAAATTTGATTGAAAACTCAACGCTAGCCTAATAAAACGTATAAATCATATTATATTACACATTTGTGCACCATAATTTTACAAGTTACAAGATAACTGTTACAATTACAAGATAAATTGTTTTAAAAAAATCTCATTTTATATATTTGAACCTAAATAACGGATGGTCGATTAGAGGGTAAATTTTAATGACATTTTCTTAAAAGGTAAGTAGTAGGTAGATACGAAGTACTTACCTTAGACTGATGAAGAAAAGAAATCAAAAACTAAAAGAAATGCCATGAAACTTTCTCTACCTTTCCCAGCTATCGTTGGGTGCTAAATAGAAATGATTGATAGTGAAGTTGAAGAGATACAAACGTACATGCACCCAGTGGCGGGTGCCCAATCTTTCCTCAAGTGTCTATCACATTTGTAAATTTTAACATACTAACTTACTAACCATCACGTCGAAATACTGAAAAAGAAAATGTTTTTAATATCTCATAAGCTGCTCTATGAAAGACTTTTTGCACTTTCTTATTTATTTTATGAAGGTATAAAACCTATGAAACCCGATTTGGAAGGTATAAAACCTACAAAACATGTCAAGAATTTGAAAAAAAGAGCATTGTCATAAAATTTCGTCAACGTGGAATTCCATAGTGTGAAAACCGTAAGTTTATCATAAGTTTTTAGATGGCATAATCGTTTCATTATTATTGTATTTCGACTATTCTATGTATTTCATCAAAGTTATAGATTATTACAAATATTTTAATCTGAAAGACTTTATTATTTAATATGTAATATAAAAAATACGATAAGAAAAATAATCTTTCAAATCAGTTGTATAAGAATTTCTTATAATTTTTATTAAAATGTGTAAATTTTATGTGAGAATGAAATTTATTGATTTGTAAGCCATCTATAAAATATATTTGCATATCTTTTTGGCTGTAAAATTTTAGAAAAATTATTTCTCTTTAAATTGTTGATTAAATAAGTAAGTAAGGGTGCCAGTTCTCGCTTAAAAGAAATGACTTTATATTGTGTCGATAAAACTTGCTTGGTAACAATTCTTAAATAATTACCCGCTTCTGCTGCTAGTTAGCACCCGTCATTTTTTCAATGAATAAAAAAAATGTTTAGGACATTACTCGGAACGGTAATCTAATGGCAGTTACTGCGGATTAGCGTGTAAAATGGCTACTTGGAGAAATTCTTTTAGTTTTTCAATAGGAAAATGTAAACAGAGGCACTGGTGACAGTAAAAGCTGCACAAAAAGTATTCACGCAAAAGTACGCCTCTTTGTTTGATTGACAATTATTCGGCAAATCATTAAACGCGTGAAAAGACCCCAATTTAAAATGCAGAACCCAGAACTCATTGTTAATGATAATTTTTTTGTCTAAATCTCTTCTTCTTTTTTCTCATGGTTTTGGTCGTATTATTAATATTTTGTTGAATCGCTCTTTACATCATTACAGCGCAAGCTAAATCGATGTAAAGGGTAAGACTATCATATTGATTCTTATGACATGTGAAAGACAGGTAATCTATCTCTATTTTATAGTCACGTGAATTCTACATCAGGCCAAATAAATTGTAACAATCGCACTGCAATCGCCGGGAATCGAAATAAGGACTTTCGGTGTGGCAGTCGTACCACTTGCCACTCGGCCACGAAGATCGTCGTCTTATGAGCTGTTTATGATGGTAATTGTCCTAGGATGATGACGCCCAGTTATCCCTCCATCTCTTCGACGATCTCCTGGTAGTCTCTCGCTGGTGGTGATTTCAATTTTAAGGATTTTTTTTTAATCTTGGATCTGGTTCACATGGTCCCTTCAAAAGCCTGCCTTCTGCTTCTTCCCGACCTCATAATATTTTCAATACCACCGATTTACCCAATCATCTCATTTCTGATTTGATCTCCGAGAGTTCTGCCTATGATAGAACGTAGGGTTCATTAAGATTGTGAGTCTTGTAGGTATCCGCTCTCACTTATATTTTTAGTCCTCGTATATATTTACTATACCGTAATTTAAAAAGCAAAAGTCAAAGATGTCGTTTTCAATTAGCATCGCGAAAAACATTGACATTTGACCCTCTTCCAACATGTATTAAAATAAAAATACGTCTTTATTGATTATGCGACAAAATTTTAAATACCATTCATAGATCCGGGTCTTCTTCAATAATCACACATACTCAGAGACAGATCATTATATTTTTATTTTTGTTTACTTAGTTTGAAATATACTAGTTAAATAATTAAATAATTTAGTTACAATAATGAAACAATTAATATTAATTTTAGAGAGTCTCAAGGCATTAAGACGTGGAAAATTTATAATGACAATTTTTTTATGAACTAGAACACTGTTTATCTCAAAAGTGGAAAAAACTTATTTTATTACATTAAAAAAAACGTCAAGTTATAATAATAAAAAAAAACAATTCTGATTCCAACTTTTACATATGAAAGCGAAGTATGGAACCTGCAGAAGCAGGATAAGAACAGAATAATTACATTAAAGATGAGATTCTTAAGACGTGCCTAAGTTTATTATTGATTGGATTATCCCTATTAAATATTTGTCAAAAAAGTAAATATAAAATAAATATAATTTCCGAGAATCAAAACATATTTTTTCTAGTCGTTTAAATTATTTCACTGGAACGACTTGTCTTGCATTACTAAGGTATTAATAAAACGTCGAAAATAGTCGTTATCATTCGTATTAATAAGAATATGCATTTTAGCAACATAGTTCATGAAACAATTAATATACATATACGAGTATATATAAATTTGTTTAATCACATATAACATAATAATAATAATAAAATATAATGCCCATTGCCCGTGGATACGAGCATAAGGAACTCAAAAATATCTAGGTTTGTTTTCTGTGCCACCTGATGTGGCTAAATAGTCCTATCCTAGAATGACAGACTTTATCACACTCCGGACAGGGATATTCTGCCCCTACGGCTGGACCCCGTACTCTCCGTCTCTCTGGCCCCTGGCATTTAGCGACATCACGATGAGTATCACCAACAAACCATCATGCCATTTCTTTAAAAGAGTATGCAGAGAGAATGGACCGCGACATTACTTTATCCTGACACACATATTCCTCTACATTCATACAGCGAGTTACACAAACACGTCGATTCTCCAGACTTCTAACATGGGGGACCATAATCACATGTATACATACGTATATATTTAACTAACACAAATAAGCACGAGTACTTTGGTATCTACTTATATTGATATGTTATTATGTACACATATATAATTATAATTCATTACTTTAATTTGGGTCTAGTTTATTTGTACTATCGGTAGCCTAGGTATCTAAATTAGAGACCGAGAGAATGTGTGGAGTATTATAAGACAATAAACGAACAAGGTCACGGTTCACAGTACCAAAAACCGTTCACGTGCCCCGGTCGGGTGTTAGCAGTTGATTTATCGTAACTCTTGCGGTCGACCGGTTAAATATCGGTGAAATATGCCGCGTGGAAACTGAACCCAGGTTTGCGGTTTGACCACGCGCCGAATTATTCCTCGAACGAATTATGTTATGCTATGTACACACCTTCCTCTGACAGTTAACAAAATGTCAAAATATTGTTCTTAACGCAAAATTTTAGTTCAATCGGTTTAAAAAAAAATAGAAAAGATGTACACCATAATTTTAAGAATTTCATTAATTTTCTTCCATAAACTCTTCTCGTAGTATTGTAATATATTTTAAAGTTATTACTTATACATATTAAGCTAAATTATTACATATTAAGCTATAGTCCATTGTTTTGGCCGAAACACTATGATACATTATTAACTCATAAATATAAAGCAGTGTTATAATATCACATGATTTTATTATAAACTTTTTGAGAATGTCGCGACAGCTGTATCACCATGTTGGCATCTAAACTAAGTGTATTTAACAAGTAATTTAGTTGTTTGTAACACGTAATGATGCCAACATCGGTTGGTGATACAGCTTTCGCAACATTCTCAAAAAGTTTATTACTAAAATATAAAAATTTAACAGTGTTGTAAATTTAACAGTTAATAATAGTAAGCTATGTTTTATTCATCCCTATTTTTATATTTTTTTCTGTTGTGATTATATAGTGCTAATAATGCCTTCCTAGAACGGGTTACCGTTTGAGTTTTAAAACCATTTTATAGGTGATATAACCATGTACTTTGTAAATGGTTAATAAATAAATAAATATTGTAATATATTCATTATTTTGTTGATATTTTGAATACTCATGGCCTAACATGTTAAACATTTTCAAATAAGTCTGCTAAGCCATGAAATTGGCCTAAAATCTGGTGTCTTAGATTTCGTGTTAAATAATACAAAAAATCATTGTTAAATACATGAAAATTTTATAATTTGTCGAAACATATCATTCCTTCCAGAAAACAGACGTTTCATTTATACAATATTAATTACAAGTATATAGCTATATAGTACATGAACATCGAAACATTTCAATGGCTTCGACCAATTGATTGTGGAGTATTTTCGTGGACAATTATTATGTACCTACTGTATTATAACATTTTGAGTGGGTACTTATTTATATCTGGTATTTAAATATTTTGACTCGCATGAGTCACATTGCCAGGGAGTGGTCTACTTTTGTGTTTGCCAACTTACGTATATGTCGGTGTTTCACATACATAATTATGTGACCTCAGAATTTAACCTTAGACGCCAAGGAAATCCACAGAAATCTTAGACTTTTTATTATACACTTATTTATAAATGTAAATAATCTATCAACTTTGGAAAAATTGCACTCACTACACGTCAGTTTGAGTAAATGAAAACATTAAATAAATAGTATTTATTTAAAAGATTTAAAGAGCACAAAATTGAGCGATACTTTGTAATATATTTTTTAAAGATAGTTATCTATGTAGCATTCTTTTTGAACCACATTTCTAAAGATGTTTCTATATATATTATAATAAATTACTTTCATCGTGACCCTTTTAATGAATCGAAGTTTATAAGTAAAGAAATTTATATCGTTTATAATGCTTAGCGTAAATATGAAACAGACCATTAAAGTAATTAACGCTTTTAATTGGAATTTCTTGGTAGAAGATCATTTTAAATAATGAAAACAAAAAAAATGTATATTATAAATTTCTTTATTATTATGTATTAAGTGTGCTTCTACTTGTGTTTATGTTCGACCGGTTTCGGTAGTTTCCTGCCAGAACCAGAAGATGGCAGAAAGCTGCCGAAACCAGTCGAACATAAACACAAGTGGAAGCACACTAAATAAATAATAATAAAGAAATTTTGTATATTTTTTTATGTAGACTGTTAAAGTATGAACGGATAATAAACTAGGCTGGTTTATCCTACTTGTCTCCTCCACTGTAGAAACAGAGCTTAATTTATCATATTATAATGCATTTCGTAAGTTAAAGAGATGAACAAAAATGGAACCTTCGTCAATCAGCGGATTGGAGAGAGTAGTAGATAGGAAGAGAAAAAAATACACAATAAACGCATAAACGTAAAATTAAAAATATCCTAATATCACATAACACAATATTTTGGTTTCATGCACGATGTGCAGATAAATTAGCTTATTTTATTGTGGAAGCAACTATAAAATGAATAGCGTATGGTATTTATGTTTGCCTTTATAAGGAAGCGAGGAAGGTTAGTTCTGCGTAGACAGTAGTTGACATGTCATTGAACCTTGTTCACAAGAACTAAAGAACTACTCATTACAACGTGTTTATACTGAAGAATATATTAGAGTAGAAAAGTAAACATATTTAAATAACACGTAACACTCATACAAAAAACATTCGTATAAATCTTATGCTTTTATGAATAGTTATAAAGTATTATGTTACACCGATTCTTTTTTAACTTTCAGTTCTTTTGTTTATTTATCTCGACTTTTTTCGTGATTCAATTTTGAGCGATTATTCATCTGAAGAACGAAAATAATTAACACGTTTAAATTTTAAGTGGTGTGAATTTTAAAATAATTTATTCACCAATATGCAATAATTAAAACGCTGGATTCATTTTAGTAAAGCTTATTTGATGTTCAATTATTAAGTTTTAAAAAGGAATTCATCTTCATTCATTTGTATTAAAATATACTTAGGAAATTGAAAATAACTTAATTTATTCTACTTATAATAATTAGTACTTGTAATAACAAATAAATATTAAAAACACGACACTTTTCACATGACACCTCTATCTTCAGGTGTAAATATATTTTTTATTATATTTTTACACCTGAAGATGGAGGTGTCCTCCGTAACAAGTCGTGTTTTTTAATATTTTTTTTAATTATTAGTGGATTAAACCAAGTATATTTTCAATTTCCTAAGTATATTACTATGGAATTTCACAATTTTAATGCCTAAGCGTTCAATAAGTTGATTTTTTATTATAAATGTAAACGCTATTGTTTCCCATATGCAACTTCATTTATGACATGATTCGACAACATTATATCATCATTAGTTGAAAGATATGAGCAATTTATTTCTTTAAATTGCGAAAAAATATTGAGTTTCAATTAATCGAAATTCACTTGGTATAGGGTGATTTCGTAATACTCAAGCTAACTGTATTATTATGTCATATATCTACATCATTTACCTCTCGATGAAGATATTATGATTTCAGAACAAATCGATATAAATAGCATATTATCATATCAGTGGAATAAACAATGTTTTCACTATTGTCTGCCTTATTTTTAATTATATATCATGTGAATGACATGTTTCGCATTGTTAAGATATTATCAAATGTATCAACAAACATTTTTCTTTCGATTATTTCAACGATCTACTCAATAAAAGAGTTAAAATTGCGTGACTTGTGTTAGCATCTCATTGTTATTAGTTTAAACATAAAATGCTATGATTATGCGATAAATATTTAATTAAAGCAGTCTGGGGAAATGTGTCATGGAAAATACCGATAGCTCTGATATAAAACTCAATAACCTCCAAGGCGATTATTAGTTACCTAATGGCGAACAATGATTTACTGCATATTGTTGATGGAAACGACTACTGTCTAAGTCCAGGTACTTGGCAGTACATGCTGGAGTTGGTTTAGGCTGATAACAATCTGAAGACAATGGAATTTCGTGCACGAATGTGGAACTGTAGTACATTCGAGTACTTTGAATTCTCATTTCAAGATAATTTTACAATGAGAATAAGCGAAGGGACATTTTATAAATAGTTGACTAGTAGATATATACTGACTTGGAATATATTTAGAGCTGTATTAAAATGTGTCGTGTAATAAAAATAATAATATTATAAATCTTACTGTTAAAATTTAAAACACTGTTATAATATCACAATTTGTTTTTATTCACGAGTGTCGCGACAACTGTTTCGCCAACCGCTATTGGCATCATCGGGTGTTACAATAAACTGTTTTTTGTAACACCTGATCGGTTGGCGAAACAGTTATCACGACACTCTAAGTGAATAAAAAGAAATTGTAATATTATAACAGTGTTTTAAATTTTAACAGTAATAATGTTGAAGTATCATATCAAAACAATTGACTATTTATTATAAATCTATTATAAATAACACAATGTGGACAAGTTATAGCATTTGGATTAGAAATAATCTTGGAAATATTTATATAATATCCGGGATTATAGAAAAAAATTACAGTTGTCCTAAATATGTATGGAGAATATTATATCTCTATACATTTATTTAAAAAATGCATTTTAAATAACCTTCAGGCCTTCATAATTCCTTGTTAAAGATGGCTATGGGTAAAATATATTAAATGAAAAAAAAAATTAAACAAAACGTATATGGTATTATATATTTAGTGGGCTTCCACTTGTGTTTAGCGGTGACCAGTTTCGGCAGCTTACTGCTATCTGCTGGGTTCTGCCACTGAATATACAATATTTTCTTTTCATAATTTAAAATGAATTTCTACCAAGAAATTTCATTGTTAAAATTTAACATTGTTATAATAACAATTTATTTTTATTCACTGAGTGTCGCGACAGTTGTTTCGCCAACCGATGTTGACATCATCAGGTTTTAAAATAAACTGAGTTGCCACCATCGGTTGGCGAAACAGCTGTCGCGACCCTCTCAGTGAATATAAAGAAATTGTGATATTATAAGTGTTTTACATTTTAACAGCAATAATGTTGGAAGTATCATAGTGTTTCGACCGAAACAATGGACTATTCAAGTAATTTCAATTAAAAACATTAATTTATTACAAGCATTATTAACAAAACATTATTACAAAAATTATTGTGTAAATAAAATAATTCGAAATGACGGACCATCGATTCTTGAAAATCCATTGAATATAATAATTAAATAAAACGATGTTTTTAACTACTTCCACTTTTGTCTTTATTTAGACAGCGACCGGTTTCGCCAGGCTCGCTGGCATCGACAGACTGGTGGTGACTGACCAGTCTGTCGATGCCAGCGAGCCTGGCGAAACCGGTCGCTGTCTAAATAAAGACAAAAGTGGAAGTAGTTAAATAAACATCGTTTTATTTAATTATTATTTAAAATGAACTTCCATCAAGAGATTTCAGTAAAATCATTTGATTATCTTAAAAATCCATAGAACGTTCCGAAGACGAAACCAACTATATTAAAAAATGGTGAAGTGTGAATAACAAGATAACACTACTTACCGGCATAACCATTGGTATTGCACGACATCAATCGACGAAGATAAATAGAGAGCCAGACAAAGCAAATGTTTCATCAATCTATAAGCTATTAAGTGTTTTCCACGTTTTCATAGTAAATAAACTATTATTCTATACAATGTGATTGATTTTTTGTAACACTTACGTTCATAGTAATTCCCTCTCTAAACACGCAATTAAGTATATAAAATAGCATTTATAATCGATTATAATCGACTTAAACTACAATAAGAAGACTACATCATGAATAGAAATGTTAGACAACTATATATACAGGAATAAATCAAAACTTCTTGCTTGAGTAATCACTCGCTTCGTTTACATCGCTCTGTCCATAATTTAATTCGTGAAATATAATTCGCCGTTTGTAGCTTCGGTGCAAATGATGTTTCCATCGTTAATTGAGAACCTTGGAGATACATAATTAACGGTAATCTATCGCAGACTCGCTACCAGCGTTGGGTGACCGGTTTCATTAATGCCGTGAAAACTGTGTTAATTGCGTTTCAATATTGCATGATGCCTTAACGTAATTAGCAATGATATGGTGTAAACCTTTTGAATTATGACTTAATGGATAGTCATTTAAAACCCTAATTCAGCTCAATATTCTGCGTGTGTAAAATGTGTTACGTAAATATTAATTATACACGAGTGTAATATGATACCTTTAATGTCGGTTGGAGGTGTTTTTAAATAGGTGCCTTCGTTTAATATTCAAAATCTATTGGCCCCAAACAGTGTCAAATGCCGTTCTCTGGACCATGGCAGGCGAAAAGCCAATTAGAGAACAAGTCGCTAGACGCAAATGGCAGTGGATCGGTCACACGGAACCCAGCCTGCATCGCTCAGGGTGCACCAGACTGGTCTCCTATGGGGGGAAAGAGTAAGCGAGGCAGACCTAGAGCCCCCTGGAGAAGAACCCTGCAAGATGAGGTTAAGGCAGCAGGCTTCACTTGGGATGATGTTAGGCATCAGGCATGCAACAGAGTCGGGTGGAGAAGGTTCCTTGAGGCCTTATGTACCACGGAGGTGTGACAAGACAAACAGAAGAATAATGTCGGTTGGAATTTAGTTCCATTATCTGGGCGCCGCATGAGGGTCGATATTCCTTGATGGTGGAGAGGATGCAGAAGAAATTTCTGCGATACCTCTATCTTAAGTAGTATGGATATTACCCGTGGCTCATTCCGACTGATTTCTTGCTAAGGATGCTAAGCTACAAGTCACTCTGAAGAAGACTTGCACTTTTTTCGACTGAAAGGCGGTTGTATACACAAATTAGAAATCCTGAGTGATGTAGGTTTGTTCGCCCCTGATGATTCAGTGCAATAGCGTCTTGCCGAGAAATGGGTTGAGTGAAGGCCATACTCAGAACCGTAAGAAGTACAGCCTGAGATCGAGAAAAGCGCACCCCAACAGTCAACAGAGATGAGTTGGGATAGCGCCAGGAAGAAAAATAAGAAGAAGATGGAAAAGAAGATTTAAAACTATGAAATGTATTGTTTAATACTAGTAATTATTTTAAGTGATCACCAATTTCGAAAGCATCCATATTTTTGTTTGGACGATCACTAAAATATCGAAAACATACTACATATTTTTGTTGTTGTTCTAAAATATCGAAAACATACTACATATTTTTAAAAAAATGTTTAAAACTTAAAAATAAAATTATTCACTAATTAAATGGAAATAATTAAGTTTTAATGTATTCAAACCATAAAGGTGATTTATCACCACCCGTAAATCAATTAACATAGTTGTGATAACCCTTACAAATGGTATTATATCATATCTATTGGAGCAGTAGTTAACTATCGGTTTTGTTTCACAACGGCGCATGCGCCCTGCCACAACACCGTTGTCTGCGAAGGTGAACCGCCTTCACCCGTAACTGTCCCGCGCAGCGCCGGGTACACACTGACCCGAAACACTCGTGGTATCATTACGTCTGCTTTTGAATTCGGAATGGAATTCTAAACTTGTCGAATAATGAGTCATTTGAATTATGCTGTCTAGAATCTGAGGGATTTCTTTATTTTCTGGATCAAAAAATTGGAACGAATAAAAATAAGAATATATTTTCATGAATTATATACAAGATACAAGAACTTATTATACTGTTCCAAACTAAGCAGCGCGTTAGCTCGTTATTGTGTAGAATGAATCAAGTCGACCTTCGTAGCAGAGTGATAAGAGCTCTGGCTTCCATACCGAAGGTCCCGGGTTCGATTCCCGGCGATGGTAGTGTAATTGTCACACTGTCTTTGGTCTCGTGTAGAATTCACGTGATAGTAAAATGGCGATAGATTGGCTACCTATCACATGTCACGAGAATCAATATAAGATCTAAAATAAGTTGTATACAGTAATTGGGTTCTAACGACCTGTTGTATAGGTAAAAAAAAAAGTCGTATCCAGGCTTGAACCCAAATCTCCTGAATTAGGAAGTAAGCGTTCTGTCCCCTAGACTATTCGATTTTTCACCCTATATATAAGAAATGTAAACTATATAGACTAAACAAAGGTTGCGATTATTATTAAATCTCAAACTGAAGTAATTTTGTGTTTACATATTATTACACCATCATTAATCAATTATAAAATGAACCTATTATTTTGATGACACTTAATTATAATGCGCGTCTGGATTAATAATTCTTATATTAAGAATTTTTAAAATATTTATTTGTTTTATAATTGCAACATCTTTAATTCTTTTTATTTATTTATTTCATGAATGATTCAAAGTGAAAATTTATTTGTACAGTTTAAAATATTTTTTCATAATTCTTACAAGAACATTTCAGATGTACTTCATGATGTGATATATATGTATACACGTATAGTACTACTACGTAAGCACATCCGATAGCGAAATACGCTGTTATAATGTCATTTACTTGTGTGCTTCCTTTGCAATAAAAACTAAAACACGTGAACCTGTTAATCAAGATGATTGTTATAGGATGTACAAGAATAATTAATTCTTTATAAGTGCAGCGGAAGACCGACATCAAGTTTGTGTAAGGAAATTTTCAAGTGCAGGCAGAGACAAGACAGTCACTTCCGCACCACACTGCACACTGCACTAGAATAGTTCTGCTGCACTTTCCCTTTCTTGTTCGCCTTACCCACTGCATGACTGCATGGACGGATATAGGTACTAATCAGAAAAGCTGATAAAACGGAGACATGTTATAAAAATGTTATATCAAAACGGTAGCTATCGATAAGATCATAGCATAAATGATGCTGTTTTTTACTCGTGTAATATATTTACTGCTTGTCTTATTATAACTGTTTATAAAGCGGTTTCTTGTTATCACTTTCAATTGCATATTATTTACTTAATTTTCTTAGGTTAGGTTGGAGTGGAGAAAAGCGGAATTACTGATAAAACAGTGACTCGCATTAAAAAGGTTATGCTAAAACTACCGTTATAAACAAGCCAATAGAAGTATTTCTCAATTTTTTTGTTAATATATCAGTTAACAATAAACTTTTTTTGTTTTTGTTAACTTGTTTTGCTTACATAATATTGTTCTAGAGTAAATAATATATTTGTTTTACTTTGGGCCATACTTATAGTTGGCTTAAAATAAAGCAATTGGAAATAGATCTCCCTGGAATTTTAATAGAGTAAGCAACTTTTATATTCTAAAGAAGACTTAAAATAAATGCCTAATCATTAAATTAGTAAGTGTCGGGAGAAAAAGATAATCATGTCTAAAAAAACTTCAAGAATGTTTCAATTGCAGTACAGTATTTTCGTTTAGAACTGCTATATCCAAAGTAAAAATAAGTATGATGAGTTTCACCTTTCTAAGGCATTATCAAATGTAAACAAATGATAATCATACAATAAAATATAATAAAACTTCTAGAAAACAAAGGTTTTCATTTGTATTAATTATTAGAAATTCGTATAATACTTTATAATTTCGATGAAAATGACAGTTTTCTAGAAGTTTTATTTTGATTTTAAGATGTGTCTTTTACCGCCTTTCTAAAGTATTTTGTATTTTTGACATTTGATAGTGATCTTACAAGACGAAACCTATTAATTTCATAAAATATAATGAAGCCGTAATTTATTTTATTATCAGTTTTCAATAAACAATAAAAACTTTAGACAGACAGGCAAAAACCATTGTGTAGTACGAGTATATTTATGAAAAATTGTGTACATATGACATTTGTATTTTATGGATTAACAACGAAAAAACATTTATTTAAAAAAAATATAAAACCATGCTTATTATACAGTGCTTTAAGAAATTATAAAACCGATGACCTGATTTTGTTCGCGTTTGGCTTAATTGGATACATTTTTTTATCAGATGCTCTTAGTTAAATATAGCTATTGATTAAACTAACGATAACATATTAAAAAAAAAACTCCAATTTAAACTAGTAAGATATTATTTACTAAACCGCATATTAAAATTCACATCATCATCAACACCGCAACGAGATTTCACTATAATTTGTTAGCAGTTAACCATAATATTATCTTTCGAACATTACTTAGTATTCAAGATTACAATCGAAGTGTTTAAAATGTTAGATTGCCCTTCGGATAATAGATTATTAGTAGATTTACACAAAAGATGAGAGAAAATTAGCTTTCTAGGAAACCCATTATGTACAGTGGATGGCTGCGTGGAGTTAAGATGAATATATTTTGATGAAAGAGAAAATTGAGGTCACAAGATCAGCGTATAGAGCAATTACGATCGGAATCAGGGTTGTAGCATCGCCCATTTGAATACGTTCAACACGCCCGTTAATATTAATTGCTTTGTGTAGAGTTTATTATTAGATGGAAGAGATATATGCTCTGAAATTAGTTCTAACAGTGTACTATTAACAATACGACCATGAATGTATTATACATATTTAAAAAAATAATAACTATATTACTTTCTATGCCATAAAAAATAATAACAATAGTTCTATTTACAACGACTATTGTGAACAATGTTGTAAGAAATGTAACGTTTGATTATAAATTTCTCGGATGCTAAAGAGACGATTTTTTTCTAACTAATCAATTTCTATGCATTCAAAACTACACATTTTTTCCATAAAGATGAAATTCTAAATTGGATAATTAATTATGTTTGAGGATATCTTATATTTTATAGAATTTTTTTAAGTGTTCTATAGGAGTGACATATTACGCCTTTGTCGATTCATGTCAGGTTTGTCGTTTCGTAAAGCCAAAGCAAAGCGAAATATGAGACTGAAAATAGAATATTACTATTAAAATTAAAACAGCTATTTAAAAAATCTTTGTTTATGATTATTCACTGTTAAATTAAAAACACTATTTTAATATAAAAAAAATGAGTTTATTTTTATAATTCACAAATTATTAAAAAAAACACTACATGTTTCGGAGGATAACTCCATCTTCAGGTAGATAATAGATGTATCCTCCGAAACATGTCGTGTTTTTTTAAATATTTTGTGGATTATAAACAAAGTTATATTCAATTTCCTAAGTGTTTTACTCGTACTATGGAATTCCACAGTGTTATTGCAATTTATTTTTAAATTAAAATAAAAATCTGAGCAGCCCGAGACTCTCGGGAAGGCAAAGAGCTGGAAGGATGACAGGACGTCATAATATGTACAAGGGCAATTCACCGTAACAAACAGGTCAAACGATCTAAACCTATGGTAGAATATAAATAAGAACTTCTATGATCTGAAAGTTTTTTAAATTAAATTAAATGATTTGTGTGGAGAAATGCGTACGCATTTGAATAAATAGAAACGTACTTTGTATTATCACAAAACTTTTTTTTTTTTTATAATTGCAGACATGTTTTGGTTGTTGTCCAAAACATTTTTGTTAAAAAATTTGCACAGAAAAAGAACCGAATAAGGATAATACAAAGTGACTTTCTAATCATTTAAATGTGAATCCACAACACAAAGTGTAGGCGAATATTGAAGAAATAATACGTATGCTCTTAAAATCTCAAAATTGTTATAAAGTGTTCTGTAAGGCAATTAAAATATTGAAACTCCTTATTGTAATGTATGCATTTATGCTTGAAACAGGTGAATGTCCTTTGAAGAATAATTAAATCCAGAATATGATCTATTAACAATAGAAGCGGAAGTCGCGTTTATCGTTGTATTATTTTTGCACCGCGGAAATGGCGAATTATCGGCAAGTTGGTGACCCTAGCCGCGGTTGTGGGCCGTGCACGCTGCTTGCCGCTGGGAAATAAAAAAAAAATACTTTCGCTCCGTCGGAAAGAGACGAATGCAGCTTTGCTCTAGAAACTTGTTGTCTGACAGGAACACGTTCATGTCTTGTTTATCCGTAATGACATGTTCTAATATTCAATGCTATGGAAGAGTAAAAAAAAATTGAACGAGTACTTCATGTTTGACTATGTGTTTGGAGTTTTAGCATATCGAAATTACAAATTCAGAAGGTTGTTCTTTAATCAAAAATTGCTTTGCTTTTTTTAAAGATGGACCAGAAGGGTAGTAAGGTGGATATCTTGTAAAGACAGTAAAAGCAGAGGGTGACCTCTACACAATGATCTGATGACATTAGAAAAATGGCTGGTGACTAGATTCAGAAGACACAAGATAGTAATATTTGGAGAATTGTGGGAACGGCTTATGTTCAGCAGTGGACCACATAAGTAAGTAGCTTTAAATGATAAGTTAACGCGTCACGATAAGGTATAGGTAAGCTTTTGACACATACACGTACCACAAAAAATAAGATAGATTTTTGGGGCCCTAATTTTGATCCATAATTTTTAATATTATTTTATCGAAAGCTAAGTGTGAATCAATTATAAAATTAACGCTACTAATTAAAGTACCATTATCATCTAGATGTATAAATCTGATGTATATAGAGGAAAATAAAGGTATCTCCGCATTTGTTATTACCTATATTACTATTTTTTATTATAATTATTATTATTTCCTTGAATCGCTTTTTAAATCATAACAGCACTAGCCAAATCGATGTAAAGGGTATAGCTATCATATTGATTCTCATGACATGGTGTAGGTTCGATAGATAGCTAATCTATCGCCATTTTATTATCACGGGAATTCTACGCCAGACCAAAAACAGTGTGACGATCACAATTTGAGTTTAATCTGGAACTTTCGGTGTGACAGTTATAGCACTTGCCACTCGGCCACGAAGGACATCAATCGTTTATAACCCGACGCCTCTGGAAACGACACAATGTCGGCAAAACAATTCACTATATTGGCAAGATAATATTCTAGAATCGATAAAGCCCTGGGTCACCCTAATGACATATATTTGATTACTAGCTCAAGCAGAGTTGTATTTCTCATTATTTTTTTAAAATCGCTTTTTTGATTACAGGGTTGAAACCAGAATTTTAAATAAAAACGTATTTTTTTTGTTATGTTTTGAAATGTAAAATTTTAATATCAAATATTTATGTTGTTATGAATTTAAATGCCCAGAATTAAAAGTCACCGCATAAAAAATATATAAACTAAACTCATCCAAAGGGTCTATAAGCATGTGCACAAAATCTACATCCAGCAAATTAAGATCAGTATCAAATCTTGAAAAAAATACTCCACATAGCACAATACATTTTTGATTACTAAGTTTGTTTACTTTTTTATTCTTCTCATCTACCAAGGGGCTTATGATATTATCATATTATATTAAAGTAGTATTTTGATACCGTACATTCAACGGGGTGTTTCAAATTTTGTATTTAGAACGTTACAATATTAACACTTTTTTGAAATATTTTTAATATTAACTATTTTTTCATTGCCTCGGTTATTAAAAGTTATTATACTATTATAAAAGCCATACCAAAACCAAGTTATTAACAACAATATTCTACAGAAACTCGGGTAAAAAGTTAATAACTGGAAAAAGTTAAATAAATACAGCCGAATTAAGATATTTTAAACGAATATATAATAAATCTATAAAGGATAAAGTATAAAATAAGAGAATAAATAGAGTAAGAAAGTGTTATGAGTGAAATATTAAAAAAATATATCCATAAAAATCTCAATGAAAGGCAATAAAGATAATAAATTATTAAAATTGCTTAAACGCATGGAAAAAATACAATAAAAAATGGTAGTAAAGAAATCGTAATTCAAAGATGTAAAGGAAATACCAAATCGCGATTTATTAAGAATTGGCACGACGAATGTATTTTTATTTTTTATCTCGAAAACTTGAGTACTTGAAAAAAATGTCATGCGTGCATGACACGATTTATGAAAATTAAGGATTCTATAGAAGTAAGTTTATATTCGTACAGAACCGTAAAGAAGTCCATTACTATAATATCCTAACCCTTGATGATGATAAATAACGTGTTGTTAGTTAGTAAATATTATTCCAAATTAGCTCTCATTACATTTAACTCAATGAAACCGAGAATCGAACAAGGACATAATTCATAAACCACATTGCTAACCAAAATCTTATTTTTTTTTAACATTATTACAGATAGGAAAAAAAATATGTCAAAAAGTATGCATTCGAAAGTTTACGTAATAATTAACTTGATTTGTAATCGTCATAAAAGTGAAACTAATTTCTGAACATTCTATATAGATTAAGATTGTTCCAATCTGACCGTCGCCGCATATCAAGGTGACAGTTTTTTGGCTTAAAATTCAGATTCGATTTAGAGCTGACTGGTCAAATATGAAACAAATTTCTATGAAATCGCCGTGAAATGAATCCATAGTTGAATGCCTGCCGTGAGATTAACTGAACGAAGGTCGACGGCAGCCTCTGTTCCCAGGATACAATCGTCGTATTGGTGGACTTTTGGTTTCATCAAGTGCATTTCGGAACAAAGGAAACCAGTTATAATTGCAGCCGATATGACGTATTACGGCTGTTGTATAGCGGTCCAATTATTTTGTTTATGAAATAAACACACTGATAGAATTCTTATGTTAACCAAAATTCAAAAATCTAATAAATTGATATTACAATTTGTATTTTCACGACTCTTTATTTGTCTCATCGCAAACAAGTTTCGGTTGTGATGAAAAAGGTTGTCACAACCGAAACATGTCATAGAAATGAAAAAGAAGAGTTTTTTTGTATTAAAACATTGTTTTTTCCACTTTTGAGTTTTATTTCTTGACATATTTCGAAGGCATACACCTCCATCGTCGGGAGAACGATAAAAACGGTCAGTTTAAAACAGTCTTCAAAACATATTGAGAAAATTAAACTGAAAAGTGGAAAAAACAATGTTTTAATTAATATAAATTCGACATTATGGAATTCCACAGTGTAAACATCTTAAGTTTGTCTAAAATTAAAAATAAGAGTGTTGTGAAAATAAAACGAATAATTATAATTATTCAAATATGAATCCATAACACAAAGTGAAGGCGAATATAGAAAAACGTTTACAATTTTAGTAAAGAAGCCATTTAAACGTGATATTGGAGATTTTGATTAATCATATCCATAAACATAGTAAGGAAGCAATTATAGGAAATTTTCTACTCTTAATCTGTGTAATTCCTGATTGTTATCTAAAGTTTTAATATATTTTAAAGAATTTTTTAATATTTGTGATTTACATCATTCTATATTTTATTTAATGTTAACAAACTAGTTAAAACCAATTTACCAATAAAATATCGTCTTCCGAATTGCTTGTAGACGGACATTTGGTACACTCATTCGTTACGATGCACGATGTGGGAAGTCTATAAAATATTAATAAACCTAAAAAAACATAATATATAAACTACGTTGTGAAACACAACCAGCGCAGCGTTAGAAACGAATGCTAACGTACGTGTCTGCACGTACAAAATTAAAAAAAAAACAACTAAAAAATAAAAGCGCAAGTGTTTTGGACGTGTAGTTTTACGTTACGTATTGCGAAAAAGTGATAAAATCTTTTTTACCGCCTCGGAAAAGTTTTTTGTGTGTCTCGATTTAACGGCAAAACTATAATTCAACCATTATAGAAATAAAGAGCAAGCAATCTTACTGTATGTGGAAAGTTAATGATCGTCACAGCAAAAACTCAAATACCCAGCAGAGTGAAATTGCCAATAAGAGTAATGGATTTTACTAGTTTTGAGTCGCATTTCGACTTGGACGATGCGTCGTAGTTCAATAAACCTATTACCAAGGGTCCGAGTAAGTAATACATCTAAATATTCGCCTACAGTATCTCCAAATACGTTAACATAATGGTCGAGTAGTCTTCTTTACTTGCGCAATACAACATAGAAAACATATATTATATGCTTTGTTCGAAGCAAATTTTCAAAACATAATGGTTAGTTTACCCACTTGTAATAAAAATGATTTAAGAATATGACCAACAGATTAAATTTTATTTCATATTGTGGGTGAATTGAATATAGAATAAACCGGAAGATATAAGGGCAAAGATTTCACATATCGCATATGAAGTAATCTTCAATAAATGGGATATATTATTGTCAATCGGATAAATATTATATTATGACTACTGCCTAAGCAAATAAAACTTCAGGCTATTTTATAAATTCGGAACAATTTTGATTGTAGAAGATTTTGTTAGAGCAACAAAAACTTGTAACTTTTGCCCAACCAGTTGACTAAAATTTTATGTCTTAGGGTTTTCCGAAACATTATTTTTTCTTTAATATACGCATGGTTTTTTTTATTTCACGTGTTAGGTACTTCTTAATGTTTTTCTGTCCCTTCTTCTGTCTTTAATACGTGAATATGTGGCCGAAATGATTTAAGATATAAATGTAAAATATCCAGGTCAATTGTTCCAACCATTTTTTTCAAAATTTATATAAATGTTAACGTCTGTCTTATAGGATTTTTATTAAATTTTATATGGAATGACATGTTTTGCCCTTCAAAGACACCATCAAATGTTTCAGACGTTTTCATTTATATTAATAATTTAATATGTAGTTTTACATCATTCTTTAAGAAAAAATAAATATTTTTTTCTTACTATACTGTAATATATATCTATACTGTGTACGTGTAATGTTGTTAAGTGATTTTGAATCGTGTTACACTATATAACTTTATTCTCAATCCATAACTCATTTCGGCTAAAAATTCACTTAAAACCTTGTGGCTCTAATTTACAAATTTCATTTAAATTATGTCCTATTACGGCAATATATTTATAAAAATAAAGAAAATTATACAATATGAATTTGTGAATCTTATATTCTTGTTACCTAAAAAGAATAGTTAATTTTAAATTATATTTAAGCCCTCAAGAAGCCGCAAACAACGTACCAAGGGAATCAATTAACATCAAAATGATTATCAAAAAATAATGTTGTTATGTGATTTTGAATACATTTATCAATATTTACCGTAAGTAGATTTAAATATGTCAGTTATAAATATATAATTACTTCCTTAAGAAAATGATAAATATTTCAGTGATAACAATGTTGTACGCTGCGGAGAAAAAAATTGTATATGTAGTTGGTATACGTCTAAATGTTTAAAATAATATCACGATTGATTTTCAGAGCAATATATTCGAGAGGTTTTGATTCATGACCGGTCAGCAAATGCTGGACAATGCGATCTGGAAGACGCGGCTTATCTCTCCGTCATATACCGTGATTGATAAGTTATTAAGAGTAAGAATGTAGAAGGCACTGTGAGAGTGCAGGGCTGGTCGGTGCCCTTTGTGTCGGGAGGGCCGCAGGGGCAGCGGGCCTTCGTGGAGACCTTCAGTGGACCAATAGCATATCCTTATCGGAATACATACTTGACTGCTAGGAAGAAAACGAGACGAAATGTTATTACAATTAAATTACAATCATTTGTACGATTTTAAAGTAATTATAAGTGGTTTTTATACTGGGATATATGAGAAAACACCCTCTCTGTCTTCTTCACAGTTTTTAAACCTGTGTAATTAATTACTAATACTTATATTTTCCCCAAGATGTAATTACTTATGTTTTGGCAACTCTATATTTTCTGAATTTACTTGCAAGCAGCTCTCTAATATTGTTTTACCTTTCTAGGACTTGTCTCCAAGTATGTCCAAGATAATAACACTGTTATTGAATGAATCAGATCTTGAATGCCTCTTGGCGGTACAAATCAAAACACCACTATTTATAGTAGTTCTTAGGAAATTATCAAAATCTAAGAACTGGATTTTTACTTTAAGACACTCACTGGTGAATTCGTAATTGGAATATTGTATTATGAAAGTGTCTTTATTTAAACATTTGCGTAAATGTGCGTTTTATGGATAATTAATTATTTTTTATGAGGGATGGTGGTAATAATGCCATAAAAAAAATGTCGCTTCTATAAAATATTCAAAAAATATTATAATATATACGTTTATAACAATATTAAATATTTGATACGAAAATTTTGAAAATTATTTAAGACGCAAAGAAAAAAATCAATAATACTTTTTTTAGAATTTCCGCCTTACTTGGACATTAAATCTAAATTTTGAAAGTTTGGTCATGTCTTACCGACTAAAATGAACGCTGAGAAAACAGTAATTTCAATATACCTCATTGCGCTATGTTTTGTGGCAGGTCTTCGAGTGTAATTGCTATCGCGGTACTTGCCCGCCATGCTTCAGGCGTGCATGACCACCGCTAAGACTTTTTCTTCCCAAACCTGTTCCTCATTTCTGGTTTCTGTTTTCACTTCCCCTCGCGTGTCTCCCGCGCGACAATAAATCGCCAAACAGAGAATCTTCCCGTTCGGGCTCGACTATACTTTATTTTTTGGTTACACAAAACGCTTCCTTGTTCTGGATATATTTATGTCTTCTGGAATCGGGATACGAACCCGAGATTTCCTGGTACGGGGCGAATGAACTTTTCAGATATTTTTTTATGTTTGTTATTAGTCTTGCGTAATGGTTATGAATATCCCATAAATAAAATATAACGCTTTCAAGGGCCAGTTATATTAAGAACCCGAATGAGCTGGCAGGGGAGAATGCACGAGGTGTGATATAATATTGTCGATTTTCTTCGGGTACCGTTAATGCCGAAGACAAATTGCCATCTTTAATTTTTATAACGGTACAGGAAATATTTAACTTGTAATAAATTGCAATAATGTCTTCTCGTATATCTCGGGATGTTTCGGCAAATTTTATTGAACGGTAAATGTTTATTTGAATTGAGATATGAAATAAGAACTTTTTGGTTTGTAATAAGTCATCTAGGAATAATTTGATGAAGTTATTTTTATAGGAAATACAACGAAAATTAAACTATTTATACTATAAATTCATATATAACAATAGCATCGCCTTTTTAAATATTTACTTAATTATTATATAATTATATTAATTTTTAAAAAAGCGATAATAACAAACTGATTGTAGTCTTTGGGCTTAATTTATTGTACAACAATAATGACACTCTATTTCATAAATTTCATAATTTTATAGTCATATTAATTAGTTATCGAGTCAACAAGATAGAAATACATTTCTACGTTTAAAATGTAAATAGAAAAAAAACAGTTTTTTTTTTCATAATTAAAATTTTATCACATTTGAATCGTGTTTTAGAATTTCTCTTATTAATGTTTTGATTTCTTTAAATCGTAAAAAGTTGCAACAGTAATATATTTTAGTATAATACAGTTGAACACAGTATTATTTGTCCGCCAAAGAAAACTAATTTCGATTTTAGTAATGTTTAAAAAAAAGCTTATATAAATTTAAGTTTTTAACTGTTTTAATGTATTGATGGTTGAAGTATTAATTTTGTAAAATCCATTTTCAATTTATAATAGTTAAAACGATTGTTTAGTGGTTTTACTTGGATTCAATTTAAATAAATTAAATCCAAGTAAAACCACTAAGTTTTAAATTCGAAACACTGTAATAATACGTATTACAACTTATAAATTAATTCCTATTAACTTGTCGCGACAGCTGTTTCTGTTAACTATGATGTCATCATCGGGTACAAAAAATAACTGATTCAATTTGTAACACCCGATGATGCCAACATTGGTTAATGAAACAGCTGCCGCGACATTTCATAGAAGTAAAAATGCCAAGAAATTATTTATATTGTGATACGTATTATAACAGTGCTTCAAAATAATAACAGTTAATAATATATAAGTATCATACTAAAACAATGGCTTTTAGTATATATTACTTTAAATATTTTTCATAGATACATTACTTAGTTTCACCGACCGTGAAGAAAACCTGAAAACAGCGCCTATACACTCGTTTTGAAGTCCTTGATTGACCGACCGACCTAGCCTTAAGCTCCGAAGCGGAACGGGCCTCGGGCGAAGCGCTGTCCCCGGCCGCTAGGGGCATTCGCGAGCACTACGCCGCGCCGCGGGACCACAGAACCGGGCCAGCGAGGGCGGCGAACGACCCTGCGCCGGAAGCGAGAACAAAGTCATTGTTTCGGCACTAATATTTACATGCTTTATTTCTATATCGTTGAATTGATCATAACTCTAACTAGTCAACTAACCATCACACCGTCTTCCGAAAACGTAGGCAGAAGGAATGGATCGCCACTCTGTTATTTCTTGACATACTTCGCTCGCTTTCTCAACATTCATACAACTTGTCATTCACACACGTCGATTTCCGACTCCTCACGTGGCCGAAATTCATTACATAATTTTTTTGATAGTTCAGTCTGCCTCTATTTCTAGTGAAGTTTACATTATTAACATATACTTTTTTATCATTCTTTCTTAATTAATTTTTTCTATGTGTCCAAAACATCTTTCTTACAGATCTTTTCATTATTTTGTTCATAACACTTTCATTCGCACTGCATTCACTTCTTATTCTTTTGACACTCTGTCATACACAGATTATGATTATAATCATAATTATGACTCTAACTAGCTAACTAACCATCACGCCGTCTCCCCGAAAGGGTAGGCAGAAAGAATGGACTGTCACACTTTTACTGATGCGGCACTCCATCCTTCTCTTTTCGCCCCGCGGGAGACGCGGTGTGATGGGTTGCGAATCTCATCGCCACCAATAGGCATCTCCCGCGCACACTTCGATCGTCCAACACCCACAAAATAAATCTAAAACAAATTATATAAAATACAATGATATAAAATAAAATAACAAAATAAAAATAATTTAACACAAAATGTTCTAATATTTGTGAAATGTATACTTATATCTGTATACGAATCCTGGATTTTCACCTGTGGGTGGTTAATTTAAATTTTTAATTGTATCTCAATAGAGACGAAGAAACAAACTGGAAACTGAATATGGATGATCAAGGTGTTTACAGGACTTATGACCTGTCATTGGTTGGGTTGAGCGCACGCTTTATGTAATTACAACATTCCCCATTCCACCATTGTTATTATGATCATGTATGATACATTTTTTGGAAGTTGTATATATACTCCAAATTCATACTTATCTTCACGTGGCAGTTCCAGTTAGCCATCTATGTAGATTTGATTGTACTAATTAATTTTTTAAGAATTATCTATACAATCCATCCACTAACGCCATCTATGAAGAATGATTGTTTAGCATTTTAGCAAACTACTTTATTAACACAATGGAGGAGAGAGAATAAAATTTTAAATTAACCACCCACAGGTGAAAATCCAGGATTCGTATACAGATATAAGTATACATTTCACACAAATATTTGTAAATATTCTGGTCAATTATTTGGCGTATAAAATAGGAGTGGATACTCCAGGCGACTTCTAACAGTGCGATAGGAGGCGGTAGCCTCTTCGCATTGTGTTAATAAAGTAGTTTGCTAAAATGCTAAACAATCATTCTTCATAGATGGCGTTAGTGGATGGATTGTATAGATTAATCTTAAAAAATTAATTAGTACAATCAAATCTACATAGATGGCTAACTGGAACTGCCACGTGAAGATAAGTATGAATTTGGAGTATACATACAACTTCCAAAAATGTATCATACATGATCATAATAACAATGGTGGAATGGGGAATGTTGTAATTACATAAAGCGTGCGCTTAACCCAACCAATGACAGGTCATAAGTCCTGTAAACACCTTGATCATCCATATTCAGTTTCAAGTTTGTTTCTTCGTCTCTATTGAGATACAATTAAAAATTTAAATTAACCACCCACAGGTGAAAATCCAGGATTCGTATACAGATGTAAGTATACATTTCACAAATATTTGTAAATATTCAGGTCAATTATTTGGCGTATAAAATAGGAGTGGATACTCCAGGCGACTTCTAACAGTGCGATAGGAGGCGGTAGCCTCTTCGCATTGTGTTAATAAAGTAGTTTGCTAAATGCTAAAACAATCATTCTTCATAGATGGCGTTAGTGGATGGATTGTATAGATTAATCTTAAAAAAAAAAATTAATTAGTACAATTAAATCTACATAGATGGCTAACTGGAACTGCCACGTGAAGATAAGTATGAATTTGGAGTATATATACAACTTCCAAAAATGTATCATACATGATCATAACAACAATGGTGGAATGGGGAATGTTGTAATTACATAAAGCGTGCGCTTAACCCAACCAATGACAGGTCATAAGTCCTGTAAACACCTTGATCATCCATATTCAGTTTCCAGTTTGTTTCTTCGTCTCTATTGAGATACAATTAAAAACAAAATGTTCTTTTTAGATGGTGCACATGTACATGACATGGACGATCCGGACTTTTGTGTTTATTTAATTTATGTTACACGTATTCACCGTTTTTTAAATTAGCTGTAATTAGGCACTTAACCAGCAAGAACTTTAAAGTAATATTGAAGAAATTATTCAAATCTAATTTGTTTTGTATCATACGATAATAATAATAATAATAATAATATGTTAACTTTTAAAGCGCCATTTTTGTGATGTAATAACCTCAAGGGCACATTAAGACGTGTTTTAAATCTAAATATGAACGCTGCATCTAATATTTGCGATCGGTTAGAAAGTATAATAGAACAAAATATACAAGTTTTAAATTGGATATGAAATATGAAATGTGAAAAATATGGGTTTTCAGCTTGGATCTGAAATCTGTCGGATCGTTTATGCATCTAAGGTATGAAGGGGGATTGTTCCAAGCTGATGGACCAGCTACCGCAAAAGGCTTGTACATTGTCAGCTGTTGAAATTGAAGAATGATCGATAAGATGTTGACGCTTTGCGGAAGAATTCCAGAGAAATTCCGTTTTGGATGAGCGAGACATGTGAAAACATTTTAACAACAACAAATCCTGATAGGAATGACTCAAAGCTACATAATATGTAAATACCCTTTGCATTTGTCACTGCGAAAAACTCTCAGCCAGAAAATCATTAAGAATCATGTCTCATTATCTGATGGAATTAACAGGGAACAAATGAGTATTTTTGAGTCAGAAAAAAATTTAAAATATTACCAATCAGAATATTCAATTGAAATCGACACATTTTCATTGACATCTTGGTGGAATTTATCTTAATAAATAAGATTCTAATCTACGAATTCAAAACACCATTTTTTCCTATCAGGATTAATTGTATCTCAATAGAGACGAAGATGTAAATTGTTTTCTGGGAACGGAATATGGTGACCGAGGCGCTTACAGGACTTATGACCTGTCATTGGTTGGGTTGAGCGATCGCTTTATGTTGAACAACATTCCCCATTCCTCCCTTCTTACGACCACCACTTTTTCCACTTTGATTATTTTATCGACACGTTTCGAAGGTTTTTTAGGGAGGACCATTTAAACACCTTGAATAGCTTTTTTTAATCTAAGTCAATATATTATAGAAGATATGTCAGGAAAGAACAGTGTGACGTCACATTATATCCGCATAGATATAAATGATTTAGTTTTAAAAATTAAAGTCATTCTCCCGATGTAAAAAAATAGTATTTGAATTCCTGTATATTAGTCATTATGGACTTGCTTAATGTAACATCTAAAGCTTATCAAAAAAGATTATATGTTTTATCAAATAATTATGTGTGTAATTATAAATAATAATTAAACACAGTGGATACGGATTTAACATATAATAATTATAAAAAAAACTAAAACTGGGGTCTCTAATGGAAATTTCATTATCTTGTATTTTTTAAATAATTATTCCAATTATTATGTCATATATTATAATAAATATAAAACTATTTTACATTATATTTTCTAATTAGAACATAACTTAATAATACCGATCGCAGTTATTTGGACAAATTATTTAATCTTTTAACGATAGTTTACTTAATATGTAGAAAACTAATATAAAATATAAATCAATGTGCAGTTCTATAAATATAAAACACAAGTCTAATAAAAATGTTCATTCTCAATAAACATTTTACTTGTATGTGACGAAATGCTTAACGATTTAAGAATTTGTTGTCGACTAATCTATTTCAATATCATTATGTGTATATAGACAACAAATTATTTTAAACAGTCAATGACAAACAATGCGTCTGTCCTTTATCCGAAACACTATTTTATATAACAGAGAAGTGACACATTACTTATTGCAGAATCCGTGTTGATACTTGCATGTTTATTGCAGGCAATCGAGCAATAGGACACGGTATGAAGGCCTTTTACATTCTCGTGAAAAGCCGCACCCCTTTTATTAACATTAATTTTCTACTCAGTAAAATATTTTGGATTTTATGCCTATTAAATATTGTACAAATTTTTTGTTAATATTTAACAAGTACGTGCGATTAAATTTATTATTTGTTAACAAAAACAAATGGGTAAAACAAAAAAAATTGGAACAAAATTTCTTTATTATTATGTATTTAGTGTGCTTCCACTTGTGTTTATGTTCGACCGGTTTCGGCAGCTTGCTGCCATCTTCTGGTGTAATAATAAATAAATTTTGTATCAAATTTTTTTTTTCATTATTTAAAATGAACTTCTACCAAGAAATTTCAATTCAAAACATTAATTATTATTAATTTGTTGTAGAATAAATCTTCTAACTCATTACAACTGAAGTAGGTATAGTTTATGAAACACGAAAGATTGCTATAAAAAACATTAACGAAACTGTTTTAACAATTATGAACATGAAAAGATTAAATTTCGATGGCCATCGTGGCAGAGTGACAACAGCTATGATAACCACACTGAAATTCCCGTTTCGTCAAAGGTTCGATTCCCAGAGATGACAGTGAAAAAAAAAACATGTTCAACCTGTCTTTAGTCTAGTAGAATTCGCGTGACAATAAAAATGTCAATCGATTAGCTACCTATCACATGTTTTGCTCTCATCAGAGTTTTATTATGATATAAACATGAGTATGTCAATATATTTATATTTAAATTGTTTGAAACTATTATATTTATTACCTAAAAAAAGTCATCTTAATGGAAATGGATTACATTATTGCTGTAAATCAATATGAATGAGCTGGTTTTATCAGGTAAACCAGTTGCATTCTTTTAAGACTTACGTCGTATTAGGTAAAAGGTGTAATCGTTTCTATTAGTTTCTAACTTCCTGTTACGACTTGCAATCGACTGTTCTGATATTCCAATGTCTTAAACTTTCATTTACTAATTAATCTTCATTACACTGATAATATGCCTTTTAGTTGCGTGAAACCAAGCATTCATTATTACGCATCTTAGAGAAATGGCAAACATACCACACTAAAAAATTATAAAGTGACAAAATTGAAATTTACCTTTGCGACTAGTGTCACTTTATCATAATAAAATGATTTGTTAATTGGTTTATTTTATCAAGTATAATTTAATATTAGTTTTTTAGATAGCAATATACGTGATTTAAAATAATAATACGTAATCAAACGAAAACATAATTTCAATTTGTTTCACTTTAGAAATTCTAGTGTGATATATACATTTTGCGCAAAGACTTTGTTATTAAAAATAATAATAGTACTTTATTAGTTTTTTTTATTTCTTAATTAGGGCATTATCAATAATTGTATTTAATTTATTTATCTATAAAATTAACTAACTAAATAATCATCACGCCGTTTTCCCGGAGGGATAAGCAAAGAGGATGGACTGCCGACTTCGTCATGGCCACCTTTTAGTAATTGATTAATTTATCTTTATACTTTCTATATATTGCAGCCAATTGTACAAAATTTACATAACTCACGAATTTGTTGAAAAATGCAGCTACTATTCACATCTTGAAAGTTTGTCGGTGTAATGGATCATTGCTGTGACTTACCTGAAAAATAAAAAATAAATAACAGTTAGTCACATCATTAAGTAATTATGATTAAAAAATACTTTAAGGTCGCACATTATCACGTAATTTCATATGTTAACACCACTTGATTACTTTTAGGTTAAACTAATCAAAAAATCATCAATCAATCTCCATTTATTTGTAAACCAAATTAAACTAATTTAAGAAAATCAAATGATTATACTGATATCTCTTGGAATTTCAATTTAGAAAATAATAAAATAAAACGTTGATTTTTAGGAACTTCAGCAACGACAGTTTCGCTAGGCTCGCTAGCATCGACAGATTGGTCTCAGTCTCAGAGGACAAAATAGAAGTTGGTGTTAAAACATCATTTTATTTCATTATTATTAAAATCGAGTCATTTTTTGTAAGTACTCGATTTAAATAAAATGTTAAATTTAAATATTAACCAATCTGGCTCAATAATATTGCAAGAAAGTTTATATAGCTTTGTATTTAAAACATCACACAGCTTGTATTTTACAAATGTCTGCAAATTATTGATAATTCTAAATAATAATCCTGCTTTCATTGAGTTCGCAACGAAGAACCCTTAATGATTCTCGTTCGAGTATATAAACCTTCCACCCACTCCACTACGATATAAGAGTAAATCAAAACAAAGAATTACAATTCACGCACAGTGCAGCAGTACTGCACTAGACATTATTTTAAGTCGAATTGTTCTTGATTATATTAGATTTACGATCACCATTCGAACAAATAAGAGCATAGATCAAGCGCTACTCGACCGAGGTTATCCCCGGGGCAAGTGAATTATTGTTCACTGTCTGCATACTTGTTTTATCTATGGTTTATGACACCAACTCCAGAACACCACTATTGTCTATGGCTCCGATTGAGTAAATAATCAAATCTTATTATTCCGTAATAAATTTTGTATTATTCGATATACTCATCAATTTCAACATACATATTTTACTCAAATGATATTATCTCAAATCTCGTTAGCAAGAAATTGTTTATCCATATAGTTAGAAACGTTGCATAGTATTATCTTTAGTATTTTAAGTAACCTGATATATATGAATTTAGATAAAGAAAACTGTCATACACAATTAAAGGCATCAGATTATGTTATAAAATATCAAAATATGATATAAATAAAATATAATATGATTTAAAAATATGTTTAAAGTTTACTTCATAACAAACCTTTTTACGATAAATAAATTGAAAATATTTCTAAGAGTATCGTATTTTTAACTATTTTTAAGAGTATCGTATATTAATTATACTCGTATGGCATGAAAGGATGAAAGTAGGATAAATGCCGTAGAAATGAAATCACTGAGAAAAATGTGCGGGAAAACGATATATGATAGAATACCAAACGACGAAATAAGGAAGAAATGTAAGGCAGATGATTGCATCATAATTAAAATTCAATAAGGATCCCTGAGATAATTTAGATATATGGAACGAATGGACGAGAGAATAATGGTTAAAATGTTGTATACAAGCAGTGTGAGTGGAAAGAGAAGCCGTGAAAGACCAAAGAAAGCAAGGCATGACATCGAAAAAATCGACGAGCGTGCATGTTGCGATGTATGAATGTGGAGTAATCCAAGAGGTATATGTCGGAACAGAACAGCATGGTGGTTCATCTTCTCTGCCTACCCTTCCGAGGTAACGGCGTGATGGTTAGGTTAGTTAGTTAGATAGTAAAGTTTATTATACTAGTATAATGTGTAAGTTAAGATAAAAAATGTATTCGAATCTTCTTTACGAAGAGATTTGTGTTTTGCAAATATGTATCAATAATCAAAGCTCGATTAGTAGGTCAGTTTTTTCACGATGCTATAATACATCATTAGGAACAAAAGAGTCTGAATATGTAATGAATTAAGATCATTAAATATTGCTAACGTGCTTATTGAGAGCACACATAATGCCCGCCAGACCCACGCCGAAATAACCGACTCAAATCTCATGTGGATCGACGAGAAAGGATATATAGGACGATTAGTGTTATACAATGAATGATCTAGATTTTTTTAAAGTATAACGAAATGGAATTCGCAAGCATAATAGAATGTTTGTGTCAATGTAGCTACGTATATTTATACAAATAAAATGTAGGTTAGTTTTCTATATCCATATTTTGTGCAAGATAAATTCTAATCAATATTTCTCAGCTTCTGGAAGTAAACTAATAAAGAGTCTTCAACAAAAATAAGTTGAGTGTGAGTGCGTCGTTTCCTTCGAAAGAGTATGTTGAGAGAATGGACCGCCACACTACTCGATCCTGACACAATTCACTAGTTTCCTCCACAATCATACAAAATTATAAAAGGATCGCTGCGATGGTTTGGACATATGGAACGCACAGATGAAATAAGAATGGTTAAGAAAGTATACGTAACGGCGTGAATGGACTACGAAGTGGTGGGAAATCGAAATTTTGTATGTCAAAATTAAACAAATTTTAAAGGTCGGCCATGTTAGAAGTCAGAAGAATCTTGCGTATACGACATTTTATTCTTCTTCTTCTTCCTTGTTGTATACCTATGTGGGCGGTTCTCCAGAGTGTTGTTCCTCCTGTGAGGTAGATTCCCAGCTGTCCTTCCATCTTTTAGGAGGACTTTCACGAGGACGAGTCCCTGATTATGCAATGCAATATAGGGGAGTCTGGTGGTGTCCATTATTTGGATATGCCCGTACCAGTCCCTTTTTCGCTGTCTGTTCCATCTTATAATATCCTCAACCTCACATATCTCTCTTATTCTAGTGTTTCTCACGCGATCTCTCAGTGTTTGCCTGCTATCGTCCTCGGTGTCTTCATTACGGAAGTCCTCAGACATTTTATTATAAATAATAAATACTTTTAAAGACAAACTGGTAATTATATCACGTTGTATGTACAAATGGAGTAAATTTAATAAATCAAATGATTTCAGTATAAGAACGTAATTTCTATTTAGGTTAGCGATAGCCAAGGCTGCGTGTCGTCAGATTCTATCACGTATCGATGACATTATTCGATACACAATCGTGAAGAAAAATTAGCTGCTTGGCCCATCGAAATATGCAAATATGTATCGGCGTTCTTGACATTTAGTATGAGACAATCTCTGTTGGAACTCGGCAAACCGCCGAACAGGTGTCTCCGGTGAGCAGAGTTTACTCCGAAAGAAGATTGCCTCTAAAGCCAAATAATACCTGCAATGTTCCATGTGGAATAAATACTACCAACATTATTGTGGAAAAGGGATATTTCTGGATTTTATTGTTTCTTAAACAATATATAAAACTGCATTTAAAATAATCAATACGAAAGAAAACGCCTGCCCTCTTATATATGATATGATCATGACATGTTTTGCCTTACAAGCATGTCATTCCGATAATCTATAATAAAACCTCTAGAAAACAGACGTCTTCATTCGTATTAGGTATGACTGAAATAAGGATATTTATTTTGACTACAATAAAATTGCAGGAATTAATAAAATGAGGGTTATTCTCTTTCTACATTTTGTATACAAGTTCACTTATGCATTCATAATATATTCGACAGTAGTATGATAGCAGGCTCGGGAGGTACGGAGGAAGACGTAGCCAGCAAACTCAACAAGGCAAGGGGAGCTTTCGCTATACTTCGCCCTGTATGGCGTTCCGGTATCATTTCGAGGAGGCTCAAGCTCCAAATATTCAGCAATAGCGTTAAAAGCGTACTGCTGTACGGATGTGAGACTTGGAAATCTACCGCGGACGTTATTCGTAAACTCGGGGTGTTTATAAACAGGTGCCTTCGCTCAATATTCAAAATCTATTAGCCCCAAACAGTGTCAAATGCCGTTCTCTGGACCATGGCAGGCGAAAAGCCAATTAGAGAACAAGTCGCTAGACTTAAATGGCAGTGGATCGGTCACACTCTGAGACAGAACCCAGCCTGCATCGCTCAGGGCGCACTGGACTGGTCCCCTATGGGGGGAAGAGAAAGCGAGGCAGGCCTAGAGCCACCTGGAGAAGAGCCCTGCAGGACGAGGTTAAGGCAGCATGCCTCACTTGGGATGATGTTAGGAATCAGGCATGCGATAGAGTCGGGTGGAGAAGGTTCCTCGAGGCCTTATGCACCACGGAAGTGTGACAGGACAAAAAGAAGAAAAAGAATATATTCGACAAAATTTAACTGTATATTTAACATACTTCGATCTAATAAAATGTAACCGAAACTATCCAAACCTAATCTATTATAATTTCAACATATTTTAGATAACCTTTAATAACCGAGTAATAACATACAGTACAATAGATATTGTACGGACGGCGGAAAGGGCCCTGAGAACACCGGCGAGAGAGGCTTACGTCCAGCATTTGAATGTTTTAACCTCACTATATTTTGTTTTATTATCACTACCAACTCCGTTTTGCTCCAACCGGAGTCATCGGGGAAACGAACCAAACAGATTGACGACAATCGATATTAGTATATTGTGTCTAGGGGATATAACATTTGATTCCCGACCTAGTAGTCTTGGGTTCAAGCCTGGACATTAACCGTTTCCTTCTTCATAATAATAATTGATTTTTTAAATAACTTGTCAAATCTCTATTATCATCTATTTTGAATATTTTTTCAAAGTGTTAAAAGGACGCGTAATACCAATAAATAAATACACCGCAAAACTTGCAAGAAAGTTCAATATTTTTTACAATTAATAATTTAATTGAAAATAAATAAAAAAGTTAAATAATAATTATACATCTTTAATATATTTAGCAACAGATGAATTGATGCTTATTGAAACATGCATTCAGCTTCACACATTCAGATTAATCCTCTATCAAGCAAAAGTAATTTAACAACACGTATAATAATTACGACTTAAGGCAGACACATTTTATTAACACGCCACGCCACCCGATGCCACGTGATGTGTGTTGAGTCGAATCAAATTGTATTGTTTTCTATGGACAGAATCACACTATGAACACCCGACGCGACGCCTTGCGCGCACACGCCACCCGATCCAGACGAGCTAGATCGACGTGTTGCCGATGGTGGGAGTTAACACGCCACGCCGCGTGTTAATAGTATGTTTCTGCCTTTAATAGTATGTTTCTGCCTTTAAAGTTCACCTGAATGTTTTACAGTGACAATATTTAAATAATCACAAAGCGTCGAACCCGCTGCATGCACAGATACACTGAGTAGGTGGGTACTTATTTTTTTTTATTCAAAATAATATTACAGTATCGACTAGGATGTAAATTTCAATTGTTGATGCTCTTGGTATTTCCGCGGAGCTAATTTCAAATTTGAATTAATAAAATCATAGACACTATTGGGTGTTTGCAAAGTATGTATGTTTTTACGTTCAAATGTCCTTGCTATTATTTTTTTGAATGGTAGTTACAACTATTATTAGACTTGCTTATTGAATTTAATAATTGATAAGTGCGCTAAATAAACATTCAGAGCTTTGATTGGTCGTAATTTTGTTTTGATCGTAAATATAATACATTGAAATTTATTTGTCGAGAAGACGTGGATTACATTATCACTATTAGAATTATTAAATATTGAAATGACGTTTAAATAAAGAATAGACATATAATATCACACTCCACCATACGCAAAGCTTTAATGAAATATGTTATTTGTTATTATTTGATAACGAAAAATACCATACTTTATATAAGACAGCTGTATAAAAAAGCCGAGATGAATATTAATATTTTTATAAGTTAACTTTAATTGCAATTTATCAAATTGATTATATACAAGAAAAGTAGATATTTTTTCATCATTTCAAATATTACAATAAATCAGAAACGGATAATAGCTACGGTAAAAAAAATATATGCGTAAGATCCAAAACTACAGACTGTTAATAATTATGAATGTTCAAATCTCTTCTTCTTCTTTTTGTCCTGTCACACCTCCGTGGTGCATAGGGCAAGGAAACTTCTCCACCCGACTCTATCGCATGCCTGATGCTTAACATCATCCCAAGTGAGGCCTGCCGCCTTAACCTCGTCCTGCAGGGTTCTTCTCCAGGTGGCTCTAGGTCTGCCTCGCTTTCTCTTTCCCCCCATAGCGACCTGTTCTCTAATTGGTTTTTCACCTGCCATAGTCCAGACAGCGGCATTTGACACTGTTTGGGGCCAATAGATTTTGAATATTGAGCGAAGGCACCTATTTGTAAACACATGAATGTTCAAATACACATTGTTTATTAATTATGAATCATTTTCTGTGGCATAGAAATGATATTGTCATATAGAAAAAAATATCAATCTGTGATTGTGACTCTTTCATGAATCTATTATATACTTAAAACTACTAATGTAATTTAATTATCATCAAAATACAAAAAACATATAATATGCATATTTTAAGAATTTTAATGAGAAACACATAAACTTGACCGAAGGGCAAACATACCCCAATACATTTAATATGCAAATGTGAACAATTAAATCCGGACTTTATTTTTAACGACAACACTTAGCGGAACCTAATTTAGTGAAAATATTTACCCGAAAGAACATACGGGTATTAGGAAGACTTAACATTGTACATACGTACTTATTGCATGTATTTACGATCCGTGACGACTTCGATTGAAATCGAAAGGAACGTAAAAAAAACTCAATAAAAAGACATAAATATTACACGTTTTGGCATTTGGATGCTTTTCCGAGTCTGCAATGCAGAGTTTCTCAAATATTTTTGAAAAGTCGTTCCCTAATGATATTCTAGAATAATGATTACAACGAGGAATCGGAAACCACAAATAAAGTGGACGTTTGATGTTATTTAATTTGCGGGTCATACGTGGTAACAGATAGCCCAAGAAATAAAATGTTGCAAAAGAGGTTGTAAAGTTATTTCATTATTGTTTACTATCTAAGATTAAATACTAAATAACCATCTAACCATCACGACGTCTTTCCAACGAGTAGGTAGAAATAATTGACCGCCACACTGTCTTTACCGACCAACCAAACCAAATACTAATGGAGTATTCAATATATTGTAAAAAAATATTTTGAATGTATACAAATACTTGTAGACGAATACTGGAATTTACCCATTGCGGGTTATCATTTTAAGGATTAATTGTATCTCAATAGAGACGAAGATGCAAATTGGAAACAGAATATGGTGGTCGAGGCGTTTACAGGACTTATGACCTGTCATTGGTTGGGTTAAGCGCACGCTTTATGTAATACAACATTCCCCATTCCGCCCTTCTTACGACCACCACGTCTGACAAATTTTTGGAAGATGTATATATGCTACAATGGTGGACTACACTTCACATTTTTTTTAATTCAATCCACACTAGCGCCATCTATTAAGATTGGATTAAGCATTAAGCAGAAGATCTTTATTAACGCAATGTGAATGGCTACCGCCATTAATGGAGTAAAATTGATATTCTAGACATCTAGACCAACGCACTGAACTTTACTATGACCATCTTTTAAAAAAAATACTGATTAATACGAATGAAAACGTCAGTTTTCTAGAAGTTTTATTATACGAGTATTTAATAGGGATGACATATTTCTCCCTTTTAATGTATTACCAAATGTCAAACATTTGATAATGCGTTAGAAGGGCGAAACATATCATCCCCATTAAATATAATAAAACTTAAAAAAAAACTGACATTTTCATTCATATCAATCATTTAATATGGAGTTTTACATCATTGTTCAAGAAACGATGAATACAAAAAATTCTGTACTTTAAAAATATAAAGTAGATAATGCCCATGCAAAGAAAAGCGAAACATATCATTCTAATATAATTTCCCAAAGCTACTAGAAAACATAGATTTTTGTTCATATGAATTGTTAAGTATGGAGTTTTACATTATTGTTCACGAAACTCTAAATATATTGATTATTCTTTAGCCTATTCCAGTCTACTCCTAGATCGCTTCCACGCTTCTTCGTCTTATGCAGACTGTATCCAGGTTGTGCCGACGTGTCAGTTCAGGTCATCCTGCACTTCGCTTTGCGGTCCACAGTTCATGAATTCAACATTCTACAATCCCATTAATTCTTCAACAACCGCTAATAGCTTTTTTGCCTAATTACTGCTTCTCCGGTACGTAACCCGTTACTGTTCAGTTTGGGAGCCACTGGTGTTTAGGTGCTCCACACGGCCATTAACCGTTCTAGCGGAATGTACGGGTTATATCGTTGTATGTATACATCTTAGAGCTCTTCTCAAATGTCAGCGGGCAACCTCTCACCTTTAACAGTATCCAGATAATAAAAAGACATCATAGCAATTACTAACATTCTAGTTTGGATGTGTTTGTGTTTGCTTACACGGAAAACTGCTATGAACAGTGTATGCTGTAATATGTGTATTTAATATACGATGTTTACGAATTATCAATACAGGATTCGTTGTAAGCAATAAATCTAAATCACATTCTAATTAATTTTCTGCAATAAACTATTATTTTAAGACAACAGTATTCGTCTGCTGCTGATTCCATAATATTCCTTATAGTATTTTTTACATGTGCATGATACGATGCATGAATTTAGTGGAAGCGAGGAAATACGTCAGGAAAGAAAAATATGGCAGTCCGTTATTTCCACCAACTCCTTCGGAGAGACAGCGTGACAGTAAGTTAATTAGTTTTTTTACGCTAATCGAACTAATGAATACTATTCAAAATTATGGACGGAGTAATTATTATTTGATGTGACATATTTAGAAATAAATTTTAAAAAGTAATATGTTTGTTCGAACACCACTTTATTCCAACCGTTTTCTTTAAATGGGAGCTGCATCAGGGTAATAAAATATAACTTTTTTAAATGTTTGTTTTGTTACTCTACCGAAGCTCCGCTTCAAACGAAACCGCCAAAAATTTTGTGTAAAACAAAAAATATATGTATTGTAATAAAAAATATGCTTCATTCATGGGAAGCATAAATTTATTTTATTTCATTTATTTATTTTAACATAATAAAAGCATCACGGAACTACATTATAATACACCATTGATACATAAAATTATTAATAAAATGTTTGAGACACAATAGTTAATAAACTGTTCAATTAAAAAAAAATTGTTGTATCACAGTTGTATTTATATTTTTCGTGACAGCTGTTTCGTCAACTTATGTTGACCCCATCAGGTGTTACAATAATATATCAACTAGTTGATATATTATTCTAACACCTGATGATGTCAACATAGGTTGACGAAACAGCTGTCGCGAAAAATATAATTTTGATACATAAAACAATTTTTTTTATTAAACAGTTTATAATTTTAAAGTATTATGGTGTTTCGGCCAAAACAATGCACAATAGTTAATAATACAGAATGAAATAATACGAGTATGATGAACTGACAATTTATCAATGACAGAGACAGCGCCTTTCTCAGGTCAACTACACTATCACAAACTACGCCGACCTCCGCGTTGACACGATTTAGCAAAATACTCTACCTACCGGCATAACCATTGGTAGGTTGGTTCTGCATCGTAGGTAAAGGTAGATAAAACAAAATGTTTATGTCAGGTATAATACATTTTCAAATAAAATTAGACAATATTGCTATTTTTAATAGTACTATTATTATAGATACGTATTTACTACGTTTTAAGAAAACCTATTTATGCATCATACAATCTATTTTAAAAGTATGTTATCAAAATGAACGGAAAACAAAGTATCGGAAAAAGTAGTAAATCCTGGATAGAAGAAGCTCTGATAAGAGTTTAGTGGCAACACAACATCCTTGTTTAGAGTTGTTGTATCAAAATGAAAAATAGTTACGATGAAGTTTCTTCGATAGGAGAGAACAGGAAGTAGAAGAAGAAGAAGAAATAAAAAAGCATTCCATTAACTACACCTTAAAAGAAATATTTTTAAATAATTATGGTAACGATAAATATGACGTTATTTTGCAATATTTCGTAAACGGAATAATTTCGGAGCACGGTGTATATTCGTATGTGTGGAAGGCGTCATGCCTTTTTTTAGATATCGAGTGGGTTCTGACGATTTGATTTACGCGCGATAACTAAACTGGACCGTTCCTGATCTAGTTTTGCCATTTTGAACTGGTGTTTGTTTTGATCTAACTTAAATTCACAAAAAACACGGAGAACTTTAATCAGATCTTAAGGGAGATTAATCTTATTTATTATACGATGAGAATATACAATACATAATTAAGAACTGGTCGTAAATAAAACAAAAAATAAGACAAATGTTACGCAGATTGCTCGGATAAAGTGGATTTAGACATTTAATAAAATATAGACTTTAAGGGATTTAAAAAAATCGATTCTTGTTTTGGCGATCTTACGATTAGGTAGAAAATTGTGAATTTAAAATATATTTTTCTTTATTGCATACGTTTAGTTTAATTCCACTAGTTCTTCTAGTTTCGACCATTTTCAGTAGCTAGCTGGCATCTTCCGTTTTGAATGATTATGTCTAACGTTACTGAAAACTATCAAAACTGGAAATAAGTAAAACTAACAAATATTACATAAATATGTATAATATTGACATTAAAATTAACTTATTATCGGTTTCAACCAATAAATCTTAATAACCAACATTAATAACTTTACGAAAAGTTTACTAGAAAATATAATCGAAGTACATTTGCATTTAAATCGTGTAAAAAGATTTTTGATAAAAATACTAAGACTATAAAACTTCGCAGTAAGACAAAAACCTCTGAGCTAAAGAAAAATAGGCATATAGTTTTTGATAATAAAAACGTGTATAAATATTTATAAATATAATATTCAAAAATATATCAAGAATGGCTCTTTTTACAATAACACAGCATAAACTGGAGATTAAATATATTAAAGAGAGCGTTTTCTAATATGAAGTTTATTGAGAAACAAAAAAAAACAAGCATAAAAGAAGAGGTTATTTTTTTTAACTGGTATCCATCGCCGTTGTGTATGTCTCTGACATTCTAAAATTTTATTACTGCACACACAGAAATAGCATCAATCAATATTTTTGACACAAATTGTGACGAGATAAAAAATAGTTGGACACACTCGTGTCTTTAGTGTTGGATTTGGGTAATCCAGCCAATCGGACCGGTTCTCCTCGACATAGAAGGAGGTCGCCACTTGCCTTAGGACTCTATCGCGCCACTCCGCTAAATGTGTTTCTTTTTTCTGAATTTCAATTAACTTGGTCCACTCGGCGCATGCGTGGACCGGTTGTCAAACAAATCTTAATTATTGTCATTTTAAATGCGATTCACCTGTACTATAAAACACAAACGCGTGTCTACGTATGATATGTGTGTCGCTGTGTGGAAAGTTTCGCTGACTGATGTAGCTTTACTCCGAATGAAATCAGTTGAAAGTACGTGAAATTGTTTGCTTCTCTTATAGATTTTCCAACCGCCATTGAAACATACTCATTTTTTACAATTTATGTTTCTACTTATAAAATATTATTCAACATCAATTAAATAAATGAACCTATACGAAGGAAAACGTGTGTTGTCTAGAAGTTTTATTTATTAAATAAATATAATAAAACTTCTATAAAACAGGCGTTATAAATATACTAGTTAGTAAATATAATATATATTCAAGATGAAGTTGTACAATATTTTTCAAAAAAACAATATACTCGTATAAATGAAGGTGCACCAACCATAATTCATTTCGTAATTTGAAGAATTTCTTTTGAATCAATACGTGTTTAAAATATGTATCTTTAGTTCTATCTAAGTTTTTATTTTTTAAATATAACATATATTGAAAAAAATATTAAAACTAACACGAACAGGTACAGATGACTTTTTATGACATAATACAATAATAGCAGTAATTTAATTCCATCGTGTGATAAAAATGCATTTACAAAGCCGATTTCATGGTTATTTAACAAATAATTCTCCTTGAAATCTAAATATAATGGTTTAACAACGTATAAAAACCAATGGTGATATAACTTTGACAGAAATCAATACAAACAATACATATAAAATGTCTTCCTAATCGCATCGTTCAGAATGAAATTAAAAGTATTTTTTGATAATTTTAAGGCGTTAACACTCCTAAATTCTATATATAATAACGAAGTTTTTATAGAATAAAATACTGTTTTTTCCACTTTTGGGTTCATTTTTCTCGACATGTTTCGAAGGTTTTACCTCTTCACCATCGGGAGAACGATCGAGTTTGTATCGTTCTTCTACTGATTAAGGTGTACAACTTTTGATAAATGTCGAGAAAAATAAACTTAAACATATAAAAACAGCATTTTAATCAATAAAAAAAATTCAATATAAAAAGTAGTGAAGTTTCGTAATCATTAGAGTTGAACAATGAAAAAAAAGAAAGACAATTTGTATAATTAAGGCGTTCGTATTTCTAATGAATATATTTTTTATTGCGAATATGATAACATATAATTTGGTCCTATATAACATACATACATATAAAATAATTTGGATTGAATTTTCTCTTTATCCAATTCTATTAAGTTTAAATCGTGACATATTACTTTAAAGTAAAGACTGACCTACACTTCTTAAGATACAACACGATATAAAAATAAATAACACAACCATTCAAGTTCGTGCAATACAATCTACGTGTATGTACGGTGGATTGTTTGCTTTCTACGATGTAAAAATCCAATAACAATCTGATAATACGTGTGTTTTCTGCGCATGAATCAATTTTTGTTGTAGTGAATCAGATACGACGAGCACTGACCATAATAATATAATAGTACCTACTTTCACCGCCAAACATAGTCTTCGTGGATTATATTAAATTAGGGACAACAGGTGACCTCGCACTCGCAGAGAACTTCGAATAACGCACGTAAGAAGGTTTAATTTTCAAAAAACTTATATTAGAAAGTGTGACAAGCCCACGGATGTAAACACAAATTAATCAATGCGGGGAACAGAAAATAAAATTTCTCTTAATGCATTATGTACTTAATCCCTTCATTAGATAGAGTAATTCTTAAGAAACTCTATTATTAAACCAAAACAAAACAAAAATCATATAATTAACTCCATATATTCACATAAAATAGTTCAAATCATTTATTTTAACCAAGAGACAGTCAAATAAATTATATTTAATAACCAGATGTCTGTCCCTCGACAAAACGCTTACTCGGCAGAAAGAAAACAAGCGGATTGCTAATTAACTAAATAAACCACGCCGTATATCTGAAGGGCTAGCAGAAAGAATGGACCACTGAACAGTTCTTTCACGTTAATATTAATAAGGTATATATATTAATAAACTACACTGATGAAGGACTTATGTGTTCAAATCATGTTTGTGTTAATTAATTGGTTTTAATAAAGTGTTGTTTACAAAGTAATAAACATTATTCAATGAATCCGCAACAAAAAGTTATGGTGAATATATTATAAAAAATATTATATTCTGATTATATTAAAATTATTTTGAAACAATCAATATGAATTATTTAAAAACAGGGTTTTATATAGAATCAAATTCTAGTCGTACCTATATATTTAATATAATATTTATATATTTATATATCGTATATATTTATATATCGTATAATATATACGTATGTAAATGTCTTGTAAAATTATGCTAAAAAGCGAATCTGGTTATTGAAGGCAATTGGGTTTACAAACCCGGTCATCGTTTTCAGTTTCACAAGGCTGTCTCCATTTTACAGACACTAACAGTATACAGGTTAGTAGCATACTCGCATACCTACCGGCACTAATTGCCAAGTTCTTAAATATAATAAAAGTCGAATTTAATTATTTCGCACAATAAGTAAACTTGCGTATCGAGTTAAGAGCTGATCTTTACATTAAATATTAATAATCAAATGTATAACAGAATAAAAATTGTACTGTTAAATATTATAAACTACTTATTACATTTTACTGGCAATCAAGTATTTGCTAACCTCACAAAACTAAATGTTTATTTATTGCTGCATAGAGGTTTGAAGTTCTTACGTTTTAAAGGCGATTCGTATTCTTAACAAGATGGCAACCGAAGTAGACCTTTTAAGATACAGTTATAGCAAATTTGCTTATACTCTAACGAGCAACAAAGAGTCCGTCATATTTATATTCGCAGGGTTCTACGCATATTTAATGTCATGCCCTTTTCCCACCCTTTACATCATTTTGCACTTCGCTCATCCTATAATGCTGTAAAGAGCTATTCAACAAAATAATGATACTTAGAAATCGAATTGAATACTTTCCAAGTTGTTTTTATTATGCTATATAAATCATTAAAAAAGGTATTGTCGCAATCATACATTCACCAATTTTTACTGATTAGATTATATCGACATAATAAAAGGTTCATATTTAAAAAAAATAACAACCTACTATCAATTCATTTTAACTTGTATTCACTAATAGAATCATTATTATAATAAACAAAAAAAACTTTCTAATTGCCTAATTAAATTCGCTTAATAGTGACATTAGAGACTCACACAACGCTTAAGATAGTGCATTATGAATTACACATATTATAATATACACCCACACAAGTTTTATTTTAAAAGTTTTACGACACGGCCAGTCCGAGTAACAATAACTGTTATTTAGGTGGGATTTAATGCTAAGCCCTACAAACACACAGTTGATTCTATAGGTCAGTACTGGAGAACATAATAGAACCCATTGACATAATAACATCTCGTCTCTAACATAACAATTTAAGTATACATTTTTTAAATAATAACTTGATTATACTTGTTAGTACACATCATTATTTATGGTTATTTTACAATGGATGTAAAATCTAATAATACAAAAAATCTCGTAACTAATAATGCATTAATATAACTAAGTATTAGTTGTATAAAAATTACTGATACATTACGAAAATATACGATGGTATAAAAATAATCGTAAAATGTAACTGTACTTTTTTAAACGCAAAACATAATTGGTAAAATAAACTCAATTTTAACATCATAATATGGTGCATTATCACCATTTCAAATAAGATTATAATTATTTTATAACATACGTTAGTTATTTAAAAATATATTCAAAAGCCGTGCTTTTAAAAAAACCTATTATATAATTTAACTTATCATTTCATAAAATTATAAAAAAAACTTGTAAGTAATAAGGGTTGAAATATTTTCAAGAAAATACTACAATAACATCATTACCGAAGAAATATTTTTGAAATAATTTATTTATACTACAATATATAGGAGTGGCATACTCCAAAATTGATATTGGCCTAGCAAAGAAAACATATACCCATCATAAAACACAATAAAACTTCGAAAGAACGTCAGTTTTTTTTTATCAAGATTTAATATTTTAGAATAAGTTTTACAAATAAAATTAACATCTGTAAAAATTGTCATAACTGTATTCTTTTAAAATACTCTAAGTAAAGTTATATTAAATATACACAAAGAATGGGTCGCCATACTATTCTTCCTGGCATACTTCTCTCGCTTCCTCAACATTATTTCATGTCGATAAATTTGCTTATGTGGAAAAACATACCTGCTCTTAATACTTACAGGTTTCTAGTAACTGATGTGTTAAAACATTTGCATGAGTCTATTTTTAAAAACAGGAAACCATCAAAATGTTTGTTTATGTTCTAATACTTTAAAACAGTTCCAGGTGTTCTAGAACGGAACTTGTTTTATTCGTATTTGTGATTTACGCAACAAAAGTTTCAACGACATTTTCGGTTCTACCTACTTAACAAATCATGGCGTCATTGGTACAGTTATCCATCGGCAATTGGGTCTTATGAGAACAATTTTCAATCCAATCACGACGTGTAGAAACCAATAATGACACCGCCTGCATGTTCCACATGTCCTTAGATGTCCCCTATTACACTATCTACCGTAAGGAAGCCGCTAACGGTCTAGCTCTATTCAATAATCAATCCTCGTGTATGCATCAGTTCTTTATATAACGGTTGTGCAATTGGGTGCTCGTAATATATTGTGTAAAATATAATGAACGTGTGAAGACTGCGGGTCATAGGTGAGGTGTATGATCTATGACGACAAAGGTATCATACTACAGACAAAAGAATAAAGATCTTCAAGTAAGGTCTTCATTTATCAAGATTAGTTTTTTTACTTTTATAACTTAAGTAAGACTTAACAAATGCATGTTCTACATTAATGTTTTTTTGAACATTTAAATAGTGCTGTTAAATAATACTTACTAATTTAAGAACTTAAATGGTTATATGATTTACAATATGTATTTAAAAAATACACCAATACCAAGGATTAATAATACAGCAAAGGTATTGGAATTTATTTTCACAATCTTCAATATGAGCAGAAAATGACTCATTAATATGAAGAAGCAATCTAATCATGTCCAGGCTTAAACCTAAGTCTCCTGGATTAGGAGCCAAGCGTTCTATCCCCTAGACTACCACCAAGTTAAAGGACTAACATCGATAATAAAAGCTAGGGAAAACTGCAGAAGATAGACCTGAGTTGATAACAACAGTTGATGAAAGCACGCAAGACTTTGAAGCACAAAGTAGAGACTACGCTACAGAGAGGAGAAGGAGATGAAAGGAGAGACCATCGGGAGACGGTGGCGGCTCCATTGCCAACGTTTTACCCTGTTCTAGATGCTTCAGAGTGTGTAGTTCAGGGTTGGACTCTTTAGCCTCACGAGGACCCACAACCACAATGACGTTGTGGGTCCTCATGCAAGAGACAGCCGATTATGATGGAAATGTATTAATGATTAATGATTAAATTGAAATTGAAAATTGAGTTTAAATATTTGATCAGGCTTCAGTATAGTTCATACACCCGTTTCACTGGCTATATCTACATTTAAAGCTTTGCAAATATTTCAACTATAGGGTTTATAAATGTTTTAATGAGTTCTTACACATTATTACCAAGGTTGACCATGACAAGTTTCAGACTAAAAAAAATAAATAAATAAAAATCAGATATAATGGATATTTACAAAGCTCTTGTGTCTGGCAAAAAAAAAACCTTTATAATTTAACTTCAGCTAACTGCATATCAAATAATTTTAATACCTATTTAAGTAAACCTTATAATTATATTACATTTTGATAAACGATTTTTTTTTATAACTTTGGGGTTTCAATCCTACTCACGCGTTTATATTTTAGACTTATTGTTGGGCCGTTTTCACTGATGAACTCAAGTTAAAGTTTGAATAAATACTAAAATCATTCTAAATATAAATTTTACTTTTACCCATTACTTTTACCGATTTCAAATTGCACCAACAAGAGAGCAGAGCGGCACTCTTTGGTCCAAGTTGCATAAACTGGCACAAATAATATTATTTAATAATGTCGTGACGGCGGCGGCGCATTGTTCACTAGAAAGTCAATGTCCTGCGCATTTAAAATAACGGAAATACAAAACGTAAGTACCGATTTTCTTCAATAGGAGAACGTGAGAGTATTTTGCACAATGTAGTGTTCAAATTAACTGTTCGACTGCCAAAGGACGTGTCGTTCATTAAACAAACGTGGAAATTAATATACGCAATATCACATGAATGTACTTTAAAACGCACGAAAAATTTAAATACATATTTTTTTAAACAAATCTATTTGCCTTAAAAGGTATACTATATTTTTAATTGGGAAATTATCAAACATCACATCGTCTATACATTATTCCTAAAATTTCAATTCAAATAAAGTTTATTCTATCTATCTGTCAAAACTAATCATATTTGTAAACAATTTTATAATATTTTAAAAATCTTTATAATTTCACTGAGGAAGGATCGGGTTGTCCGAAACATGTCTGATATTTTTTAATGTTAGTGTTGTGTACAAAGTGTATAAAATATATAAAAAAGAAAAAAAATTAAGTTTATTTATCAACAAACATAAGAAACAATTTTGAACAAAAAAAACAATACCCTTGAGATGAGTTATTCATAAAAATGGCGCTCTATAAATTATCCAATTTATTATTATTAAGGATTAAAGTATCTATTGAGAAATTTTTAAATGTGAAATACTCGTATACGAGTAATACCGTAATAAATAAAATAATCGTAATACCAACAACTTTAGGAAAACAAAATACTATATAATATCGAGAGAATTTGCCTTTTGAACATACTTTCACTAATATGAAAGACGTCGATCTCCGAGGATATCATGTTCAGCAGACTGATTGCTCTTCACACCGGTGTCACCGGAGGTGGGTTGGTTCTTACAGCTGGCATGTAAAACAATCTATCTTATAAATATCTGTTGGAGATATTTATAAGGACAAAAAAAACAAAACCCTCCAGCACAGCTGAGTTCTCGAAATATACCCTGATTTATTTTTAAAAATAGCTTGTGAGTAATCCGACTCTTCGAAAATACAGAAAGTTGGTCCCTAACATTCCCAAAATTATGCCATGGGATAGAGTCATGGATAGATACCATGCTCTCTCGTGTAGATATACCGACTCTTCGAAAATACAGAAAGTTGGTCCCTAACATTCCCAAAATTATGCCATGGGATAGAGTCATGGATAGATACCATGCTCTCTCGTGTAGATATATACCTCAGATTATTTTCTGAACCCTCTCCAGCATAAGGGAATATCTCGCTTCGTGAGGACTTCACATCACAGAACCACTTTCGAGTCTTTCGACTATGACTACAACGAAAGAGATTAGCTAACATAATATTTATTCTCCCGGCTTTCCGTCATCCATTTTATAAATAAATTTTAACATTGCTTATTTTCACTTCTGAAAAAGTGGAAACAAAAACCGTATTATATTTCTATTAGTATTTTAACTATTAAATATTATGTCTAGCCTCATTTTGTCTTAGTTTAACTTCAATCTCGTTTCACACTGTAATTTCTTAACTGTAAACTATTATTTCATTTTTGTGTTAGCATGTAATTGGCCTTACTTTAATTCTTCTAAATATTTTATTATATATATGTTATTGATATGGCTGTATATTACCCTTAATAAATAAATAAATATTTCGAAGACAGAGTTCTGCAGTCGAATTTCTTTATGAATTAAAACAATGTTTATTCCACATTTAAGTTTATTTTTCTCCACGCACTTCGTAAGATTTACACTTTCGTTATCGAGAGACGAAACTGAGTTTATATCGTTCTTCCGATGATGAAGGTGTAACACTTTTGGAATGTCTAGAAAAATAAACTCGAAATTGGAAAAAACAGATGTAAATCACAAACAAATTCGACGTGGAATTCCACAGTAACAGCTAAAGTTTATCAAGAATTCCGCTTTGTTAATTACCTTACTATTATTGCAATAGGCCAAGAGCCTCTTGTGATGTAACGACTAACTGTTTACATTTATTTTAAAATTACTAAAGGGGTTATTACGTACATTTAAGATTAAAAATGACCTTTTATACATATCATTAGAGCAAATTATTATTATTATTGTTAGAGTTTATTTACCTAACAAATATGCAATATTGAACGTGCGTTTTAATGATAAATAACTGAACACGAATGTGCGTCAGCGCGGCTTTAAAAAACTTGCACAATCATCAAATCATTAGGTTAAAGCTGGCTATACGTACTGTAAATATTCATACATCAGCTGTATCTAACACTATCATTAAGTCCGAAGATTTAAACGTGGCTATTATTTCAATATTTTCCAGCGATTACAAGTACAGGTAATGCGATTAAATGTAGACACGCGGTGCGATTTATGGGTGTATTAAATTTGACAAGACTCAACCAAAGAACTTGCATTCGTTGCGAAATGTAAGGCCTTGAGTGTATGCGATGTGTTCAAAGAAACATTAAAATGTATGTATGTAAATATTTTAAATACAAAATAACGTCTACCGAGATCTGTACATAGCACTTGCTATACAACATTTACTTATTGGGTAATAACACGTTTCAATTTTTATTTAAGACTCTTTCGCTGCATGTAATAAACGCGTTAAAAAATATTTTTGTGTTTTTATTTTAAAACATGTTTTTTTTACATATTTAAATCGTTCGCCTTCAATTCATTGTTTTTTTTATTATTATTAAGCGTTCCCTATTATATATTTAATTCGAATTAAAACGTTTGTATTCGAGATGTTTTAGTATGTTTTAATAAATCATTATCAAATATATCATTGAGAAAAGTGTCAAATGTATCAAATGTGTCATTTAATACCTTAGCAAAGCAAAACATGTCATTCCAAAAAAATATAATAATGTTTATAGAAAAGAGACGTTTTTATTCGTATTAATAATTTAACTTGGAGTTTTACATCATTGTTGCAGGATCAATAAATAAGTTCTCTTTTGGATTTAAATAACAAAATAAATTGCAAATATACACTCAAAAAGTAAGTAATAATATAAACCTTATAATTAAACACGTATAACTTTTGAATAGTTTTATATTGACAAAAAATAAAGATCCTACACTAGACTAATGTTGAAGTATTATACAGTACAACTAATATTAGGTTATCTTATAATGTCATTCATTCGACCTTATTAGGAGTTTATGACAACTTGTGATTTATATTTTATGCTAAAAATATACCGTCTGTGTATACAATAACTTCAACCGCACAAGACATACCACATTTCACGCTTCTCATATCGGAAGGACCGTTGTCAAAGCGAAGAGAATTAAACGATAATTTATTTACTGCAAAATTCTCTAAAGAAGGAGAGAATTCACCATACTAACTTCTACCTGCAATTATTTCAGGGATGTTATAATATTTTTAAAAATATTAAATGTTTAAATAATTAATATATAGATTTTTTGAGGCAATACTGGTAATTTTTTATTGATGAAAACGTTTTTTTTTTCTAAATGTTTTATTATATTCTATAAGCCAAAAATTTGACTTGCTTTTCCACATAACATTAAACATACTCTAAAAAGGCAAAAAATGTCACTCAAATGACACTTAATAATGTCATCATAAGGCAAAATACAATAAAACTTCTAGAAATTTTATGTTTTTATCATTATTAAATAATTTATACGGATCTTTACATTTCTGAATGAAATTGAAATATTTCAACGGAATGAGGTTAAACAATAAAAAATTATTGGCAAGTACATATATTCAACTCACAACATTTTCTCTGAGTTACGTGTCTGAGGTTACTTTTAAATATATAAAAATCAATTATATTTAAATATAAAATCAATTATATTTAATAGAAAACTATCTTAAATTTTATGTATCAGTTTTTGATAATATTTTTAAATTAAATAAAATGGTTGATAAGCATACATTATGCTAACGAATAAAATGATGATTGTTCGTAAGTAATTCAGTAGCACTAGCCGCGAGTAGCTACTTTGGAATGATTTCCCAGAAGAATGGAAGCCCGCCAAAAGGAATTTGTATGAAGACAGGAAGGATTCAATGAAATAAGTTGTGAAACATCGAGGCGATGAGCTAGTCGGGTACTCCTAAACTTGAATGTCGGTCAAATATCAGGGACTACCCATACAAAGTGCGCACTGGCACATCGGCAATGCACACTCAACGAAAACAACACAACGCGCATTTATAATAATGTAGTAATTATTTTACAGCGGATTGTTTTGAATTGAATTTTGGTTGAGAGTAGTTTGCTATGCAGCTCGCCGCGCACGGTGGAATTTTCGGTTTGAAGCCGTCTTACGAAACGGTTTCCGCCGATTCACTCCGCGGACCGATACGGCCAGCTCAGATTCCAAGAAGATATTGTTACTATCAGCCATGGTGCTGTTATTTAACACCGCTGCAGTTGATTTATAACCAGCGAGAAGAGTGCGGCTGCCGATTTTATGAGGCTATTCTCAGTTTCTAATTTTTGAGGTCAAATTTTAGCAACACATATCATCAAATGCACCGACGAATACTGGAAAGATTCAAGGATGCGTTCATTATATCTTATCAACAATACTGTTTGAATAAAAATATATCAAATGTATTTACAAATATCTGGGTAAGGATGTGTTCGTAACATCTTATCACACAATATGCTGTTTATAAAATAAATTATTATCGACTTCACTAATGTTTGGCCAATTAAAATTTTACACGTATTACAAATCACGAAGTTTTAAAATTCGTATTTTCAAGGAATAATTATTATTTCCTTTTATCATGTTTCACATTGTTGGAGTATTATGAAACTGTTTTCATTATACCCTAAAAAGGCGACGCATTTAAAACCGCAGTATCAAATAAGTATAGAGATAAGAGATAAAAGCTCACATTTAGTTAAACATCCCGTTGGAATCCCAATGTGTAACATGTATTTATTTCTTCCGCAAATGTATTTGTGACCGGTTTCGTCATTATCGCTAATATCTATATTCCGGAAACTATAAAAGTAAGCTTCCGTATTTATTTATAAAGCATATAGAATGGGTAATGATTATTTACATTATGAAAAGTGGTACCTAGATCGAATCTATTTATAAATCAAAGCATGACAATGGGTTAAATGGAAAAAATTATGAATTTATTAAATTAAAGATATTATTAGTATACTCTAATCACTGAAATACTAATAACTTCATGGAATCAGTTAAGGATTTTTTCATAATAAAACATTTTATTAAATTGTAATATTACGCAAAAATATAAGTTAACTACAAGGGGTTCAGAGACACAACGTTATCGTTTAGAATATATGCATTACAATATATTATTTAAATTTATTTTTTCTAATAAGTATTAAGTGTTTCTTCTATGTTCGCCATACTTTGTGTTGTAGATGCTTTATTTTATTTTTTATTTTTTATATACTTTGTGTATAAAACACTAACATTAAAAAATTAAAATTATATAGACATGTTTCGGATAACCAGAATTTCTTTAGTGATACATATTAAGTGTAATTGATTTTGTTAAATGACTAGAGAATGACATGTTTCGCCTTGTAGCGACATCATCAAATATTGATATTAGATAATGCTCTAGCAAGCTAAAATATGACACAACTAATTAATCTTCCTTGAAACGTACGTTTTCATCAGTACATAATATAGAGTTAAACAATATTTTTCAATGTAATATTTTAACATATTATTTAAGTTACCATAATACTATTATATTATATAATTCAGGATTTTTTAATCATTTGACTTTGCAGTGTTTATATATATCTTGCAGTTGTAAACCCTTAACCCTCTTCAATGAATGTCATAAAACAAATACATTTTGAGAACGGTTATAGAAAACACTAATTTAAAAACTATTTTGTTTCAAATAAAATGATGAGAAATCATAAACGTTATTACTTTGTATGGAAGGTTAGATAAAAAATAACCTATTTGTTTACGATCATTACTATTTTAAGATATGTAGATTTGATGTTTTCGTTTCGACATTAACGTTATAATAATTTATTTTAATTAAGAATATTCAAATTGATATGTAAAACTAAATCAGGACAGGTTAAGCGTACTCCTTAAATACTCGGGGAGGCCAACAAGTTCGAGAATAATATTAACTCAGGTCTATGTACTCGTATATGATCACGAGTGAGGTAATCTATCTATTATATCTGGACAGATAAAAAACTAGATGGCCGATATGGTACTGGTGGAGAGACATCAGCCGTCCTTCGAAGGTCGCCCCGGGGGGAAGAGTACTATATCGTAAATACCAGAGATTAATTATCTATTACACTAAACTCTAACATAGAAATAGCTACATTGAACTAGGAAGCAACTTTTAATTCGGAGATTCGTATCATATTGAATTTTATATTAATTACTTATAAAATAAATATTAACAAACACAAAATAAAATATGGAGGATATATATATGGAGGAACAAACATGCTTACCGAAAGTAAAGTCAGGATATACAAGGCATGCGTTCGCCCCATCATGACGTATGGAATACAGGCCAGAGCCGATACCAATAGAACTAAGAACCTTCTTAGAGTAGCAGAAATGCGAACCCTACGCTCCATCGCAGGCAAAACCCTCAAAGATCGGATCAGAAATGAAACGATAAGGGCTGTCTGTGGTGTTAAAGACATAGTGAGATGGGAAAGAAGCAGAAGGCGCTTATGGAGAGATCACGTGGACCGCATGGAAAATACAAGAATTGCAAAAATTGTTAAAGATGAAAACCCAAGCAGCAAGAGATTACCAGGAAGGCCGCCGAAGAGATGGAAAGATGGTTGAACATCATCATCCCAGGACAGTCCACCGTCACAAACAGGTCATATGACCTAAACTAAGAGGAAGAAGAATAAGAAGAAAATAAAATCAATAAATTCGGAGAACTGCTAATTTGTGTCAATAAAAAAAAAGGTTTAAGTTTCAAATTGTATGGACGCACGTAACTAAACAAGATGTTATGATCGCTTGGGATTACCTGCTATTTTAGTTTCTAAGTGTGTGTTTTGATATTTCCAGAATGTTTTACGATTGTAGTTTATTTGTGTTTAATTATTACATACATAAATTGTCCTTTTACCCCCCCCCCCCCCCATAATGTGTATTGTACTCATGGGAATACAGTATAACTATTGCATGTCTAAAAAATATAATTAAAATTGTATAAATAAATAAATAAAATTATACCCGCAGGACACACGCAGTATATTTGGATGAATGCTTTTTGAATTATTTACGGTGGCAAAAATAAAATAAAAAAATATTCTTATGTCGCTACTACTAATATGTTATTGTCACTTCTTAAAATCATTTTTAGTAAGACTTTGTATAAATCAGTTTTCAGTATACATATTAATATTTTTATAAAATCCTAGATATAAAATACAAGATATAAATTCAAGATACATTGAAAATTCTATTTATTTTTTAAATTCTCTTATTTTCCATTGAAAACATATTCTAAGTTATAAATATTTTGTTTGCGAATTACTACTCTATTCGTTGAAGCTGGAGGACATAGTCAGAGAACAAAGGAATCATACTCAAAATTAATTACGACCAACATCACAGGATGTATTACCAATCGCAAGGATCGGCCGGTATCGTAGTCATTTGTTATTTGTTATGTTGGTTTAACGATTAGGGAGGCACTAACTCAGATGCGTTTTTTACTCTCTTCTCTTAGACTCTCTGATCGACAGGCGGTCAAATAACTTTCAAGGCAGATCGGCCGATCGTCCTACAAGCCCCGAGTCCAGTACCTGTCACACTATTCTAGATTATTGTCTCATTAATATGCATGGATACCTCGTTATACTCATACACGTGCCGTAACTCATTTCTGAATATCTTAAATCAACATTAAACAGTTTTTTTTTTATAATGTACAGACTCTTAATGTGTTTTTAAATATAAGCATAGGCTTCCTTTGTCTTAATATGGTGATATTCTTACAAAGAAACAGATTTTAAAAAGGGAGTTCTGGTTGTTTAGACAATTTACTCTACTTCGATAGAACTACGAGATGCCTATCGTATATAGGCATCTCCAAAGATATAGGCAAAGGGATGAAAAAAAATTATATCGTAATATCTCGGAGAGGTCAATGAGACTACATAAAAGATGGACTGACGATATTGTTCGAATAGGTGGAACGACCTGGGTGCGGAAAGGACAAGACTGGGACGAGTGGGAAAAAATGGAAGAGGCTATATCCAGCAGTAGAGGGAAGAAGGGTGAAGAAGAAGAATATCTCGGAATCTGGAGTAGAACCCTGCAGGATGAGTTTGAAGCAGTAAGACTAACTTAATATGGTGTAAAGCATCAGGCGTGCGATAGAGACAGAACAACCACAAGAAGAAGAATATACATCTCGAGATTCTTCTAGATTTGTAGTTTGTTATGCACGCATAGGTGACTGAGGTGGCTCTCAAGATGGGCGGGGTGAAGTGGCGATAGGCTGGTTATATCTGTCAGAGAAGCGACGGCCGATAGGGGAGACGGGTTCTAGAGTGGAGATCGCGTACAGGATTTCGCAAAGTTGGACGTACCCCTGCCCGCTGGACCGACGATCTGAAGAGGATAGCTGGACATGGATGGATGGGAGCGGCAATGGATACTGGGCGGTGACATACTTTGGGAGAGGCCTACGTTCAGCAGTGGATGACAGATGGCTGACGATGTGATATGATGCACTCATATCGATTAACATGACATCTATTAAGGCAGATTCTTCTCTGTTTCCCTCAATTCGTATCGTCTTCACTTAACTTTTTTTGCTTGTTTGGGGGACTCTATGATTTCTTATTTATTTTTCAAGATATTTTCATTAACCTTATATAACATCATAGAATATAATATTTAAACATAATTTTCAACGCACAATCACCTGATAGATCATTTCTCCTCCGCGCTTACTTTCTTTTTATAATCTGATTTCCCAAATATACATACATAGGTACTTGTTTAAATTTTTCATCTTTCGTAAACGTAAACCTTAAGCAGCGACTTACCTTATAGAGTTTGTCCTTGTGGTACCAGACGTCTTCTTCCTCCTCCATGTTTTGCGTGAAGGCTTGCGTGAGATCGTCCCTGGACCGGGAGAGAATGCGCCTCCGGGACACCATCTCAGCAGAGGCGGGGGACTCAAAGGGACCCAAGCTGAAAAATACAATATAATATATGTTTAACTGGCAAACTTAATCGAGAGAAATGAATGATTCACTTCATGATATTTTGTAAATGGAACTTATTATTAATAAAAATGATTTTTAGTTAATCAACATAGTTTGTAAAATAGTAGTATCTTCGAAAATAAATTAATCAAAGTTTTGATTCTCAAAACATCAGCTAAACGAAATTTTCCAGCATTAATGCATTTTGTCCGTCATGTAAAAATTTTTAAACAACATATTCCAACATAGTTGAGTTTGTGTATTTAGGTAGTATGTTTACAAGAGATGGGAGAGTGGAGAGGGATATTGAAAGAAGGGTTGGGGCAGGCAACAAAGTGAATGGTGCACTAAAAGTTGTCATCGCAAACAAAAACCTATCCAAAAAGCTAGAATGGCAGTGCACAATGGTGTTCTTCTACCGACCCTTATGTATGGAAGCGAAGCATGGAACTGGCAAAGGAAGGATGAAAGTAGAATAAATGCAGTAGAAATGAGATCTCTTAGACGAATGTGTGGATATTCTGTGTATGATAGAGTGTCGAATGAAAATATAAGAAGTGAATGCGGTGCGAATGATGGTGTCATGAACAAAATAATGAAAGGATCATTAAGATGGTTTTGACATATGGAAAGAATGAATGAAGAAAGAATGGTAAAAAAATTATATGTTAATGATGTAAATGGTAACAGAAATAGAGGAAGACCAAGGAAAACGTGGCACGATCAAATAAATCAAATATTGAATGTCGGCCATGTGAGGAGTCAGAGAAATCGACGCGCGTGCATGACACGATGTATGAATGTTGAGGAAGCGAGAGAAATATGTCAGGAAAGAAAGGTGTGGCAGTCCATTCTTTCTGCCTACCCCTTCGGGGAGACGGCGTGATGGTTAGTTAGTTAGTTAGTTAGTTATTCCAACATTGTTAAATAAACATCTAATTTTCAAAAGTATTATTGATATGTGGTCACCCTAATTATCCTTCATGATATTTTACATTTGTTTTTATGACAATCGAATGCTACTTATTGTTATAAGTACAATCATATTGGAACTCTCAAAATAAGTTAAAATTTAATAATAATAAAATAGAATACATACATTTTAAAATATAGTGATTTTTGGGTGCAAATTACCCTTATGTTACTTTTTCACACTATTTACAATATAATAATATCGTAAATATGACGATAGTAAGTAAACGTAACTTATACGTTATTTTACACCTTAAATAGGCATAGGTTTTTTTATAATTCATAGCAGAATGTAGATACTATATCTACGTTCAGATAGATACTCTTCACCTTCCCTTGATGTACGTATGGCGGCCCCACTAAAACGCCGATAAATTAATCACTCAAAACCTAATGCTCCTAAGACAATAAGGCGCCTTATCTCTCCCTGCGGATGAGGTTGTCGGCCTGTGAACGGGGCCGTTAGCACGCCACACACTAATAGAAATGTGGCGTTCAAAAAAAATCGTATAAAGCACTTCAATACTGGTGTGGCATTATTAAAAATAATTTTACAAATTTGTGTATACTGTTTTTACGTCACTTACGCCTGCCTAGATTCGTTTTGTAAATCTGACAAAGCTCTGGCGGGAGCGTGGCCTTTTTCATTAAGTCAAAAGAGAAAGCAAAATTTTGATATCTTTATTAATGCGAAACTTTATATTATACAGCAAAACACCGGAAATATTGAGAAATTTCAATTGGTCAAAAATGTCAAACGAAGTTTTTTTTCGTTAATTAGCATTATTTCATGAAAAGGGGGTTTTATTTTTATTAAACGTTTCGGCTTTCTAAGGCATTATAAAATGTATTGACATGACATTCGATAATGCATTAGAAAATTAAAATATTTTATTCATATAAATATTTAAAAAAAACCTCTTTAAAACAGACGTTTTCATTCGTAATGGAGTTTTACATCATTGTAAAAGAAACAACAAATAAAAAATATAATAATAGGAATTTTAAGTGCAATGTAATCATTATTCATATAAAGCACTCACTTTGTGGTTAGACATTTTAAATAATTATATAAATAAAACAACTTTGTATTTAACCACGGTAGGGTTATTATATTGATGCCAACTAGTGTCATTGTACCCAAGCTTCATCAGGGCAGTACAATAACTAGTTATTGTACTGCCCTGATGAAGCTTGGGTCAAAGCGAAACTAGTTGGCATCAATATAATAGCTCTACCGTTGTTAAATACAAAGTTGTTTTATTTATATAATTATTTGCAAAGTAATATATTTGTTATAACTGTTTTGCGTCTATGCAGTGCTAACCCTTGCCTACGATTCACTAAAACAGCCTGCCAAGGTAACAGTCACAAGCCAACACTGATTTAAGCAACCTACTCAAATAATTTTCACGGAAAACATATAAACCCAACCTTGCGGTGGCTCGAGTCGGTTGTATAACATATTGCATCGCGCGCTTCACCCAGCAAACATTGCGCTGTTTAACAGATGTACCGCCTTACGAATACAATTACGTATATTTATTCAAAGACAAACATTTTGTATTCAACGTAAACATAACAGGAGCTTTGTGAAGCTGTTGGGAAATGCATCTTCTTGACCCAAAAATATTTATTAAAAAAAAACGTGTGAACAATTGGCAAAATACGCGACTGGAATGGCTTACGTAAATGATTCACTTAACATAGAAAATACTTAAGTAAAACGTAAGAAATATAGGCGATCATAAGATTAAATCTTTCTTACTTTAGAGGTTCCCTGTTTCATATATCAATGTATGTCAACATATATATTTTTTGATACAACAGGTCGTTTGAACCCAATTTATCTATTACTATTTTAATCACTAACTCAATCACAATTACATCTTCCCTTGGGAATTTTATTTATAACTGACTGAAATTTTAGGTATAATGAAAGTAGAATATCGATATAAACTTTGATTCTTCCTGGTAACAATATAAAGTGTAAAAGTCAATGATTTTTCTTGAATAATTGTATTTATTTAATAACATACAAGAAGTGAATGCAGTGAAAATGACAGAGTTATGACCAAAATTAAGAAAGGGTTATTATCATATGAAGGTTTGGACACATGGAAATAATAAAAAAATAGAAATAATGAAAAAGAAAGTATATGTTAACGACGTAGGCAAAACAAGACATTGATGAAGACCGAGGAAAATATGATACGATTATATCAATTAAATATAAAATGTCAGCCACATGAGGAGTCGGAGAAATTCGTATATGCACGACACGATTTATGAATTTCGAGAAAACTCACTTCGCTTCTCTCGAGAAGTATGTCAAGAAAGAAGTGTCAGTGTGGCGGTCCAATCTTTCTGCCTACCCCTTTGCAGAGACGGCGTAATGATTAGTTAGTTTTAAATTAAATATTAAATGAAAAAAATATCATTATAAAATGGAGAACGCCTTAACATTGACCACAGAGACGATTTATTTATAGAACTTAAAGTCATTACACTCTGCATTACAGTACTGACCGTTGGAAGTAGATGTTTTTATTCCTGGACCCGGTAGTGAAGTCCCTGGACCAGAAATCAGGATGAAAGACGCATTACCATAACCAGAGTTGGGGGTTCATTGTCCTATTCGATCAGCTGGGATTCATCTCAGTTCGCCGTTTGATTGATCGGGACTCGTATAGGGAATATTACGTGTAAGATGACCAACAAATATATTTTTTAATTAAAAGCAATGTGCAAAGAATTTTAGAAGAACCCGAATATGCAATTAGCGTTTGTATTTTATTTTATTAAAATTCTATAGTTAAAACTCGGTGTGTAAACTAGAAATAACTTGTAACAAAATATTTCATGTATTATATACCAAAAATATAATGATGTGGATTAATGTTTTTATGGCACTAGAAAAGTACACAAACTGTGAGATGAATGAGTATTCATTTGATTTTAAAATTATTTACCAACATTTCTGAAAGAGAACAATGTTTGTTTATGCATTAGGTGGTTTGTATTGCCTAAAAGGAGTAAACACTAACGATTGTATCCCATTTTATTGTTAAATTTATTCTGAGGCCTTAACCATGTTTTTGATGCAAGTGCAATAAGAAATGTTTTAAAAAATATATTTAAAAAAAATGAAGGATCTTTAGTATTACTTTTAACTTTTGCATTAAAAGGTATTAACTAAGAATACGATTGGCTTCAAATGAAATCTTAAATAAAAATAGTGAATTACTTAAATTGTTCCGACACTTCAAATATTGTAATATACCGATTCATGTGAAAAAGCTAATATACCATGATAGAAATGCTAAGTATTTAGTTAATTCCAACATCAACATATACATGTTGCAATATTTGATACAGCAGCTATATATTTTGGTTTGCTTATATTTCCAAAACGGCCAATAGAAAATGATGTTGACACCAAAACCAAAACACGTTTTTATATACGCAATTTATCCACGATAAGAACAGTTTTCAGTCATTTTTCCTAATACTAATAAACATTGCATCACGATAATAAGGCTTTTAACTCAACGGAAAGATCTCATCGGAGGCTTGTCAAATTTGTCCCGAGCGCCATAATTATTCATTTATTCCAATTGACTTTCTTCCCGAGGAATTAATACAAGAGACCAACGCATTGAGAGTTATCTAACCACGAAACAAGATGCCCGCCGCCATATTAATGGATTTTTAATTCGCTAAATTGGGTAATTAATTCAGGCGCTGGGTTTTTCGCAGAAATAATTTTCTTTTCATACATGTCGGACCAACGAAACAAAAGATAATGATTGAATTAATTGTTTCTACGATGTACACGCATATTGCATTAGCCGGATTTTTTTTACTCTCACTCGGTACAAGATTGCAGATACCTGTAATGACAGAGTTACCGACTTTCTGAATTTTGTGACACGGAAAATAAAAATGCCTCTATTACGTTGTGAAATAATAATTCTCTCCGGAACATTATGACGAATTGAATTATAAGAACTATAAAATCAATATACCATTTAAATTTTTCGGCTTTTTAAAATTTGGAATAGTTATTAAATATTATATGCACCGGAACGCAAAGCTTAATTTATGTAATTTTAATTACATCATAATAAGGAAGCACCCATTACAATACTTATTAAACATGCATATAACTCACCCATAAAATCTTTTATATAAAGCCTATACACTATCCATTGGATCCAACAAATAAAAAAATGAAATAATTAGGATATATGGAAAATGATGAGGGCCGCATACAGGCTAAGAAAATGGAATCTTTAGGCTCTGCGTGATGCAGCGAGGTCTAGTCGCGGGATATAATAATATGTATAGTATATAATTATGATTAAGGCAATACATGGCATTCACATAAAATATAATAAAAAATATTTTATAGAAAACAGACATTTTTATTCATATTAATAATTTATTGGACATTTTTACCAAATATTATTTTTGATAGATTTTTTCTTAAAAATTCTTTTAAAACACAACTTTATAATATGTGAGCAAAATACCACGATTGACTGAATAACATATATTATATATTTTTTTGGGATAAATTATGAAAGGATCGCTGCGTTGGTTCAGACATATGGAGCGCATGGATGGAGAAACAATAGTTAAGAAAGTATACGTTAATTATGTAAATGGAGTACGGAGTCGAGGCAGACCGAGGAAAACATGGCATGACCAAATTAATCAAATTTTAAAGGTCGGTCATGTTAGAAGTCGGAAGAATCGACGTGCGTGTATGACTCGCTGTATGAATATGGAGGAAGCTAGAGAGGTATGCCAGGATAAAGTAGTGTGGTGGTACATTCTCTCTGCCTACTCCTGTGGGGAAACAGTGTGATGGTTTGTTTGTTTGTTTTGTATATTTTTTGAGATCTCGGGTAGATCTGTGTCTCATGGTATCTTCTTCGACTGAAGTTAATTGAGATCATTGTAGATACCAACTTCTGAGGAGTTGAAGCGTCCAAGATACCCAAGAAATGTAGTTAAGAACCGATATTTATTAGAAATAGGCTAATAATACTTTTTCGGTATAAATCTTATATTAATGATCTTAATGCATTCGACTGATAATAATTTTGTTACAGTATAAGTATTGTAACAAAATTATTATATTTACAACGTAATTCTGTAATTCTACATTCTCTTTTCATGAGAAATTATGATTTACCGCCGGGCAGAATTATATTTGACAGTTTCATAACCAGCCGGACGCCGAATTATTTGACAAATATCTCTGAGCTGGTCACTTTTGTGGGACCGATTTATTAAATTTCGTAACAATATGGACACAAGGAAGTCAACGGTACACGCAATCGGAGCTGCCAGCTGTCACGGAGCGGTAAACGGTCCGCATATTAATTTTAATATCAACTTGTCAACTGTCAATGTATCTCACTGCACGCATACAAACAATAAGCAATTAATTATAACATATGTGTATCGTGTATACTAATGAAGATTAGCATATTTAAAATTTAACACCACCACACATGTTATATTATATAAGATAGGTATTTTGAAAATAAGCAGGTTCCATTTTGTCGAAAAGGAAAATGTTTAATCCGTATATACTGCCAATACTGACACACGGCTAAGAGACAACTACCCTTACAGTTAAATTAAAATGCACACAACGATCCACGAAAAGATTAATTATAGGCGTATATCTACGAGATAAAATTAAAAATTAAAAAAAAATGGAATGAGACGTGGATCGTACAACAACATTTAAGTGGCAATAGGCTGGACATATAGCCAGATAAGGCAATACCAGATAGGCACCCAGGACACTCCACTAGAAGCGTTGAAAAATGGAAAGGAGTATTGGGAGACCATATATGGATCGGATGTATGGATGGCCCGAATACCTGGGACGACCTGAATGCAAAGGGCAAAACAGGGGCGAATTGAAAACAATGGAAGAGGCAGTTCAGTTATGATCAGTCAGCATTGGAGAAGATAATGCTAATGAAGTAGACAAAAATGGTGTTTATAATAATAATAATATGCTAACATTTAAAGCGCTTTTTTGTGATGTAATTATTATTATTATTATTTTGTTGAATCGCTCTTTACATCATGACAGCATGAGCCAAATCGATGTAGAGGGTAATATAGCTATCATAGTGATTCTTGTGACATGTGATAGGTCGCCATTTTATTGTCACGTGAATTCTACACCAGACCAAAGACAGTGTGACAATCACACTGCCCTCGCCGAGAATCGAACCCGGAACTTTCGGGGTGGCAGTCGATGCACTTACCACTCGGCCACGAAAGTCACGAGGTAATCACCTCAAGGGCACATTATGACGTGTTTTAAATCTAAAAAATCTAAATATGACGCTGCATCTGATATTCGCGATCGGTTAGAGAGTAAAATGAAACAAATATGCTGGTTGGATTATTTTTTATGATAGTTCTCTGGGAAAGAGTTGCCATTCTAATAAATCTATATCAAAATTATTGCTATTTTTGATGTCCCTGTGTGCTTTAGATCGTAAATAATTTATAGTATTCTAAAGATCACTTCTCCCACTCATCTCGCACAAGGATTCCGATCACATCCTTCTGCAGACTCCGCAGTGTCACCGGCCGCCGGCATACTAACACAAGACACACGGTGACAGATGTATACTATAACGTAATGTACGGCGTCATGTAACCCACAAGGCCGCCGGGCCAGAGCCCTCAGCTCATCACCCACGCAGAAGTGGGTCGCTCGCAGGAGGAACTCAATTTTGACGTCATCGATAATAACACTCACGTTTTGGGTGACACACGCACCGAAAATAAGAAAAATAACGGTGGTTTATCAAAAATACTAAATTTAATGAATATTTGAAATATTACAAACTATAAACGAAAAAAACATTATTATTTTTTATGCAATCGATTCACGATGTCTTAAAGCGCCCTTATATAAACACAACTCCCAACAATACAGACAAGTTTTTAATATTTTTCTTAAGTTCATGGTTTTATACATCCCAATTCACATAACCCGTATAAGTGAGATATTTTTAAAAGCTATGAATAAAATCATAATACAATGCTAACCCGCAGTCTCCCCGAAGGGGTAGGTAGAAAGAATGGACTGCCACACTTTTCTTTCCTGACATATTTCTCTCGATTCCTTAACATTCATACATCGTGTCATGCACGCGCGTCGATTTCTCTGACTCCTCACATGTCCGACATTCAATATTTGATTTATTTGATCGTGCCACGTTTTCCTCGGTCTTCCTCTATTTCTGGTTCCATTTACATCGTTAACATATAATTTTTAACCATTCTTTCTTCATTCATTTTTTCCTTATGTCCAAACCATCTTAATGATCGTTTCATTATTTTGTTCATAACACCATCATTCGCACCGCATTCACTTATTATATTTTCATTCGACACTATCATACACAGAGTATCCACCCACTCGTCTAAGATATCTCATTTCTACTGCATTTATTCTACTTTCATCCTTCTTTTGCCAGTTCCATGCTTCGCTACAATGCAATAAAATAAAAATCGCAAATAAAATTTAGCTAAAAATACATTGTTTTGTATATTATTATCCATGAATTTAGAGTCCAAAATTATTAATAAAACTTAACTTTACTCATTGTATAAATATTTTTTATTAATTTTAGATCAAGTTTTAGAAACTGTTATCCAATCAACTTTGCATTGTTATAAAGAAGTTTTAATTTTAGCATCCGTTGCGGTCTTTATCTTTTGAGTTTTTTATACGAATTTATAATGAATTCAGTAACCAGGAAAAGTACGAAAGAATTAAATTTTACCTAAGAAACAAGAATGTAAAATCTTGGAAAATATTTTAGTCGTGTTGGAATGAATAAACTGCATATTATTTCTTATATGTTTTCGATTGAATGCCATACGTAAATCGTCATAATTGAAATTTGTTCACAAAAGTTTTGAAAAGGGAAGATCTACTCTTCATAATATACCAAAATATACGAGATTATTCTAGATTCTAGAAATGATCAGTGTCATTTTTAAAAAATGTTTTTGAAAATCGGTAAAATAATCAAAAAATGATAATAGCTTAGCAAAGCAAAACGTGTTATTCCTATAAAATAAAAAATATGCGATTTGAAAATATATAAGAAATATAAAAATCGGCACACTGATCTAAATATATTTATGTGAAATAAATCAAGTCATGAAATCGCTTTCGCATCAAATTAGCCAATCGTCAGTTAGATATGTCGTTTGATTCATTTGTAATTCGATACAATAGCCGCCTTATATAATCAAGTTAAACAAACTCCTGGCATTGTGCGAAAAAACCTTCGTGCAGCAACAGTCGGCATTTTAAGTCAACAGAGCTTGCGACACGCCCGATGCCCGATACCTGATGCTTGATGACACGCTTGCATCACCATTTCGCAATAAAGTCGAACCACATTAAATATTCACATTTGTTTGCGGTGCCTAGCGCGCCAACACTCCACCATCCGAAAATATTAATATTTAATTTGAAACGAGATTTCCTGGTTCGCAGTTTTTTGCAACACAACACTTACAATAATATGTTTCTTTTAATCGTTAACGTTTTCCAACAATTTCATAATACTCAACAATCGCTCCGTTCAATAAAATATCATTTAACTAATTCAATATTACGCAAGAGCTTCAATAGAGTATTAACGGGGACAGTTTTTCTTATCATTTTCATGAAAAGTGAAAGAAATTATATTTGTATCCTATAATAAAATAACGCAGCTTTAGTGCCTTCAGCTAAATACCGATAGTTTATATTTTCAATGCTATTTCAATGTTGTATTGATTTTCATCAAACTTAGAACTCCATTAATTATATTTTCAAAAAAAATCATTTTTCTCTCGTAAAACATAGAAAAGTAAATAGTAATCTGTCTTATGTATAATTTATTATAGAACACTTCCTAAATCAATAACATTTTCGTCTTGATTAAGTTTTTTAAATATAGAATTTTACTAATTTCTTGTAAAATCACTAAAGAGAAATGAAATGAGATTAGTGAGAAAAAAACTTTATCATATTCAAGGCATTCAACTACATTTTATAACAATTTAAATTTTTAAAAATAAATCTTTGTTCTGAAAAAATAAATAATCATATAATATGTTTTGAATTATTTAAATTTATACAGTATATAACAATTTCTTAATGTTTTCTCCTAAGTTTAAATATATAATAGTAATTAAATCGCTAATCTCATAAATCAAATCAAATCAAATCAGTTTATTTTTTCTCAAAAGATATTATGAACAATTTTTATAGTTTAAGACATCTATTGGGAACAGGTAAAATATAATAAATATATAATACCAGGAACGCATGAGAGATGGTTCGACATTAGGAATACGAGATACTTTCCAAAGTCAAGAGTATTTGTCTTCTGAACGTACTTTCACGAATGATCTAGATCGTATTCATAATCTTATTCACGACTATTAGATCAAAAGTCAAGCGATGTGTTTCCATAACCAGTAAATTATTTAGAATAAAGTTAAACAACGGTTTTCGTAATACGACTGTATAATTTAAATTATATAAACAAGTGCGATTTTAATATCGTTTCTAGCTGTTTTCCTCCGCGATAATGTACCCAAGTCACCTTCATGTATGAAAAATGCCATCGCGAGTAAGTGGGTCAACACAATGGCCTATTGTTTTCAACTCACTTTTTGGTTAAAACGTACAAGTGAAAAAAGAAGAACAATGAATGCCTTACCTTCGGCTAACTAACTCTGTTTGTGTTAAAAATCCGCGCAATAAAACGCAATTAGCTGCCGTTTCTGCGGAGAAAACATTTCGTAATCTTTTGTTGCCATTTTGCTATTAACTCCGCACTTAGCATTAATAAAATATTCTCCGAGAGATGCAACATGCATTCGGTTTGCGATACCCACTTGCTGTGCAAACGTCTGGTCGCTTTGTGAACGATGAATTGTTTGCAGATTTTCTCACTGTTGCAAATTTATGCATTTCAATTTCAAGTCTGATTTCGTATCGCGAAGAATACAATACATGCCATCGCAATAAGAGTACCAATAAGAAATGTATACAACGTTTGCACCAGAGTTTGTAAATTGTTTTCCTTGAAAGATTATAGAAATCATCCTAATAAAATCGCAAAAATCTCACATAAAAATTATATATTGTATTATGGTTAATATCCATTGAAAAAAAAGTTTTTGCTTCGTTTCTATCATTCTCCTCTTGCATCTTTGTATTATATTAAATATAAAATTATACAGTAGTATTATAAGCATATATCCATTGATCATCATAATAACCGCGACGTTCCTGAACCATCACAATTTCTATCTTTCAACTATCCTACTTGCTTTAAGATTAGTTAAAGATCATTAAAAAAATTAATTTGGCAAAAATAGCAAAAAGACTTGTATAACTGACTATGAAAGTGTAATTTTTCACAGCTCAGAGCATCACTTTCACATAATGTTTAAGAACACTCACATCAAACGACACGACAATTAATTCCAAAGTGTTAAACTGTGAGACTAATAAAATGAAACTGTAAATTTGTGAGAATCGAAGCAAGCTCTGAGCTAGCAGATATTAACGATTAGATTACGCGGCACTACTTTCTCTTTAACTTTGCTCATTGCATAAATACATTAGCTTATTCCTTTATTTTACGGTACGTCGCGTTGCAGTATAATCAACTCTGCCTCGTTCTCTACGATCGGATATCGCTTCCGATTCCTGAGTAACTGTTCCAAAAAACGTCTGACGAGTCACTTGTTCCGGTTCAAAAAATTACGGTGCCATTGCGCAAGCAAAGTTAAATAGCCTCTAAATTATATTTTTATTTTTTATTGCTGGCATAGAAATTCACAGAGTTAAGCTTGTTTCAATCACTATTCACACACTTCAAGCATCCTGAATAAGGAGACTGCAAGTGTCAGCCGAAAAATAAACCACAAGAATTAGCTACAATGTATTTTTTAATAAGGACCAATGAACCTTGGTTTCAATTTAATAATAATTGTCATTCTTAAAAATTGGTGCACATACAACGAAAATATGTACTTCGTTAATTTCGTAACGTTTTGCCAAAAACATGCGCGACCTACATTTTTTATCAATCTTTTGAAAAATGTAACATTTTACTCACCATTTCCAAATTACGCTTTTTTACATACTTTTCTGCCAATCCATTATTATCATCCTTTCTATGAGATCCGAAATGATTTTCTGGATACATTATTCAGTTTTTTGGCAAACGTCAACTTCTAATTCATTTATTGTTTCTCCAAGTCCACATCCATGTTACTTTGGTAAATATTTTCCAAATAATATTATTTAGACAATTCTGCTTCACCTCCAACAAAAGGGACACAAATAAAATATTCTGGAAGAAGTAGAAATTAATTGCCATAAAATATGCCTGACCTAAAATTTATTCATGAACAAATTTACTAGATGTCACTACTATTCAATTAATTACATTCGTGGAATAATTCAAAACCAAACTCAAGATGTCAAAGATAAACAAAACACAAATGTTTATAAGTTAACAAACTATTTACAAGTCATTATTGCTTGCTATAGTGCTGCTAAATTGTTTATATACTAGAACTAAGAAGTTAATTAATGATGTCGCAATGTGATGAAATTTATCCGGAAAATATAAATAGGCGAGTATATTCTAATTTGTACAAATATTAAGAAAAGTATTTTTCGTTTAATAAATGTTTTTTTAAGATAATACTTCCCTGAATAAACATAAAAAATCACTAAGTTAAATAAATGATTTGTTTCCACAGCACACACTAAATAAACTTTAAATTGGCAGTGCTTGCTAAAGTGCTGCTAAATTGTTTATATATTAGAACAAAGAAATTAATTTATGATGACGAAATTTGTCCGGAAAATATAAATGTATATTATAATTTGTACAATTATTAACCAAAGTTATTTCGTTGAATACATGTTTTTAAGAATAATATCCCTGAATTAACGTCAAATATCGCTATGTTAAATAACCTTAATATTGGCATCATGGCTTCTGACCATTCCTTGATTAACTTGATACGTTCGAGCCCTTCGTCTTTCAAAATGCTCAATCATTATTTTTTTTATGGAGCCCAGATATGCAAAACACTACACAATAAAAAACACATAAAAACGGTCACAAATTACTTATGTTATCGGTAAATAGCACCGCCTTTTGAACTCACTCTTTACAGTGTTACCATTTCATTTATCGCAAGCAATGAATTTATTGTTACCTGTATGTATATAAGGCGACCTTGCTTCCTTTTTTAAATACAAATTCAGCCATACAGTCGGACTACTAAAGCATTTAATAGGTAGGTACTTCGCCAAATAAAAAGGTGTAAATGAAAAAAGGTAGGCACTTACTAAACGCGAATTAACCAGTCAAATTGTACACTGCGTTATTTATTCTCTAAGCACGCAAACACGACAAAGTCCAAAGACATTGATAGTTATAATTTTGTATACTTTTTTTATACAGGAGAAAGCGCAAAACCATCACGAAACTATAACGTCTTTAGGGAATGGTCCGGAATAAACTGTAATATAATAAAGTATTATAATAGAGGAAGGTATACACACGGATTAAGCACGCTTCACGACTTTACACGAGCTGCACGATTGAACGCGATCTGCGGGACCCATTCACCGCATCTTACTAGATTTCACATTATTTTACAAGTCTATAATGAACATATAGTGGAAAACACCTTATTAGAAATTACGGCAAAATTAGAATGGTGTTTTGAATGTTAAAAGAGCATTTTTCTCGATTTATCATTTACATAAATCATACACAAAGATGGCGTATCATACATTTATTATTGGGCACTCAAAACGATTGTTTTTAGATAAATAAAACTGTTATACAGAGAAAGTGAATTATGTTTCTTAGATAAAATATTTATGATCTATTACGAAAACCATATTTCTTGTTAAAAACAATATAATAAACACAATTATGTAGGTTTAAAGATTTTTAGAATCGATGGCATATTTTAAGTAGTATAACATTTTCTTACATCAACAGGTCGTTTGAATCTAATAATTGTAAACAATTAGTTTTTAACTATTATATTGATTCTCTTGACATGTAATAGTTAGCAAATCTATCGCTATTTGATTGTTCATGAATTCTAAACAGAGACAATCATACTCCCATCCTCGGAAATCGATCTCAGGACCATAGCTATTGCCACTCTGCAATGAGGGCCGTTATTATTAATTAGCAAACATGTTCTAATTTATAAAAATTAACACGTATCATTTTACACCGCCCTTGAAATGATTATTTCATAAACACTCCGCTGTATAATTCATCCAACTTATTATAGCATTATTATAATTATGTAATAGATAGCGTAACCGACATTATTAACCTCTTCTAAGATGACTGGATGAGCAGTTAAGAGACTTATGAATAATCAGACACGTGGCTGACACAAATATTATAAGAAAGATTTGTTTGGAAGCATTAATCTGGACTTTTGTATTATACTCGTATAATCTAACAAACTAACTAACTAACCATTACGCCGTCTCCCCAGTGGGATAGGACGAAATAATTTACCACCATATTGTTCTGTCCTGCCATTTTTTTTTCGCTTTTCTACATTCATACATTGTGTCATGCACGCACGTTGATTTCGCCGACTCATTACGTGACCGATATTTAATATTTGGTTGATTTGATTTTGGCACGTTAATTATAAAGGTTTTTTTTTCCTTTTTTTTTATTCAAAATAAAAAAAGGTTAAAATAATGTCAATGTTTATTATATTGGCTTTATTTAATAGATAATTTTATGTCATTATTCTTTAAATATGATTTAAGTCCAATTTTTGACCATTTTCGATGCGTATTATCCACTAGAGTGTACGTGGTGCGAAAACGATCCATGGCCTTCCGAATAACTTGCTCGGATGGACGATTATGTCGACCGTAAAATGGACGTAGTGCAAGATAAGTTTGACGAACCGAACCATGATTTTTAAAATAAATTTGCACAATTTGCAAGCGCTATTCTGACATATTCATGGTAAAATGGCAAAACGTAATAACTACAAATCTACTATCAATTGTCAAATTGACAGTCTGTAGAAACAATGTTGCCAGTTTAGAAACCAAACCTCTTTTTAAAAAAAATCTATATATGGTTTCAGGAAAACAACCGAGTTTTTCAATGAAATAATTTTGTTTTCAATTCCCACTGTAAGTGATAAGTATGTAATGCTAAGAAACTTGTTGAGAACTGACAATTGCAGGAATACTCCCAGACAAAAAAGATTATTTATTCAAAATAACAAACATTGATTCTAATTATGCAAATGTATTATCCAATTGATTCGTGAGTACACTTATTGATTCGTTAGTTCGCTAATTGCGATTAAATTCGAACCGGTATGGTTCCCCGAGTCGAACGTTTTGCAACCCGCTGGCTGTTGTAATCGCCGCAGTATGCATATCTCTCATACAAAGTGCGCCTTTTAATTCATAATACGCTGTATGGACTCATTTCTAAATAATAGAAATCGCTGAAGGAAATCCATAGTTTGAGGTGAAATCGCACTTATTTACAGCGGGGTAAATATTTTATTCAATTATTGTGCCCGATTGTTAAAACACGTTTAAATTCTCCGGACGCCATTAATTACAACGTGCTTGTTTGTATTAAACGCTATAAATAACAGTTATGAAAAGACAATAATTGTTGTGCTAATAAGTATGTCGCAAACGGTATAGCTCAACGTAAAAATATTTTTACGATTGCAAATATTAGGCTTATTTCATTACCAAAAAATGTGTATGGTAGGTGATACCAGTTAATTTTTTACAACATATCTAGAATTGACAGTATATTGAAAGATCATGAAATATTAGCCTAAAGAAGAAGATTGCAGGGGAAGATGTGAATCCTAGATTATGCAATAATATCTTTACAATTAATTTTAAAATGTTTCTATTCCGTATCTTATATGAAATATTGACGAGTTGTTTCGAGCAACCAGGAACACAGACGTCTACTATCAAGTGATAGTCAACGTCGAAGGGACCTAACATGACATCAAATAAAGAGAATTGACAAAAAACTTCGATATCTAAATGTGTTCGTTAAATAAGTAACATTAGGGGAGTATTAATTTAAATTAAATATTTCATTTAAATAAAATTTAACTTCTCGACAATGGATGTTTTCATAAATCACTATGTACACACCCCCTACTAATCGACACTCGTATGTTGTGCTAAGTTATGCAAGTTACAATACTAAAACTTGCGAAAGGCGATTTGCATGTGGTGTACACGTATTAAAATACACATGTGGAAGACCATTTGTAGAAAGTTTTTACCTGGTAGAATCTTTAATAAAGAATCTGCTAAATGTCCCTCCTTTTATGGTGCTTAAAAGTAAGTAAGTGTTACTTTATATGTAGTTTATTGTCGTGTATAAATGTACAAATAATGTACTAATACAAATAACTTTGCAATTAGTTCTTAGTTTATAATTACGCACAGTGACATCAATAAGTTATTGTTTTACTACTAATGTAAGGGCTCAACACGTGATTATAGTTGTATTATATGAGTCAGAGTTGAAAGAATGTCCATTGATCGGCTCCGAGCTGCAATCTTAGTGAATATATATATTACCTAATTATTAAAGTGTTGGAATCCGGTTACCCGTGGCATATCCGCCCTCGTACTTTCTGGCTGTGTCATTTCCTCCCAGGGATCCTTATAAGGATACTTTCCTTAAAGGACGTCTGAAGGCGATTGGATAGAGCTTCGTAGACATACTCATAAATTCTAACACGGAGAATAAATTATTAAACATTTATGATATTTCAGTAAAGACGTATTCGAGTGATGCATCAGACGATTTCAATCAAAATCTTCCTACGTTTATTTTTAAATAATTATTTTTCAAAATTATTTTATTTCAAAATAATTCTTCTCATTTTAAAAACAATTTTTAATAACGAAATTCAGATGGAAAAAGCAAACGTGCAATATTTTATTAACATGATACAAATGTTGACGTCACCATCGAAAGATATTAGTGTTTCTGTTTCTTTAACTATCATTTGAATATTCCGGCTGTTACGGAAAAATCTTACTCCTGGACCTTCCAATCCAGAGTTGTATATGGGCGACAGGCGGTGACGGCGAATGCGTTGGTGTGGACGATTACCCGCAATTTGGTATGCGGCACAAAGCTCCGTCCCTCGCGTTACCACAACGCGGAATTGTCTGCTCAATGACGTAATTTTAGTGGTTTCTTGTAAACACCGTGTGATTAGTGATTATACAGTAAGATAGGTTTGCAATCAAAGAGAATTTCCAATTCCAATTACTGAAAAAATATTTCTTTAATATCACGTTGTTTTATGAATTAACTTTTGAAAACAATGTATTTTCACAACACTATTATTTAATTGACACAAATTTAAAAGCACCAAAATTTAACATTCCACGTATAAAAGAGTTGACAATCGTGAATCTATAACAAACGAAATCACATGCGATCAACACGAATGCAGAAAAGAAATTGGAAATAATATATGACTTCTAAAAATAATTGAAAACATGTTATCTAAAAAACGTTACTGAATTTATTTTCTTCTCCTCTATATATCCCCATGGGTCTCGCTGACGTCGACGACCACTTTAGAGAAATGTTCTCTGTCTTAGACAGCACGAAACAGCTCCTCCACACCTTATTCCGCTGTACTCCCGAATATTTCTAAGCCAGGGAAGCCGTTTTCTTCTGACCCTTCTATATTTCCTTTAACGACCAGCTGGAGTTTGTTATAATACTTGTATATTTTGCTCCTCCCATTACGTGACCAAAGTACGAAGCCTGACGATGCTTGATTGTTCTTTACAATTCCCTGTGTGCATTGTATCCACGTAAAATTTCAGAGTTACCCAACTTGTCAGTTTATTTATAGAACGTTATTTTTATTTCCAAGACAAATATTTTTATACTTATTAGTTCTTGCCATATTGCAATTAAATTGTTAAATTGTTGTCAACGTATATTAATAATATAATATAATCAAATTATAAAACAACAAAATATATTATAGTGTATTCTAAACGAGGAATAAATCTCTTTATTTAATTCCACAATAATAGCTTATCATTTGTTAAAGGAATGTCTATACAAAATTATAAAGTTTGGGGTCAGCGAGGTTAAAATTCGAAATGTCACGACTATGGATTAAAATATTATTAATTCTTATATAAAATATTCAAAACATTTACACAGACTTTCTAATTAATCGATTTCCAGCTGATTTATTGTTATTATTTTTTTTTATCACTCTTTACATCATGACATCATGAGCCAAATCGATGTAAAGGGTATAGCTATCATAGTGATTCTCGTGACATGTGATAGGTAGCTAATCTATCGCCATTTTATTGTCACGTGAATGCTACACCAGACCAAAGACAGTGTGACAATCACACTGCCCTCGCCGGGAATCGAACCCGGAACCTTCATTCAATTCATTTATATGAAATATAACTATGTATCTAAATTCTTTATAATTTACAGTTAAAAAAATAGTGTTTAAATTTGAAACGAATTGTTTTACTCTTTGGGCTAAATACGTTTTGCATATCTTAATTTGGTTCTCGTAGATAATATCAGAACTGGATCGTTCTCTTGGGATTAAAAAATTCCTGCACTTAGAGTTACTTCATTCAACGTCTTTTTGCAGGTATTTAAGAAAACTTTCTCCGAATCAACACTCTTGTTAAGACGTCAGATAGCATTTTAAACCGATTCGAACAATGGACCGCTTTCAATCTGGACTTTTTGCGCTGATTGCTGTTCTAATTAATCAAGACATGTAATTTGATTCAGTCCAACGACTCGGAATTAGATAGTAGAGTTAGAACAGACTAATATACAAGTGTCGCCCACTGCCAAATCCTTGTATGGAGATGGTTCCGATACCCGTGTTATTTGTGAGGTCTGCGGGAAAAGGGTAGTGTAGTATCCCTCCTACATAACATCACACGATCCAATGAATAATTAACTCGTTTATGGGATTTCTGCAGGACGCTTACTGCCGTAACATTGGTAAGAATAGGTCATAATTATCAATTGTTGATTGAATGTCAAGTTTTTTTTTATGTTCAGAAGTATCTCACACTCTCTCTTGATTTGAGAACAATTATTGTTATCTGATCGATGTAACTTCATTCTGCTTACTTCGACTGATTAACTTAACTAATTCTGTATTGCAATGTTCTTGAATGCATATTATCAGTTTAATGATCTGGTTTTTATACATCACGGTTTTCAATTTAATCGGTTTTCGTCCCACAACACTTTTCAACGCTGTTAAGGAAAAACCTAGATTGCATTTTTTGTACTTTTAAAATATTGTATTTCACGAAAACCCAACAAGTAAAACTGTTATTGTAAGTACCGCTAATAGGCTTATTCTTCTTCTCCTTTTCCTTGTTGTAGACCAATGTGGTCGGTTCTCCAGAGTGTTGCTCCTCCTGTGAGGTAGATTCCCAGCTTTCCTTCCCTCTTTTAGGAGGTCTTCCACGAGGACGAGTCCCATGAGGCTGATTATGCAATGCAATATAGGGAAATCTGGTGGTATCCATTCTTTGAACATGACCGTACCAGTCCCTTTTTCGCTTTCTGCTCCATCTTATAATATTCTCAACCTCACATATCTCTCTTATTCTGGTGTCCCTCACGCGATCTCTTAGTGTCTAGCCTGCTATCGTCCTCAGTGTCTTCATTTCGGAAGTCCTCAAAACATGTTTAGTCCTGACTGTGTCCGCCCTAGCTTCGACGCCATATGTCTTACGCATGCTTTATAGATTCTCATCTTACGCTAAGCTATAAGCTCACTTTAAAAATAATAATTAATTGAAAAAAAAACATTTAAAATGAGCACTCCAATATAAAAATCGGTAAATAATTAATACTTTTGTATATACGTTGTGACATTTATTAAATAACAGTTTATAGTATGTATCAAAAATGATTCCATCGATTATTCAAGGTAGTTTAAAGCGGAATGGACTTTGAAGAAATAAAATCGATCACAGCAATTATAATGCTCCATGTAGGTAGGTATTTAGATTATGTCTATATACAACATCTGATATAATAATATATGTGTATTATATACGACCGTAAAATCATGTAACCCTTTTATTTGCTAGGTTATATAACGTATAAAGTACACATAATTTGAATTTTGTAGCGTTGATAACACATTACAAAAGTACTAGTAGATAATTTAGTCAATAGCTTCAAAGTACACGTCAGATTTGAGGAACTTTCACTACCTAATTCATCGGAAAACTAAAAAGTTATTTGATTTCTCTTTGCATATACATTCGCCGCGTTCGTAAAAGGTGTTAACGGATTATATAACTGGGTACTGTTTTCAGTACCTTTGAGGTCAAGTTTAGCCCGGCTGAGGTGAGGTGTCGGTGATTGTGTGGACGTATTTGTTCTGTTCTGGTGGGAGGATGACCGCTTGGGTTCAAGTGGTATCGACCAGATAAATACGCAAATACTCGTATGTAATCAGTTGGCATGTCTGGTAGACGTGAGCAGCCGATACGTTTTACTACTTATTTGTCTTACCAATGTGTACACTAATATGTTGTCTAGCTTGCCTTAACAATTGGCAGTTCCAGCTTTCATATTTAGATTTATAGATTTAAAACACGTCTTGATGCGCTCTTGAAGTGATTACATCATAAAAACGGCACATTAGAAGTTTACTTCAGTTAAACTCAGTTTAATTTTATAAGTTAAACTTAATCTAAAATTAATTAAGTTCCTTTCCAAGCGCCCTATTGTGAGCTATTCACGAAAACGGCGCTATACAAATTAGCCAAATTATTATTATTATTATTAATATCTTGGTCTTTATTATTTTAGTTGCTTTTATGATGTTTTTAAATAACTACTTGCACTTTTGTCTTTATTTTAAAAGCGGCCGGTTTTGCCAGGTTTGTTGACATAGACATACTAGTGACACTGTTTTAAATTTTCTTTTATATATATATATATAGATCAGCCGTGGTTATTAAAAACATTGTTTATTTAATTTATTTTTTTTATTGAACTTTCATCAAAAGATAACAGTAAAATCATTAGATTATCTTTAAAAAATATACTTGTAATCGAAGAATAGGCAGAGAAGTGGAATCAAACCTTACATATATTGGCTTATTAATTATTTCAGAGCATTAGAACTTTAATTTAAGCATTTCCGTAATGAACTCGGCTACGTATATAATGCCTTTGTTACAGTAATTACAGCGGGAGCAATGAATTTAATTAACATTCACTTCTTACTCATGTTATCTAACAGAGTAGGTCGAATAATATGATTATTTAATATCATATTCGACATGATTTTAATGAAATTACCATAAAAAATAAATCAAATTTGGTCTTTTTCATACATATTTGCAAGCACATTGTAATACGGATTCACATTATATTTTTAAAACATTAAAAAACCATTACCCCGTTTTCAGCAAGGGTAGGCATAGAGAATGAACCACGACACTACTCTATCTTGACACACCTCTCTAGTTTCCTTCACATTCATACAACGAGTCATACGCGCACGTCGATTCCTTCAACTTTTTACAATGACCGATCTTTAAAATTTAACCTACCTTAATATTTTTAGAAATGTTTGGGATGGTACACATTATTTTTTCTTTCGCCTAGCTATTTCTCGTTATTTGGGGTCGGCTCTTCTTATACGACTAAGCCAAGTTTAGAGATCTTGGGTATATCTAGCTGTCCAGTCTCAGCGCCCTCAGATCGTTCCTGACTGTGGACATCCATGTTACAGGAAGCACTCATTCATTGTCCCTCCTGCTCAGATAGCCGTACCATCGGAGACGACGTTTTCTAGCTTTTTCTGCTATGGGGACGACTTTTAGACTTCCTCTGGTATGTTCTTTATCCAGAATTCCAAGAAAGTAATTTTTTGATTCGATTATATGTTAAAAATATAATGTTATGTTTCATATTCATTACATTTCAACAGGTTTAAGAAGATTTTAGAGTCGTAATGTGATGCATATCACTAATTGAAAAATCTAATAAACCTATTTTTCTTTACTAAATATGTGTATTATCAGGAAAATAATGCGGAGTATATTGTCAAAGTAACGCTACCCGCTTGTACCATCGTAGGATCCGAGACATACCTAGCGTATCTTCGTCTGGATATGACTCGGAATATGACTGGAGCCACACATTTTGTTACCTAGATTACCACTCGTATTTAATCCAATACATCAGATTTTTATTATGTTACTAATAATCGTGTCTAAACAATAGATTTAGGCGACAAATCAAACGCATATGCGCTACCTAATAAATAATACGTCACAGTATTGAATGAGGTATAAATTACAGACGTGGAGTGGTGTTAAATAACTATTACAAGTAATGGAAGTTCAACGTCTTCTTTGGCCAGTATTCGGTTCTGTGGCACCGCGGTGCAGACGGTGAAAGAACAGTTCGACAGCGGATGACACCGTGTGATTGTCTCGAGTACAATCGTGTGTGCGACGGAATTCCGAGAACCTACGCGGAGTGCGGGCCGCACATGCGGAGGCGCAGCAGCGGACCAGAAACAGTTACAATCGCATTCGTATTTCGTGAACTACGGAAGCTAATGAGAAAGAGATTGACTCACGTACATAATTAAACAATATTTCTCTCGGGCATTTAATGCAATTTGTGGTTTTAACTATTTAATTATATTTAGCGTGCAAAATAGCCTCACTGAAGTGGAATTGGGCCGGCCATGTGGCGAGGACAGAGGATGATCCGGTCATAGTATTCCTGGCAGACTACATCAAGATGGTATGACGACATCAAAAGAGAGGCAGGAGCAAGATAAAGAGTTATGGAAGCCGGAATGGGAGGCCTATGTCCATCACTGGACATGTTAATGATCATGATGATGATGATTAAAATCCACAATTTTAGCCATTTTAATAGAAAGAGTTAGTAGTAAGTGGAGTAGACAAAGGAGACGATTTTGAAGGGACCAAGGGAGATGGATCCAACGAGGATTCCCAAGATCATGTAGCACGAGAATCCAAATGGCCTTCGAGCACCAGGATGACAAAGAAGAGATGAAACGAGGGCTGGGCATCTTTATCACAGTAAGAAATTTGATATGAAAATGGATAAGAAATTTGATAAAATCTTGTGATCTGTGACAAGACATCAAATCACGTATCACTGCCCGAGATGATTTTATAGGTATTTTATCACAATGACATGTTTCGCCTTGCTAAGGGATTGTCAATTCAATTGAATTAATTAACAACAATAATATCCTCTTAATGGTTTTTCAAACGTTCATTGTACATGTAAGTTGATATTCAAGGTAAACAAGTCGATGATAGAACAATAGTGAAAACCCATACATATTTCATAAAAGAAAACTATATTTCCCTTTATTTTTTTATACACTGTAACTTGTACTTACGTTGTAAGTGTTGTATAAACAAAATGTTTAAAAAAATAAAAGGAGCAATAAAGCAATTACTACACAAATTATGGCAAATATATAGAAAAAAACTATATTCTTCGATTGCATATACTCATAAGTGTACTTTAATATGAAAACGAAACTATTTCGCATTTGCGTTTTATCTCGTGACCATTAATAGTTTGCATTGAACGCAGCAATCAGTCTTACGGAATATGATCGCAGAATATTCAGACAAGGACTGAAAACGATACGATTAAAATTTGCCTTACCGCACGTTCCGCTTTGACACGTACGAACTAAGTGAGCTATGATAAATGATACGTGTGCTGTGAAATAATGCGATACGTAATGATGTTTATTTCACGAATTATCTCGAAAGATGGCTTTGAGCATCTCATAAAGATGGTTGCACAATATGTTGGAGCCACGATTATTTCGCGGGTCATATAGTTATATAAACCGTACAAAGTTGTACACTTTGACCTCTCTTGTAATATTATGATGCGTATGTTGATGATTGTACATCATAAAACGCCTTGAAACAATATTCTTCGCACAAAAAATAACTCTTACTATTTTAAATTCAAAATAAAGATATCAAAAATAATTTCTTTCAATTAAAACGAGTTAAAGTATAGTGGTTATTTTTATTTACTAAATTTCTAAATTGTGGGATAAATTGCATTGTTTAAAATAAATAAACATCAAATATATGTATGTAAATGGAGGTGCCAACTTTGATCAATAATAATAATAATAATAAACTATTAAATTAAAAAAATAATAAAAATCTGTTTCTTTAATATGTAAATAAAAACATACTAAAAATCCAAAACGATTCATTTATATTTTCCTACAAAAAAACACCCTCCAAAGACATGAAAATCGGTTTAAGTTACCAGACTACTACCTTAAACATAAATATTTCCATGTACATACATGGGTGTCGGGATAATGAAACTTTCTAAAATTTTCATTATTATATAATATTTTCCTGTTAGAACATGAATTCTGTTCGATCGTAAATTAAATATAAACTGCACAATAAATTTTCACGCATTATTTTCTCAGACAAGTTTGTAGGCGGCTTCGAATATACATTCGAGTATACACGTACAATATATTTAAGCTATGTATATTTTTAAGACAACAGTGAGATATTTCTCATTCGACGGTGTTAAAAATATATTTTTTCTAACGTAACTTAATACACTTTTACCATGCGTTAGATTATTATATCGATCACTACAGAACATTATATTTTAATTAACGCCAATGATAAAATTATAAATATACGGAATATCAGTCTATAAACATGTTAATAACGTACATACATTTATATGTGTTTTATTGTTTCTTGAACAATGATGTTAAACTACATATTAACTAATAAATACGAATGAAGACGTCTGTTTTCTAGAAGTTTAATTTCATTTTATGAGAATGATATGTTACGCCTTGCTTAGGCAGCATCAAAATAGAAAGATAACGTTTTCATTCGTAAACGTACTTACACGAAAATATGTTTTTAATTTCTTTCATCTAGTCATTTACCGTTGTATAGGGTAGACTCTCCTAATATGACTCCGCCAATCTTCAAGTCATCTGGCAGTCCATTTTTTTTTAAATATATTAGTTAAATTTAATTGTAACAATTATCTTAAAAATTTAAAAGTAGATTGACACATACGAGTATTCTTAAAATTATATTTTTATTATTTGAAAACTTGTAATTGAAAACGGCAAATAAAAATATCGCATTCCCACCTTCGTTCTTTTTCTTATCGAAGCATCTGCGTTCAGCTGTTTGCTACCTTCACAGGGGAGCAATCCTGTTATAATTCCTCGGAACAATTTTAATAAATATGCCTCCACTTATCCTTTTCCAATATCCTCCCACCGAGATCCCGAAGCGGTAAATTCAAGACACCTTAACTTAGCAAAGACTCTGAAGTAGTGGTCCCATGCGTGAGCCACAGAATTCAAATTCAGATATTTGCCGATATGTTGCCATTAAAAACAAGTTCGTCGATCGAAGTGAATTGAATTTATATAATACCATAAAAAAGCTTTAAAGCAAGTCTAAATATGGCGACACTGCCTAACTTCAATTAGTTTGGAACATTTTAAGGCTTTTAAAAACAAGTTCATTATCATGGTTCAATTAAGTTGCTTGCTTATAAACTTTTTTTATAACACGCATATTTTTTTTACATTATCTTTGTAAAATCTAATTTAATTTGAAAACGTGGAAATCAAAACTGAAAATGCAAAAAAATGTTAATTTTGTTAAGAAATATTGATGATGTCAACTCTTGAATGGCGAAGCTACATTACGACTAAATATTTAGTTTTTTAATGATATTTTTTTTTTCATTTAATAATGAAATAACAGAATTTTGCTAACTTATTTAATATATTGACCATTCAACACCTTAGCAATAATTTGTTAAACAAAGATTTTTTTCCGAGGTAATTATTTGATTTGTAGAAAATGTTGTTGTATGTTTACATTAGGTGCTAAGCAAATTATTTCAAACAATAAAATGTCATGTATCAACATATACTCCATTCAACTTTCTTTCTTTCTTCCAATTTGTAATATTCACTTTTAATTAATGACTTGCATACAATCTAACACCTTAATCTAGTCATGGATCAATTAATTTCTCTTCATGTTTCCCTCGGTTCTCATTTCATTATACGGTAATTATAATTAATTATATAATTGAACACGCAAATTGAAGATACCCGATCAATATTGAATAACATCTTGAATTTCCAAGGTTCTGGTATTAAAAAGTAATTAATCACTTTCTCGTGTCTGTGATTTTAAAATTAAACAAGGTGATATGTATTTATTCTCTAGTATAGTTTTTCACTGAGCCAAACCGGTCGGATTGTCGATATTGACTCGCGTTGTTACTATGCATAGTGTTGATTTGAATTTAAATTACTCATTATTATCAACTTTTCCGTGAATCGGCAACTTTCAACGTTTGACCATTCTGTAGAAATATTTCTATTATATGCGAAATTCAAATAACTTTTTTATTCATTTTTATGTGTTTTAATAAATAACTGTAAAACGACTTCAGTGTCAAACTTAATGGCATTCATGCAAACATATTATGAAAACACTTTTAAAACTTGATTATTTATCCAACAACCCTTTGAGATTTCATAAAAAAATTCACGTTTTTACATATAATATTAAATTGTACCAATAAAGGTATTTTGGAGTGTGCTTACTTTGGGTATGCTCTGCCAAAATGTATGGCTCTATAAATCATCTCTCTAGCGTCCAAGAGTGGTCCCTTGGACTCCGCGAACCCCTCGAAATATGACCACGCATTACCATCAGTGTCATAGTAAATATAGAGTGAACGAATGAGGAATTACTGCTACATAACTGGAATCAACCGGCTTAGGGAAGGCAATCACAATAAAAAAATTTACAGAGAAGTCATTTTGGATATTATTCCCCAGGTTATCACTATGAAGAGCAATCAATTTCTCTAAAGTTTTAGTCAACGTCCCGGGGACCTGGCATGATACTGACAGAAGAAGAAGTATTAATTAAGTCACGAATAGAATTTATAGAAGATGGGAGATGCCTATTGGTGGCGATGAGGTTTGCAACCCATCAAAACGCGTCTCTCGCGGGGGCGAAAAGAGAAGGATGGAGTGCCGCATCGGTTAAAGTGTGGCAGTCCATTATTTTTGCCTACCGTTTTGGGGAGACGGCGTGATGGTTAGTTAGTTAGTTAGTTAGAATTTATGTTAATTTTAAACTAGACATATTCTAATTAACTAATCATTCTGATTTCGAAGTCAAACCATATCCATACCGTTTCCATTACCAGTACTATAACTAGAGAAATTAGGTTTCTTATTCCTTGCGTAGAAGAGTAGCGATGGGTGAATTCAAAGAAGTAGCTTACTTCGGATATCTATTTAAAGCAGTATTTTCTTTTCACTTTTACGAGTTAATTATGAAACTGTTAAATAACCGAGTTGAGAAGTAATATTTTACGTATTTTCAACGATGATGAAGAATACATCGATGTAAATAACTGAAAACTTGCAAATTTTAAGCCAACGATGTAATGTGACGATGGTAAAATTTATATATTCTAACAGATGATTGTTTATATTATTCATAGATTATTGATTATGTTAGATCGGTTAACACAATTGATATATTTAGTCAAAACATATCAGTTAAATATTATACTTATATAACACAATATATTCATTAAAATTTGCAGGCACTTTAATTTTATATTGTCGTATTAACAAGAATATTTCGGTTATAAAACATCTGAAGGAATTGTACGGCGTTTAACTTTTGAACTTCGATCACCTGTTACTATCTACAAGGTGGCGACCTCTTTAGCAACGCCGGAACACCGCCTAAGGTTGGCGATGGCACCACGTAACCATCTACGTCTGTTAATTATAACCAGTTGCGCAAAATAACGGATGGTTGGCAGTTATTGGCCGTTGGTGCACTGATCCCAAATGTCAAACAGTTTATTTATTTGAAATAAGTAGTTGGACAATATTTAACTATTACAATTTTTTTAACTTTTACTGCGCCATTTTACTGTTTAAATTATTAACAGGATGATTTTCTTGTGCCGACCTTTATTTATGGAAGTGAAGCATGGAACTGACAAAAGAAGGATAAGAGTAAACAAATGTAGCAGAAATGAGATTTCTTAGAAGTCGAAGGAATCGACGTACATCTATAACTCACTGTATGTATATAGAGGAAGCTCGAGATGTGTGTCACGATATAGTAGTGTGACGGTCGATTCCCTATGGCAATATTTGTTGTTGTATTCTTAAATATACACGAAGAGATGTGTATTTAAAATATGCGCATACTTGCATTTCCTTATTAACTGTAACGTAAAATATTTTTTTTCGAATATTTTATAAAATTCTATTGTTTTCTCACCTTGATAAATTACGTATTTTCCTTAGTACTGTAGATCTGTGTTTAATAATGAAGTAAGCAAACACCTAATACCGCGTAACGACTATTTAAAATTCAATGCAGTTCATGAAATCGACCTAACTGTAAAATTACTGTTTATTGAAGAGGAAAAGAACCTTTTCAATTGTTGACACATTGTGTGTGAATGAATATGTATTCCGGACATACACGTTTCATATTACGTGTGAGTTAGTATTACTCCCGAAATACATACTCACAACTTTGCTTACTTTGTATGACTGTAGTCATTGTAAAGAATCACATACAATGAGGATGATGTCTTATGCACACCTTACATGTTTTAATTTGTACACGGTACCCAGGAGAGCTTTGTTTCTTGGAAAATAAAAACAAACATTTTTATGTAATATATTTTTATGTAATATATTAATAGCAGAAAAATGAATGCACATTTTGCTCTCCCGATAATGCTTTCGCTGTAACTTTACGATTATTGGAAGTGTTGTTTAAGTATTTGAAAAATTTGATCTTGTTAAAAAAAAAATCTGATTATTTACAGTACTGTAGAGAAGTGTAAGCCTTTTTTGTGCATGTAATACATACATACTTGAGTTTGCAATAAAGCTTGCAATTTCATAATCAATAAATGAAATGAGGAGAAAAAATCGTTTAAAGCTTATATTGCTAAAATAATTAGCACCTGTTTGATTACCCGGAAAATCGGTATCCGGAAAACCTCCGATCCCAATTAGTCCGGATAAATGACGTTCTTCTGTGTAATTAATACGAATGAAATTGTATTTCGCCTGTTAAAGGCATTATGAAATATCTTACAAGACTTTCATACCTATGCAAGGCAAAACTTTTCGTTCCGATAAAATATAAGAAAAAAACTAAAAAATATATATATTTTTTTAAATATTTTCTTGTTTTTTTTAAGACTGTATAATAAGGAATTTAAATCTACAAAAAGGTCAGAGCACTGAATTATAACAAAAAAGCATTATTCTAATATTTTTTTAAACAAATGCGTACACTATAAATTATCTAAAAGGTTATTTATTTTCATTGTTAATGTTATCAAAATAAAATTATAATTTTTAAACAATATGTTTTTTATTGACACGTATTGCAAAATATTAGGAATGCGTTTTGAATGCAAATTAAGTTTTTTCGATTTAAGTGACAACAAAAAATCTGACTGCTTAGATCACTTTAATATAATATATCAGTATAATAGATTCTAACGTCGAACATTCTAAGAACATACATATGTGACTGCGGTCAGTAAATTATGAATGTGTAAAACGTTTTGATTATTTTGATGCATATTAATGAATAAACGCATAAAAAATGTTGAGCAAGACATAGCTTTAATTATATATTATATATCTACTACATGAAAATATATAATACGTATTTAATACCATTTAAATATGGGCATCATAAATGATCTTCTTACGTGGGTAAAACCGTGTTTTTATTTCGGTATACGCATACAATAAAACGGTGACGTTCCGAATGCGTCTATAGTTTTATAACTCAATCTTAAAGACGGATATTCACCCACCTTGTGCAATAAGGAATTCTCAAGTCTTAACAAAACACTATTTTTTTAATGCCATATACTTCAGAATATTAGGTTCATTTAAACTGAGAATTATTTTTTTCAGGTCAGACTAACGCAGGTCAGACTGAATAGATTGAGATGGACCGGTCACGTGCAGAGGATGCCGCCATTGTGAACCCCAAAAAAATTACTGGAGCGGTACCCATGTGGTAGAAGACCAATTGGACTACCAAGGCTGCGATGGGAGGATGAAGTTGGGAGAGATGGGGCGAAATTGTTACGAGTGTCAGATTGGAGGGTCGAAGCGGAGGACAGGAAGAGTTGGAGGTGAAGAATACTGGAGACTAAGGCTTGATATGGGCTGTAGGGCCATCGAAGAAGATTATTATTTTTTTCTGACTTAAACTCCTCATAAAATGTAAAAAAATAATCTATAGTTAGTATTATGTAAATGAATACAGAATATTTATAACTTACGATATACTCACTCTGTAAGTAATTTTGATAACATACATAATTGAGTATAATTAATGATACAAGTATTTAAATATATGACATATTTGCCATACTAGAGCAATATTTAAATAATTTGTAGGGTTTAGTACGTAATAAGTTTGGTTTTGTAACCCTGACGAAACTACGACCCGAACGAAACCAGTTGGTGCGATAAAGCAAAATAAAGTCGTATAAACGAAATAAATGATATGGAATAGATTAACATCAACGTGTCTTATGTGATATATATACTTACCTTACCAGTATTATTATGAAGTTTTATACGCTCTAAAAAAATTCTTCTTTTTTACTAATTAAATCTATCCCTTCTCTTTTTCGGGTGTTAATTATATTAATTAATTAATCGTACCATATCAGATCTCTCCTCCCAGTAAGCGTCTAGAACCTATCGTCGCCCGTCAATAAGAAATAGATCATGACCGACACGATGCGCCAAATTAGAGGAGTACTTACCGTTTTGACTCGGTGAACTGATCATATGATCGATTTTCCCACCAGTCTCGTCACGACCTGCCACGATGGCCAGGGCTGTCAAAAATCCATAAATCCATTTGTGTAAAACTATTTTTAAATATATTACTCGTTTACAAAATAAAATATTTGTATTTCTTTATATTCACCTTTACTCTATGGTATTTCGTCGATTAAATTTATAACAATTACTTTAATTTATAATAACAGACCACTTTCGGATAAACTACTTCAATGTTCACATTTACGAAAAAAAATATTTAACCACTGAGTTTTCAATTTAAAAAAAAACTTACTTCATAATTTACTGGTACTTATGAATAAGTTTCTTTTATGTTCCTTAAAAAAAAAAATAATACCAAAGATTTAAATCAGAGGTTCCCAAACATTTTTGTACCGTAGACCCCTTGCCGATTTTTTTCTATTTTGTGTAGAACCCCTGCTTTCCTAATTTATTGCTAAAAAAAATTGGTCGCTGCCGCATTCTGCTGGCCAGAAGTCGCTGTCGAGCTAAATTTTAATAAAGTCGAGCCAACGATTTCGATATTACTATTACGTTTCAATATTTGGCTTCAATTTAGTTAAACAATCACGTGGAATCTCCATTTACATCTCATGGACCCCCATTTTTTTGCAACTGTCGTAGACCCCTTGCAAGTTGTTGTGGACCCCGAGGGTCTATATAGACCACTTTGGGAATCACTGATTATTTAAATTACTGATATAATAATTTATTTTACAATCATCAATATGAGCAGAAAATAGTTCATTATTCTCTGGTCATGTTCAGGCTCCATCTGGTCATGTCCAGGCTCGAAACCAAGTCCCCTGGATCAGGAGCCAAGCGTTCTATCCCCTAGACTACTACCCGACTAATGCAAACCCAATGGTACCATGAAGTTTAATCATTTTTTAAATAAATATTCAAGATTATTTCAATTTAAATAAATCGTAATGTAAATAAAAGTATGTTTTTTAACAAGTAAATCTGTGTATATGTTTTTAAAACGTGCATTTATTGATAAATTAAACTATGTTTTGAAGAACCCTGCCTAGCCTAGATACTTTGATGTACTTATCCCTACCGTTTGGCCCCACAGACACACCCATAACAAGTAATACATCAATACCAACGCACACATTGCCACTGACTTCGTTAGCCCAGTGAATCGTGATCCTCAGACAATAATCCGATTCGAACGACTTCATACGAGAGCATGCGCGAGAATTTTTTTTTTTTTCAATCAAAACATCTTGCAGCAATCTCTCGCTTAGATCGTGCGAGGAAATATTAATTGATTTTTAACATATTATTGTGAAATTCGCTAAGATCAATCGTGCAAAGTGAACCGCGCATGTCTACGTTAACGTTCTAACATGACCATACTTAAAAAATGGACTTTGAAGAATGATTGAAGAAAACCAATTAGTTTTTTTTTTTAAATTTGGTTATATAAATCACATATTGAATTATGGAAATTATATGAATATTTAGTTAACAATTTATTCTAATCTTCATTATAGGGCTTAACTAAATAATAGCGGTCATTTTGCTAGATACCAAAAATAGCAAACATATAATAATGATAAATAGGGAAAATAAAAAATATAATTTCATTTTATTCTACTTGTTTTTCTTGGCTTGGGCTGCTGCTATCATTTTCAGGGGGTTGACAGTAAAAATTATAATGATTAAAAAATACGGAAACGTCATGGGACTCATAGATTCAAAAAAATTAAATTTGTTTTAAAAAGGTGGAAGGAAGAGATTAAATGGATGACGATAGAACTCCCTGATATAAAAAACACAATTTTGATTATCATAATGTAATACCTATACTTGGTTAAAAATACATATTTTTAATTTTCATACAAACCCAAGTTTACCACGTTAGAAATTAATTAAAACGAAATAATAAAAAAATATGTACAAACACTTTATATAAGTCGAAAAACGAAAGTCTATTTTATATGAGCATTCGATTCAATAATAATGACTTTTATAAAGTCTTTTAAAATATTTAACTTGCGTGTGCCATGTATATTATTTTTATTAAAATACAGTATGATACCCTTTTCCTCTAATTGATAGATTGTGAATTTCTCTCATAAAATATTTTCTACATAACTCGCGAACTTCGTGTTGAACACAACATCTATTGTAAATCATTTCCAATGTAAACAAACAAAGATACGACCCTTTTGTGCAATCCTGCAGGTAGACATGCCATGTTTATACATAAAAGGAGAAAAAATCTTCACAACACAAGTGCTAACAGCTTCATTTAAATTTGTTTGCGGAATATTTTATCTCCCATCAGTCAATAAAACAAACGCACAGAAAAACAAAAGGATGCTGGGGAAAAAATTAAAGGGTGACAACAAATGGCGTAACAAAACAACCATTTATTAATAATGAATAAGCACGGAAAGCTCAATATAAAGTCTGAAGGTCTTCCTATCTTAACATATTCATTAGGTATTCTCCGCATTGATACAGTGAAATAAATTTCGATTTTTAGTTTGATTGGTATTCATAATCTGATTGATTTGAGTTGCTTTGTTTTCATTGGTCTCGATTCCCACCCAATTTACAGCATGAGAGAATATTATATTAAATGTTATGAATAAAAATAAATAAAAAAATCCAGATTTAAGGTCATTTTTCTAGATATGTTTCAAATGTTTTGTTCCTCTATCATCGTAAAAATGATAAACAGTTTTTTCTTAAAATTTAACAATTTTAATTCACTAAAATAATGTATTGTTTCCTGAACTATAACTCTATAACTCCATATTAAATCATTAATAAGAATGAAAGCGTCTGTTTTCTATTGTTTCCTGAACAAAGATCTATAACTCCATATTAAATCATTAATAAGAATGAAAGCGTCTGTTTTCTAGAAATTTTATTACATTTCATATAAATGACATGTTTTGCCTGTCTGATGCATTATCTTCTAGAAATTAGGATGGTATTAATATTGATTGGATTGGTATATGTGATATATTTTTTAAATTTTAATAAGCCAAGTTTCTATTTAACATTAATGGCAGTCTCTTCTTCTGCCCTTTGCAATGACCATGGCTTATAAGATCCAGCACCTTTGGGTTCCAGTCTTCCAAACATCGTAGTCCAAGTTTTGTGTGGCTTTACAAGTATATTTGGATAATAGGAACGTTAAAAAACCATTGGATTTCCGTACAATTAAGACAATTAATACATAAGAGAGTTTTTAGAAGCTTTTCCGATATTGAGTCAATTTAATGATGATTTAAATGGCTTACCTAGAGATTTAATATTAATTAATTAATAACTGGTGCTGTAGAAGCACGCCACTGTAGGCTCCCCGTGTAGAGAAGTATGAAGCAAAAATCGAGAAAGACGGAGGAGCGTAAGGAAATCGTGTGAAGTGACTCGTGAGGAGAGGATCTCCATGCGGGAAGATTTATCTTACGGAGCTGTTGCACCGTCACTTTATTATAAATACTTTCTTATACTCTGCTGCGAAACGATCACAATCAGTACAAGCAGGAACGTAAAAAATAAATAATTGTTATTTTTTATATAACCTACAGTTATTTATTTACAACTCAACGTAACTTGGCAAAATTTAAACGATACTCTTAAATTATAGTATACCATATATTTGTTTAGATCTTGTTTTCATTATGAAAAAAAAATAGCGGTATTTATTGTTTCTTGAACAATGATGTAAAACTCCATATTAAATAATTAATACGAATGAAAACGTCAATTTTTTAGAAGTTTTATTATATTTTATGTGAATGCATGTTTTGCCCTTTTAAGGTATTATCAAATGTATATTTATCATTAAAAACATTTGATAATGCCTTAGAAGGTCGAAAGATGTCATTTCCATAAAATACAATAAAACTTCTAGAAAACTGACGTTTTCATTCGTATTAATTATTAAAAATAGCCGTCATAAATATATTTAATTCATGCGTTTCTCATGTTGTTGCTGTATTTCAGTTAAACTTGTGGCATTTTTTTAAATTAAAATAAAACGTTTATATAAACTCCATATTAATACTTATTGAACGTCTTATACATGTGAAGTTGTGAAGCACCGTAGTTTTTTTGATATTCCACTGAAGATTCAATTCGTGGCTAATCTGAATTATCTCTATGCAATATTTAATGAAACGAATTTGGCAATTAGTCCCCTGTAAGTTAGAGCTTTTTCTGTTTCTCTACACTTGCTATTTGCTCAGTTCTCGTTGTAAGCGTCAGTGTTCACGGTACAGCGGGCAGTTGATATCTGCGAGCGCCGCACGAGTCCATTGGCTCCAGTGTTTTACCTGACTAGTCTATCTATCTGTTCCATCATGCATCCCCGTTGGGCTAATACAGTGGCGAAATATCCTCCGCAGAGCGTGATGGGTTACGTAGCTCATCGCCGCATTCTTGGACATAATTGAACGTGAATTTATTTCATTAAAATTCTGATCGATCAGATATCAATTCTAGCTTCAAACGTACAACTTATGTTTACTTCAATCGCTAATCGACTAAGACTGATAAATAAAAAAGCATACTCATAAGTATGTTTGATAGCTGGTTGAAGCAGAAGAAACTGATTGAAACTAGATAACAAAAGTTGAATAAAATTAAAATTAGCCATTATTTACAATGAACTTCTTCGCAGAAATTTCAATTAACACTCTTAATATCTTGATTTGATCAGTATTTATTAGGTTGATTATTGCTAAAATAAAACCACATTATGACTCTTTACATATGAAATTAATGCATATAAATTATGTTTTCAAATAATCAAAAAAACTATATATACGAATATATATCCTATAATAGTAAACACGATTGTTTAGTGGTTTTACTTGGATCTGATTTATATAAATTATATAAATAGTAAAAAAAATGGCAGTTTGAGAATGCCCTCGTAAGACGAAACAAATTTGTCACAATTTATATAAATTTAATCCAAGTAAAACCATTAAATCGTGTTTCCTATTATAAATTAATAATGGAGTTTTACAAAAATAATACCTCAACCATCTATAGATACGAAAAGTACGAAGAAACTCTCAATTTACATGTAATATTAAGTGTAACACAATATCTATACCAAATAAGTAACTGGTTTCTTTTGTATACACACAATGCTAAATAGGGTGCTTATATAATAACGGTTACCAGAGAAAACATATATTTTCATTGCTTCATTACTTTTGCAGAGTGTAACAAAACACTTTATTTACTACGTTCGCCAACGCAAGTCGGTGCTTATTCCATTGTGGAGCTATTCTATGGTGTGTTCTCACGGCGGGCGGCGGGAGCGGGACTGATGCCGCTAATGTGTTGAGTTTGCTAAGATCCCAGAACACGCGATGATTCGCCAGTCCCCCGTACCGAGTGCTAAATTAGGCAATAATAATTACTCAATCGTATTTTGCATGTAATTTCAGATGATATCATCGGAGCGAAACTTGTATCGGGTGATTGGTTTTGAAAATGTGTCGGTTTTGAACATTTTATGGAATGACGTTGTCGCAATTTTTTATAGAGTTTTCTAAAAGAAATACAAGAGAGAGAATAAATGTTTATATGCTAATTACGCACAAATAGTATTTTAGGTGTTATGTTGATGTTCTATTTCAAATATCTGACTGTAAACTAATTCTAAATTATTTTGGGTCACTTTCTTTTTGTATATTCTTCTTCTTCTTTTTTTAGACCATTCTGTAGTCAAGCTGGCCTCTCTTGGGAAGTTAACTCCCAGTTTTTTTTATTATTATATTGATACCAATATAGGTCTCAACGATTTTATATGTAAGAAATTTTTATTTTAGCGTTAAATACTATGTTTTACTTACGCATTACTTAGTAATTATTACAGCGTTTTTTCATTAAGACGTTTGTTATTTTGTAAAAATACGATTAATATCATTTGTGTCACCAAATTACAAATTAAAACTAATAAATATGTAAAACATAGTAGTCTATGTAACAGAGATGTCGTTATATAAGTAATATACCTAACAATCAGTGAGGCAGTATTCGTTTAAATGTAATACTTTTTTTTTCAGAATTCGGAAGACGGAATACGGAAATATATATACGTGTAGGTACATGTATTTTTCTTTAAAGTTTTCAAGATATGCATAATCTTTAATCTTAACCCAGTAGCATTAAAAATACCATTACTAATTCATAATTGGAAACCCAGTGAACATTTTAAGCGCATTCCGTTATGAAACCTAGTTAGCAGATTGCGGTTCGGCTGTCAGTCTGAGAGACATCGATGGTCGGTCAGGCGGCAAACCCGGTCCAAATAAACCGACTCATAAAATATCTTGCGTACCTACACAAGTCCTAACCGATTGGCAAAGCTGCAGATGAAATTGAAACCGATCACGGCGCAAGCGTAACACATTTTATGTATTTTAATTCACTCCTGCTGTTGCTTAAAATTAATGCCATCCACGTGAAAAGCAACAAAAAATTATACTCATTCGTATATTTGAATATTCTTTTGGAAGAATGTAAAACATTTATTCGATTTTTTTGGGCATAACCTAACCTAACCTTAATCAAACTCTCAAAACTCACTCTCGCCTCTCTAAACCCACTTTTTCACTTTTTCCATTTTTTCCCTGCCAGGGGGCCCAAACCCGACACCACGATTATTGCAAAATTTCATATAAAGAAATATGAATATTTTTTGTTGATAAAAATATTTCTGTAAAAAAATATTAGACGACCAGAAAATCGCATAAGTTAGTATTTTTATACATACAATCTCAAAATTACCATTTTGTACATGAGACAATCGGTACAAGAATCGATCATCGCAATGTTATTAATTATTAATGTTTGTAATTATCTATAATGCATTAAACAATTCTTAACATGGGAATTCGAAACATCTATTTCAAAATAGAAAACAATCAATGTGATTTAAATATATTGCCAGGTGATAAACTCTAGGATCACGTACGAGGCCGATTAGGATTCAGAGCTCGGCGGGCGCAGTAGCGCTCAAATATTTTCACCTCCTTAATATGCACAAGAGTGGAAGGAATTTCATTTATTCAATAAAGATGGCGTCGTTTCTCTGCAGACATTGTGGTGGGAGCCCGGCGGTACCAGACAGTGCTTCTAACTGTTCAACCGTACGCCGGCTTCCAATCCATCAAACTTCAAGAATGAAAAATTTCAAGGGATATAATGGACTCAGAGGCGTTACGTACGGTGTATTGAATAGTTAAACCTAACAACCAATGACATTAAAAACTATCTTAATTAAGAATAGTAAACACGATTGTGCTCGGAACAGCTCCTCCAAACTTCGAATGCTGGTCCACTCCCTCACGTTTCGCAGCCAGGACATCTGTCTCCTACCGGGTCCTCAATGTTTGCCTTCAATATCAGTTGGAGGAGGTGGTACTTTTCCCCACGCAGTATATGACCCAGATATAAAATCTTCCGAACCTTGATAGTTGATAATAGTTCCTTGTCAACTCTAGCTCGCTTCAAGTATTCGGTATTGGTAACCATGTCTGTCCAGGGAATTCAGAACAGGGATTTTTTTACTATTATATTTAAAATAATTTATTTTTCAGCTGTGTAAATCATATAAAAAATGATATTTTTATATAATTTTTTTACTATTTATATATTTTATTTTCGCAACGTTTTTAAATCTCTTAGCTGAAGCACTGCCCAAAACCTTTTCTCTCTTCATCGTACTATTTCCGCGTGCCTTGTTAGCCGCACTAATCGAATTACAGAATACAATCATGAAGTGTTATGGCCGGAATGCTATTTGGGAACAAGATGCGAGGCAGAACCGGTAGCCGTTTGTTTGATTTAAGAAGAAAGTACGATCATTGTTATAATTCTGATTTCTCTTCTACTATTATTTTATTCAGTTACAAAAGGAATTATTGGAAAATATACAAAGAATGAGGTCAATCTTCATTCAAAAACGAATCTAATAAACCACAATAAAATAAATAAAAATAATAACATCACTTTGTGAACTTGTTTTATTGCTATTATCTTCGAATCTATTCCATCACGCAAGAGTTAAAAAATAATAAAAGTGATAATGATTTGAGAAAACATCCATCATCTCAAGGTGATTTTTTAAAGTGAGTTTCGCCCATACTAATAATAATAACGACCTCAGCTAAGTAAAACAAATTTAGTAAAAGGTTGTTTTGATTATTTTTAATCACGCTATTTCTACCTAGTTTTGCTGTTAAGAAATGTAATTTGGCATTCTGACATTTTAGATTCATTAATATTAATGGGTAGGTACTTAATACATATTTTACTTCTTCTTCTCGGCGCTACATCCTGGTGTGGGACTTGGCCTATTCCACTTGCTCATGTCCCTGACCATCTCTCTCCACTCTCCAGATCATTACACTTTTTCCCAGTCTCTTTGAACAAACTGAATACGGTAACTTAAAAATAATACGTTAATTATTATTCAAGCTTGGTGAAAATTGGAGCTGGCAAAAGAAGGATAAAAGCAGGATAAAAGCCGTAGAAATGAGATCACTAAGAAGTATGTGCGGGAAAACGTTGTATGATGGAATACCGAACGATGAAATAAGAAAGAAATGTAAGGCAGATGACTGCATCATGGATAAAATTAAAAAAAAGGATCCTTGAGATGGTTTGGACATATGGTATGAATGGATGAGACTAGATTGGTTTAAAAGTTGTACACAAGCAGCGTAAGTAGAAAAAGGAGCCGAGGACGACCGAGGAAAACATGGCATGACCAAATTAATCAAATACTAAAATGCGGCCACATTCGAAGTCGGAATAATCAACGTGCGTGCATGGTACGATATATGAATGTAGATAAAGCCGGAAAGGTATGCCAGGATAGAGCATCATGGCGATCCATCCTCTCTGCCTACCCCTCCGGGGAAATGGCGTGATGGTTAGTTAGTTAGCTAGTTACTATTATTCAAATCAAATCGGAGAATAAGCTCCACGTCATAAAAATAATAAAATTGTATATTTAATTATTCCATTGATCTTATTTCATTTGTGTAGTTTTTTGATTTTTTGTGCTATTGAAATATTTAGTTTTTATTTTCTCCATCGCTTATATTGGAACAGATTCAGATAATTTCTCAGCCAATCCGAGTACTCGATAAAAAAATGTATCCTTATCATTTATTACAAATACAAACATACGATAAAATAATCGCGTGATGAAACTGGATTCTATAGTTAATTAATCTGTATGTAAAACAAGTTACGATGTAAAAATAAACTGACAAAAGGAATAATGATAATAACATCAAAGTAATGATATGTTTTTTTTACATTTATTCTTTGTATTTTTAATCTAATTTTTACTGTATATAAATACCCACGCTAGGTGATACCTTTAGAAGCTCTTAGTTTTTCAAACAAATTATTATTAATTCTTGTAGATAAAACAAAAGATGGGTATACTCGTATAATTATAAATATTTATAAAAAAAAAACATCCCAATGTATTTAAGTGAGGTGTTTAAAGATTTTTTTAGAAATATAACGTAAACTCGACGACGCACTGTTCAAAAATTCTTCTTTAGAGTTATTTTCTATTATCATTCACACAAAAGAATAAAAATAGTCACCCACGACGATAAAAGTCTTCACACACCCATCAAAATATCTTAGCCTTTGTGTGTCAATAATCAACGAATTTCACCAAATTCGGCGTTTCTAAGATGCCAGATACCTGAATACCGAATTTCACTTTTCTATTCGCCCGCGTCCGTCTCGTATGCAAATGAAATTTGACAATTTCTCGGCCTCGAAGGCAAACCTGCCCAAGGCGTTAAGGCGACACAATACTTTTAAATAATAAGAAGCAGATTTTACCGAAGAATGACAAATTCAGTAACAAACAATAATTTCAATGAAGCCTTAATTGATTGAAAGAACATCCCCGATATAAGCATTGTGTAACTTTCGTGTGATAGGTTTTATAACTTTCGTGTGATAGATAGTCATAGGTTTTAATTATTTTTATAGAATAAAACTAAACTATTGCACTTAAAAATTAAAGCTTACCCTTAATATCACCACAATTAAGGGAGATTTTTTTAAAGAAATTATTAAAGACTTTACGGTTTTACCTGCAACAAACACTGGGTACATTAAAAAACAAATTGAGTAATTGTCATATTGGATTAGCAACGATGAAACTGTGAACGTATTATGGAGGAATTATGTTATTAATGTTTTGTTAGATTGTAAAAAATCGTAGCAGCAGCGAAACCCTTATGAAGAATAATTATTTTAAACAATATAAATGTTAATTACCTAATTTGATTTACTTAGTTCTTACTGTTAAAAAAAAATTAGTACTTATATCAAATAGCCCAGGTAAATTTTTAAATTTGAATTATTTTATCGAATTTTAAATGGGTTTTTATATTAGTATTTCTTTATTTAGTTTTTATTATATTTTTACACCTGAAGATGGAGGCATCCTCCGAAACATGTAGTGTTTTTTAATATTTTTTTAATAATTAGTATATGAAACAAAGTTATTTTTAATTTTCTAAGTATATTTCTATGAAATTCCTCAGTGTGATTGCCTTAGTGTTCAATAAGTTAAACCTTATTTGATTATAAACCATGAATCTAAAAATGCCGGTTACAGATACATCTAAAGTTTACGGTTTTACCCGAGAAGTAATCGTCGAGATTTCGCTTGTTTTTTGTCGGGGTAGATGTCCCCTTAATGCCGATGATTGGGCAATGAAATTAGCCAATGTCGCGTGCGCCGCCGGTTCGGTTTGCTTACTTCGGGCCCACATTTGGGCAAGTCTCGGACAATGTCCACAAGGCGCGGGCATAGGCCGAGAACGGGTCTCAGTGCAAATGGAGACCGTTTCGTAAGAATTGTATCCAATCTGTGCTCTACATTACAAGAGCGAATTTGTCTTGTCCCGTGTACAATGAGCAGTTTGATTGTACCGCAGATAAGCGGCAAGTATTGCGGTAATCTATTATTTTTATTGTGGTGTAACGCACGTAACCTAGGGGATTTTGACGTGGAATATTTCATTTTAATAGACTTATTATTTGATATTAGAAGATAATAATCAGTTAATCGGCTCTTGTTTCTTAAGTTGCAGTCATTTAAGAACAAACTGATCTATCATTATAACAGCATTCTTTATATCATATGTTAAAGTACATTCCTAAGCATAACATTGCATTATAATTTAAACAGTTAACACATTTTTCTTTTTTTGTGAAATAACCACACCAAATAGAAAATTGAATATATAAACATATGCAGTAAACAATCAAATCAATGATTGGTAGCGTTTACATATAAATTCGGTACTTACGACGATCCGAATACTACAAGCGTGTAATCAAAACGAACATAAAAAGTACATTGTTTTAAAATTTCATTGTTTAAATACGTTGTTTGTTGTGGATTTAAATACGTTGTCGTATTTAAATCCTTTATAGGATCCATATATTTAATCATTGTTTTAGTAAGCGTTTAAGAAAAATGTGTGTTTTTATTTATAATATAGTTTTATTGAAAAAATAAACACTGAGTGCCAATTTTAAATATTATACGATTTAAAAATATGTTATATATTTTAAAGGTGGGTCATGTAAGAAGTCGAAAGAATCGAGGTGCTTGTATGACTCGTTGTAGGAATGTGGAGGAATCTAGAGAAGTGTGACAGGGTGGAGTAGTGTGGTGGTCCATTGTCCATTTTCTTTAACTACCCCTGCGGAGAAACGGCGTGATATTTTAGTGTTGCGGTTGTTAAAAATATGTTTATTTTACTTAAAAGTCTATTTTATTAAAATGCAAATTTGTTATGACAAAAATTAACTTTTAGGTGTTCGACTATTGAATAATGTATTGCAAAGAGATAACAATATAAAGTCTATAGAGAAACCGTTTTTTCATTTACTATTAACATTTTTTATTTTTAGTTGTTGATAATGCCTTAGCAAGGCGAAACATGTCATTCCCATAAATTAAAATAAAGCTTATTAAAAACGGACGTTTTCATTCATTTTATTTTAATGATAATCATGCTTTATAGTCATATAATAGTATTTTTTAAATCTATTTAATACATTTTATTTTAATTTGTGTGCCTGCAAATAAACCGTTGTTTAAATAAAACGTTATTTTAGTCACTTCTGTGACACAATTTTAAATGCTTATATAACATTGAGTTACAGACCTACCAAGTTCATTAAGCAGTACAGAGGAAAACAAAACAAAAAATATCGCTGCTTGTGATCGAAATCGATTTTGCTTGATTACAATGATTTCCAATCTGTAATTAAACATTTCAAGCGAGAGTAATTCGTTTCCCAATGATATTTCAGAATTAATATAAGATTATGAAAGCAACTCCAGTTGCGGTAACACTCATTTGAAACAAAATGTGCAGCTGTGGAGTCTGAATAATCCTAACATTTACAAATAATATATAGAAATAGAGAAAGACCGAAAGTCAGGAAGGAACAATGTTGCGGGACCTACTTCTTCGGGGAAAAGGCGTGATGGTTAATTAGTTAGTTATATAATTAATACTAATGAAAACGTTTGTGTTTTATAAGTGACATTTGAGAGTACCTTAGCAACGCCAAACACGTCTTTCCCTAAAATAAAACATCTAGAAAACAGACATTTTCATTCGTATAAACGATATTATATGGAGTTTCATTGTTCAAGAAAAAAATAATAAAAATGTATTTATTTAAATTGTCGATATACGTGTATCTGTTTTTGTCTATGTATAAAGAGTTGTGTATCAGGTTAAGATGGACTCCCAAAGTCTTAAAGTGGAGGCCATGAGAAAACAAAAGGGGTGTCGGTCGGCTACAGAAGAGATGGGCCGACGATATTGTTGTGGTCGCCGGGAAAAAATGGATTGAAGCGGCACAGGATATAGAAAAGTGGAGACAGATGTAAGAGGTCTAATACATCCAGCAGTGGAGGGAAGGCTAGGAAGAGATCAGGTTAGCGTTAGTTTATACTTGTAATCAAGGGTTTCTACTTGCGAATTTATTAATGCTGAATAGTTAAATAGAAATTATTTATATCGTTTTTTTTTAACAACTACCACTTTTGTCTTTATTTCGATCGTGTTATTTCATTATTATTTAAAAAGAACTTCCATCAGGAGATTTCAGTAAAATCATTTGACTATCGCAAAATGGTTATTTAAAAAAACATTTGCATGATAAATGGGATTTGAATATAATCTGCCTATAAGCCACCTGCTGTATCTAATATGGCAATGTTTAACATATGCTTATTTAAACAATTATGTTAGTCAATTTATTAATTCGTCGTTTGAATAGTTCAACGCAAACAAAAAATTCATACCAGTTGGTATAACGCAGACTTTCTCTACAGCAGCCCCGGCGACCTTGAGAGGTACTTACAGTATCGACGGTACCCGACCCCCCACCCCTGATCAAATAACGTATAAAGGAATATTGCATCTGTCTGCTAATTTTGAAAATGCCAATGGGTTAAACTATACCATCAATATAGTGTGTTATCTATCAGTGTTTTGATCACTTCGTACGAAGGTCTAAGAAAAATGTTAAATTTATATTGATATTTTTTTAAGTATTTTTGCATTTTCATAGAGTTTCTGACCTTGATATACATCAGTCTAAGATAGTATTACACGAACAATATATTGACTGATCGGAACAGTGTAGAATCATAAGACGTATGATCGTAGGTAAAATGACACTGTAAAATAAGTTAATTCTTTGCATTAATAAATAATTTTTTACTCACATGTTCACGGTATAAACATATTTAAAAAGTATTTTTGGAAGAAAGAAAAGTTCTACTTATCTGATTTATGATACGATATCATAACAATATTCTTCTATTAATTTGCAATGTATAAAAAATCGTTTAATCCTGAAAGTAAAGCCATTAACTTTTTATATAGTTTCACCTTCACTTTGTAATCTGAAATCATTATTGAATAGATCGAAAAGAAATACATTTCATCAGAATTCTTCACTGTAAAGCAACAATAACATATAAAAGGGTTGTAATAAAATATCATACAAAACTCTGAGACCTGATTGCAAATACTGATACATGAAGGTCGGGAGCAGCGGATGTCATCGAAAGGGTGGCAAAGCCCAAATGGTTATTTTCATGACGTGATAATCAAACTGGGAGACCAAAGATGGCCAAATAGTGAAATAGAAACCTCGTGAAGATAGATGACGCAGAAGGAGATAGTTTTTAACAATACTAATAATATGCTAATCTTTAAAGCGCCGTTTTTGTGATGCAATCACCTTAAGGGCGCATAATCTGATGATATAAAGAAAGTTGCTGGTGACTGGATACAGAAAATGAGAGGAAGAAGTATGACGGAGGTCATACTTCTTCAGTATGCAGTGCAGGACAGTTCTTCAGTATTCAGTATTCAGGTAGTGAACGAAGTCAGCTGTTTATGTAAAATATGAAGTAAAGAAAAGCAAATACGAGTATATTAAATGTTTTTAAATGGTTTGAATATATTTTAAAACAAAATTAAATTATTTTATATAAATAAATTATCAATTTACTTTAAACAAAGACTTACGCAAAATAGAGAAATCATGTGTTGAAATTGTAACCTTGAAATGTGATCATTCGATGCATGACATAAATATTGGTTCCTACATACACGAATGACTTAATATTTGCCTACGAACACGTTGACTATTGGACCGATGGTACTTGAAGTGATGTGGGTGGGACGTGATAATGTGATATTATATTGTGACAGAGGAGTATCAAAGGTATTTAGCCACTTGAATCTAAAATATTTGCGAAGCTAATCCAAGTCTGATGCAAGTTATGTAAATGAACTGTATATTTTTTGCCACCAACTCGCAAACGACCTTGTAATTATAATATTGATTAAATAATTGCAAAAAATATCTGCAAACACATTCAAAGTTTTTACCTGATTAAATCCTGAGTGCGAATTGACCCCTTTAGAGCCAAGATAAAGCAACCAATTTCAGTTAACTTATTATTAACTTAGCACCATCAAATTCTGAGGGTCAATTATCTTTTATTATACAAACCAACGTTAAAAAGAACTAGTTATGTACCTGTAAAAAAAATGTCATTCAAAATAAAATATAAAATTTGAATCGACTTTCGCTTTTGAAAAATTGAAAATGTACTGTATGAATACAACAAAACTTTTAAATTTAGGTATACATATAAGAACACAACAAGTTAGATTTGGTGCTATTTTGAATTTCACTTTTAAAAAATGCAAAAAATATTTGATTGACTTCACGGCACTATTCTTTAATACTTTTCTATTAATTTATACTTCGGGTCTCAAGAGGTTCTATCTATTCTCTTTCAATAGATACTAATTTAAAACGAACGACTTCAAATTGTGAGCAAAAACCACAATGGCTACGATTTTTGTTCATAATTGCATGAAATCTGTATGAATAAAAATATCTGTTCGAGTTATTTGGCAATTAACTGATAATGTAAAATAGTTATGCGAATCATCAAAGTAAATTGTAAATATTTGTTTGTTCATTCAGCTTCACGTTTCTAGCGTGAGATATACAAACGAAAATTCTTTAAAATCAACTCGTTTTCAAAGATAAATTTCGAATGCAACGTTTTAACTCATTATATTGAAGGAAAACGGTATGTTTTCTAAAGGGTTTAAAATATTAAAATAATGATTAGTATTGTCAATTATATTCTCGACAAGACAGATATTTAATAAAGTAAGACGAAACTCTTGACAATTAAAAAGATTGTATTACATGTCTTAGCTATAATTTTCATTGTTAAAAAAACTGAAAATATAGATTGTAATTAAAGATTTAAAAAACATATTTTATATTTATATCAGGGTTCGTTTCTTCGTGTTATATTGTATTTTATAAAAGTGACATGTTTTCACTATCTGGGATGTTATCAGATGATTATTTGACTTAGACTCTGACGAAACACGTCATTTTAATAAAATATTGTATAATAAAACGACATTGCCATTAATATCAAATATTAAGTATGGAGTTTAACATTACATTTCAATAAATAAATAAAGAAAACACATAAAATTTAACCACGGAATTCTAATTATATTCTAGTTTCGCTTGTGCCCAACCTTCACCATGACAATATAAAACAGTTTTTATATTTTGATCTGATGAAGCCTATTTGCAAGTGAAACTAGTACGGTTTTTAATAAAATCACCATTCCGTGGTTAAAATCTGTGAAAATGTTTCCTTTATTTCATATATTAATTTTAAAAATATATATTTAAATCATAAAGGTAAAATTCCTTAGGCGTACGTGTGTTAAAATGATGTACGACAGAGTTTCAAATACTGATATCCGGAAGAAATGTAGCTCGAAAGGATGTATCAAGAACAAAAATAAGAAATGATCACTGCTTTAGTTTGGACACATGGAACGCACGGATAAAAAATGATACGAGAAAGAATACTTTAACGATGTGAATGGAATACGGAGTCGAAGAATACTGAGGAAAACATGGCATGACCAAATATATCAAATTTTAAAGGTCTACCATGTTAAAAGTCGGCAGAATCGACGTGCGTGTGTGACTCGCTGTATGGATGTGGAGGAAACTAGAGAGATGTGTCAGGATAAATAAGTGTAGAGAGCCATTCTCTTGTTGTTGTAATATTGTATTTCAAAATAACCTGAACATTTTCTTAAAGCGTATAAGCATATACGTTTGTATTATGCTACACATATGTACGTACATTTACTCTCGCTGTTCTTTGATACCGTCACACGTAAAAAACTTTCAAAATTATAGTTGTTTTGTTAGATTTTTTAGGCAGTCTTGTGGCTACACGCACACCGCGATGGGCGGCGTATTCGCGGTGTTTATGCGCCGCTAATTATAAAAGTGAAATCACTTTTACTTGAAAAGAACTCTTTAATAACAGTGAACGGTTTGGCGATTATGATTTTTATTGTCAGATCATTGCATTGTAGAATCTAGAATAAAGCCGGAGTTTTGTGGGTGTTTTGTTCGGGTTAAAACGTTTAACTCCAGCGGGGGGTCTCTAGCGGTTAGGAAACTTTTCGTGAATGTTGAAAAATGATACTCGAGAATTTTCAGATGGCTTTTTATTGTTATAAGTTTCGTTACAATTTCAAATAAACATTTAGACGATTTGTAAATACAAACATTTTTTTCATGAAAATACGTGATAAGTACCCACGTTATTGATTACTTCACAAAATTTGAATTTAGGACTATTTGTAATGTTTCCGAAAGTTTTTCACACACGAATGTAAAATTTAAACCCAAGGTTATTCATAATACTATATGTCTGCAAAAGTAGTATAAGGGTGAAACATTTGCTGTAACTAAACACGTTTTTTTATAACGATTTAAAAAAGAAAATATTAATTTAGGCAATCAAACATAAATATAATATAATCAAATGATTTTACTGAAATCTCTTGATGGAAGTTCATTTTTAATAATAATTAAATAAAACGATGTTTTTTTTAACTACTTCCACAAAAGTGGAAGTAGTTAAAAAACATTGTTTTATTTAATTATTATTTATAAATATAATACATAATATTATATTTGAAAATTGATCCCCCTTCAATAAATATTTTTTTTCTTAATAATCGTTATGAACTAATATGCAATCTCCGAAATATTGTTCTTAACAATATAAAACATGTATTTATGTACAATATATTTTATAATCGTCACTTATTGAAATATTTTAAACAATAACTAGAATAGCAAGAATTGGATGATTTTCGTTACTGAGGTACTCTTATAAATAAATAAAAAGTAACTAACTAAATAAACATCACGCCGTTTCTCCCAAAGGGTAGGCAGAGAGGATGGACCACCTCACTGTTCTATCCTGACAACTTTTTCGCCTTTTCGACATTCAAACATAATATCACACACCCTCGTCGATTTTCCAACTTCGAACACGGTCACCTTTCAGTGATTAGTTAATTTGGTCGTGCCATATCTTTTTTCGCCTTTCTTGAATTATTTTTCCATTCACGCTACTTGTATATAACTTTTAAAAAATCAAAGCACCCTTCCTATAATATTCTAAGTAACACTGCATTCAAATATGCCAGAGAAATAAGGTGCTTACATTAACGTGTTAGGGTAATATAAGGTGGCTTAGATAAATAAACGTACACTCGGTTGTTTTTTTGTTTTTTTTTTTTAAATAAATTTGTTCGCTTTAAAACGTACAAGTATTTATGTTCGTGCCATGATTTATAATAGCAATTGTGCTAAAGAAATTCGTAATTTAAATAAGTAGAACTTACTGAATGCCAAAAAGGAATCGTGGTGATTCTGAACAAATTTCGAAACATATCGTTAAACGAAGATTTAAAAAAATTCAAATTCAAATTTAGTTCAAGATTGTTGAGAATTGTGTTTATAGGTATATCTAAATACAAAATAACTATTTCATAATACTTTTGCTTCAAAATACGTATTTAATTGTGTTTCGTAGGAAGAGAAAAAGTTTATTTTATTCGCATCTTTATAGTTTACCGCTTTAAAATACGTGATACGGTAAAAAAAAATTCTTATCGTTCCGGTTGGGTTTGGTTTTATTGGCGATATCACGCCCATTTACCGTTTTAATAAAAAACGCTCGAAACAATCTGCCAAGTCTTTTTGAGAAAGTGTGAATTCACTTTCAATGGTTAAAAAGTGTTAGTTAACACCTTCATATCGCGAAAATCGAATTCATAATAAATATAAATTAAACAGATTATAGATAATTGAAGTACGGTATTAGCGAAGTATAAAGATTGTGGAAAGAAGAGGAATAAACAAAACCCTGAGAATATTATTAAACTTCGACAGAAGTAAAAAAGAAATAATATAACAATAAATTCAAGTGAGTTCGCTTAAGAAAATAGAAAATGATAAAATAATGTTTTTTTCACATGAAAGATTATTATCTCCATTTTAAATAATTAAAATGGAAGCGCCCATTTTCAAGAAGCTTTAATTTATAAATGTTTCTATCATTCTCCCGATGATGAAGGTGTAAAGTCTTTGAAATGTGTCGAGAAAAACAAACTCATAAGTGGAAAAAACAGAGTTTTTTCTTTAATTTATTTTATGCGTATTGATTGTTTCTTGAATATTGTTGTAAAACTCCATATTATTATAAATAATTAACATTTGATAATACCTTAGACAGGCGAAACATGCCATTCCCATAAATTACAATATAATATCTAGAAAACAAACGTTTCCATTCGTATTAATTATTTTATGTGGATTGCGTGTTTTGCCTTGTCATTTTTAAACGGTTAGATAAAGAAAACATACGTTTTCTTCAATAATATTTATTCAGTTGAAACAGCTCCATTCGAACTGGTGGGTATATTTTTTATATTGTACTATTCTCTTACCATGATGAAAGGTTGTTGTTTGTTCATGACTGATTTCAGCTTAATTTTGGTTAGAGCAGTAAATGGATAATATGGGTTCTTCAAACGGTGACTTACTCTGAAATTACAATTCCACATTATGATGGGCCTCTGGTAACCGTTGCCTCACTGTCCGTATCAGTCATGCGGAGTTGCATGTCGGGTACTTTCTAAACGGGTAGTTGTGAGTTCGTACATGTCTCGAGTCCATCAGTTTTCTAGGCACGCTTTTGCGCACCAATAAATATTCAACTCCAAATCTATCGACTACTGCGTGGGTTGTTTGTTCACCTCGTAAACTACATATAAAGACATTTTGGAAGTTTTCTGTGAACTATACCTTGACTGTTATATCCGACCGACTCATTTAACGAAAATATTGTAAAAAAAGAACATGCATTAATTAAACGTTATTTAATTTGAAAAACCCTTATATCACAATATTTATTTAATTTCTATGAAATTGTTGAGACAACTATTTCGCACAGATTTGCAGCATCAAAAGACAAAACAGGTGTTGCAACAATTTCATAAAAATTAAATAAATAAAATATGATTACATAACTGTGTTTCAAATTAAACAGTCATTATTGTCATAGTGTTTCATTATGTCAAGTATTATAATGTTCCTGTCAAAATAAAATGTAATCTTACAAAACGTTAGTTAAAGGCAAAAAGATATTTTCTTTTTCTTGAACTATGATATTATATTCCGCATTAAACAATGAATACGAATGAAAACATCTGTTTCTAGAAGTTTTATTATTTTTAATTAATTAATTTCTTATTAAAAAAAAAATCTATAATAGTTTTATGCAACAAGAATTTTTACTTATATCAATCTTAATATGTGTAAAGGAAGATCATGGCTCTAGGTATTATTTTATTTTATGGCAATTATGCGTCTTTTTAGCTTTGCAAAGTATGATAATGGCTTAGTAATAGTGTTCTTTTTTTATTTGATATCCCGCAGTTGTTTTAAATAAATGTGCATTCGCCAATTAGAGTTGGTTATTGGGTCTCACACTATTATCTCGACTTTTGTTAAAATCCAATACTTAGTATCTCAAATGACTAACTTAAGTTTCAAAATAAAACAGAATTTTCCAAAACCATCAAACTTCTTGTTTTAATATACTCGTACATAATAATTAAATCATTTTGTTACATGTTTTGTTTCCTTCTCAATATTGAAATTATTTTTTCCGATTTTGACAATAATGCCCTTCTTTGGGTTATTCAAAAATATTTTATTTGAAAGATATGTAAATATTATAAAATTTAAAGCTAATTAAAGTTTACCTATTCAACCTAAATTGGAAAAATATTTTAAACTTAAGTAAAATTAATTCATGTTGATAAAAACTATCACAAACTTGAATATTATCAATACGTGTATATAGTAAACATGAATAATAAATGGTATACTAAAATAGAATTCATGAATTCAATTCAAGTATCCATAAAATTGTACATTTAAGAATTTTTATTTTTATTTTAAAAGATATTATCTACATATGATAATAAAGAAAAACAAGTTACATGATATTGACAGACATTAAAAGTGTGAATTTTATTATTTTTTAATCATTCAACAAAATTTTACAAATATTTGCTATGAAATGAATAAGATAACAGATTAATTATGGGTGTTCCTAGCTTATCCACAGGGTTGAATATTGAAATAAAATTAGCATGTTTTCCATAATTGAGGTCAGTATTTTGATTTCTCATTTAACATTTCTTATATTTTCATTTAATATTCAATTGTTTTGAATAAATAATCAGGTTTTTTTTTAAAGCTTTTTGGCATAAATAGTGTAAAGTTTTCAATCGAAAATTTGAAAATTTGTGATTGATTAATAGCCTTCGGTCAGTAAAATCGTGCGGTCGCTGCAGTCGCAATGCTGTGATAAGCAATATTTGCAATTTATGCATTACTCTATTTACTAATATTAAAACACATTTCCCTCGGTCTGAAAAACTGCAATTATGCGCTAAGTATACCAAGGATGATTGCTGAAATTTTCTTCTGTTTAGACCGCCAGATCGACGTGCTCAATGAATTATTTCTGTATTTAAGGCCACCATGACAACAGCCGGCGGGTACTTGTCTGGGATTTTTAAATTTGAAAATAATATCAGTTAATTTTAATGGATGTGAATGCTGTCGCAAACGCCGTGTGAAATAAGCTGCTACTTGCGGCAACAATGGGGCAAGTGCTAGTTGGACTAACGTGCCGTATCATGTGTATGGGAGGAGGGAGGCACGGTGGCCGTTACGACACGCGTTATTGTAATACTTGAGAAATACTAGATTAACAAAGAGAAAATTATATTGAAAAGGACCTACATAGAAAGTACCCAATATCACCGCTTGTTCGTTAATCACAGTGTGTACCGTTTGCGAAACTTTGCATGTTTGCGTACTGGTTTACACTAGGAAAAATCTGTCAATCATTTTGACACATTTGTGTGTATCTTTATTGTAATCATACACACACAAAATGATTTTAAACCAACCAGTTGAGATTCTTAGTTATTAAATATGTTTATTTAATGTATGATGTTTAACATTTAAAAAATATTGGTGTGGGAAGTACGAAAACATGTTTCGGTGATTGCGTTGGTGTTTAAAATATTCGTAGATTCCAGCAGTACTCAGATTATGTACATTTTATGAATATAAATACGCTTGTTTTTATTAATCAATGAAATTCGTACCAAATTCTTGAAATAATACGATTCTTACAGCAAAATTTTAATGCAATCATTGCCCATTCAATTTCCTCAATATCTAGAGGCGAATTGATTATAATTGGTTGAGCCAGTAACGATCTCAAGGTCCAGAATCAAATTGCCGTTTAACTTTCTCAGTTCATACAAAAAGCACAAGGCTCGAGGCGGTCGGAATTCAGGATATGGAATATGTTAAGCGGCCACAAGGACGTCTAGATTGGGCCGCGATAGTGAGGCTTTTACAGCGCTAACGGGCGCCTTCACCGCAGCAAGAAGCAATTCGGCCTGCACTCAACGACATTTAATGACAATGCAATGAATTCACCAACTATTATAATTCATGCACTTCCTTTTATAATATAAGAATGTGCCATTCACAGTGGAGAATCGCTGTTATTATGTGTCTCATATTAATAACTTGTAAAGCGCACCTTATTATAAAAATTATTTATCAATGGTTATTGATGAGCCTCGTATTCTTCAATTATTATATCAAATCATTAAGTGATCTATCGACCTGTCTATATTTCACCTTACATTTTTTTTTTGTTTAAAGTATATTAAGCTTTAAAAATGGAGGGTGAAATCATAAACATTAAATCTATTGATTGTGTTTTTCTATTTATTTCGTAGTTATTATTTGAATTAAATGTATTAAAAATAGATTACTCGAATGAATTTTTATTAAATTTCACTTCCTTGTGATGAATATGAACTTCAAGAAAATTCTACCAAAAATCATTAAATAAGCCTTAAATATAAAAAATACAACCTTCAGAGATGTATATGTAGTATTTTTATTGTCAATGAATATTTGATTTTCACCAATTAAATTATGAAAATTGAACTTTTGATAATTTAAAAAATGTATTGTTTATTAAAATTTCTGTTATCTTAAAATTTATATTTTAGAAAAAAAAAGTTTCGTCCTGTTAAGGCATCATCAAATGTTTTTTGTGGTATTAATAGCAATAATAACTGCAAAAATTCGCGATTCGGTAATTCGATGAAAGTGTTTTCATGTAAATTGTCTTACCGAGTATTTAAAGATGTATTTAAAGTATGTCCTTATTCAGCGGGTCCTTAATATCCTTTAAAACTGTTTCCGTCACCTGTCGAAACCACTTATATTTTGTTCTAGAATATCAAGATCAAACATCTGTTTCACGCACAGGACGTATGCTATCCCTCACTTGTTAACGTCTCTTACACTTCACTCACCCCAAAACTAGTCAATATGTCCAATAAATAAATGCGATCACAAAAATAAAACAAACTTTCAAAACATTAATTTTTAAATGCGATTTATTGTATTCCACAATTTAAGGAGCGTGTTTGGCCTGCGCGCTTCCTGTGCGGAAATCGCGTAGAAAGGGCGGGCTATATTGAAACCGGGAAAAGGAAATCCAAACTGGATCCAAATATGTATCACGCACTGAATCGTTCCGCCAGCGCGGCGTGAGTCGGCCTCCCGAGCGACGGTCAGAGCGACACTGAAGCTCCCCACCCGGCGCGAGTGGCGGCGCCGGAGCCAAGTTTCCCCCGCCACGACGCTCCCGGCAGACTTTTCCCGTCCTACGGCCTCAGACGTAGGCGAGCGTTGCACTGAAGCCTACCGATTCTGCCGCATAGCAAATCTTGAATTCAATTCAATTTCATCTTTTTCGACAAATTGAAAAGATATCGAGAATAGAAATATCGATTCTTATTTACAAATGCATCTATAAAACATATTTAAATTTAACTCTGTTAATTACAAGATACGATTATTAAAAATAGCTTAAGGTTATTTGAAAAGTTTAATATTATTAAAGAATTTCGGTATTTACGATGGACATATTATTTTTATAGGGGTTTCATTAAAACTCTAAAAAAGCATATCCCTCTGTTTTTTTCTTCTGTATACATAATTAACAGATACTTTCCTGATCATTATTTTTTCATTCATTATTTCTATGTATCCAAACTATAATATTTTGTTCATAATACCTTCGTTCGTACTGCATTCACTTATTTTATTTGCATTTATACAAATATATTATAATAAAATTGTTATTAAACTTATAAAATCGAGTATTTAAATAAGTTGGCAATGTGTAAAAAAAATCTCTATTATAATACATTACAAGTATTCAGAATAGTTTATGGTAAGATATTTCGAATAGCTTTGGGAATGTGGATATGCGGAAGGAATGCAAGGCTGAAAGGAGTGTATTGGACACGATTTAAAGAGCTGGGATCGGTTACGTGGAACGTCGGTATGTCAAATGTACGTGTGGTTTAATATGTATCATATTTAGAAAGCAAATGCATTACTATAAATAACATATGTAAAAAAATGGCTAGATTTTAATGCAATACATTGATTTGCAGTTTATATAATTTGGTAACCTTTGTATTCTTACAAAATAAAATAAAAATCTTAATACAATTAATTTAAGTCTTTTGAGACTTAAATCAACGAGATTTTTTTGTTGATTCCATACCACCACTTCAACGTTCTCCTGAAGTCGAGAAATCGGACAGATAGAAGGAAAACTGTGGATGCCTGATTTGAATGATGCCCATGTAGACTCTATCGCCGGAACACGAGTTACAGTGGAAAACCTGGAGGACCCTAAACCGAATCCATACTTGCGTTGGTATTATACATCCAAGGACAACATGGCGAAATGGGGTGTCCTTCAGGACGGTACAAACTAATTATGATAATGTCCTAATAATAAGAAAAAAATCTTGAATATTAATAAAAATGGAAAAATCAAATGTTAAACAAATCTTTTAAATGCATAAATTAATATGGAATCAAACAAAATTAAATTAAAACAATCATTTAAAGAATGAACACGAGTGATGAAAGAATGTAATGATAACATTTTGTTTTAATGTTGATTTTCATTTTTTCACGAGCGTTATCTCTCTGCTTTAAATGCAATTAGATGCATGAACTAAACCATAACTACAATAAATACCACGGGACCTTGTTTTATTATATATTAAGAAACAAATTTTTCAATTTTAAGGAAGATTTATTATGCTAGTGCATTTATTGATTATACTCATATGACGAATTCATAACAATTTTCAGTGATTGACATTTTATCCAAAATAAAAGATAGACAAACGAATCTGTGTTGAGTTATTTGTTTTTCATTTCGATCAATGAGAATAACTAACGTTTTGGACTTGTTAAATGATGGGATTTACAATAGTAATTCTATTTCTCGACACCTCCGAGCGATCCCGCGGGCGAGAGACGCTGCATATGGAGATGTTAAGGTAAACGGTTCATTGTCGTACTGTACTCCGATCATTGAATCCAATGGGCGGGTGACGAACAATACATTGGTATTGATCTTTATTGTTAGAAAAACCTTCACTCTGTCGATAAATAATAATGTGACTTAACCAGGATGTTGAACATTTCACAATTCGGAAAGCCTACGATTTTCCTAATCGTTTAATATATTTTATTGGAATAATCTCGATGTTCTAATATTCTCAACTCGAGTCTTCATGATTCATTTTATGCATAAGTACTCTCATGGGTTCTTTTTTTATAACATTGCAAGTTTAGCAATTATGCTTTAACAGAGCATTTTACTTATGATATATAAAAAAAAACATTCAGCTTAAAGAGTATAGATTCAACATTTAAAAAATTCATTAAATCGACTATTATGAATATTACTTTTATATGGAGTTTATAGTTTCCTGAAAAACGATGTAAAGTTCCACATTTAATAATCAATATAAATGAATTTTGTTGAAGTATTATTATATTTTTGTGTGAGTAAATTGTTTTTCCATGCTATGGATACATTTACCAATGCCTCAGTAAGGCGAAAAATGTCATAAGTAAAAAAAATTCTATGAAAATATTTTCATAAAAAAAAATCGCGACAGCTGTTTCGCCAAAAAATGTTGGCATCATCGAGTGTTACAATGAACTTAATAACAGTCGCGATAATTTCATAGAATTAAAATAAATAATTTTGATCGCAGTATTCCAAATTAAACAGTTATTAACTAATCAAATGATTTTACTGAAATCTCTTGATGGAAGTTCATTTTAAATAATAATTAAATAAAACGATGTTTTTTAACTACTTCCACTTTTGTCTTTATTTAGACAGCGACCGGTTTCGCCAGGCTCGCTGGCATCGACAGACTGGTGACCAGTCTGTCGATGCCAGCGAGCCTGGCGAAACCGGTCGCTGTCTAAATAAAGACAAAAGTGGAAGTAGTTAAAAAACATCGTTTTATTTAATTATTAGTTATTAACTATTTTTACAATAAATCAAAATGAACTTGTAAGATAAAATGATCATTTTTCTTATGGTGTACTTATTTTTGAAAATCGCTAATTCCATAATCATTTTGCCATAAAAAAAAACAAATATTTGATCAGCTTATCACTGCTGCCATATAAGAATATCCCTCTACGGCTGAACGTGTTGAGTGACCCTGACTCAGTGTTATAACATTTGCTTGACTTGGTCAAATAGCCCCCGTGCTCGTAACTCACACGATGGCATCATATGGAGCAGTTGTTGGTTCTACGGGAGACCGCAAACATTTGTGAGAAAAGTCAAGTCCGCTTTCGTCTTTGGTTAAGTCAATATTTTGTTACGGACTAACATGGGTGTGCTGAAAGGGAAATTAGTTTGTCAGTAGCCAAGTTAACCTTGCTTTTGTTATGAATATCCCAATATATTGGATACATTTTAAGTTATTAGCTTTACACGTCCAATACCTTGTTGATGCTTCTTTAAAATATATATTGATTATAATTACTTGCATCTTTATAATTACTTGATTAAAATTTAGAATATTATTACTATAACAAGACAACAATTAAAATTGATAGACTTATATTTATAGACTATACATATAAGTTTTTAACATAATTTTAGACGTAATATATTTCAAAATTTTGTTTATATTTTTATGGTAGTACATAGTATTCTTCTTAGATCTTGGCTTTTTGGCTCGAGTACCAGTCCGGAGGCTGTTGCTTCCTCAATAGTTAGAAATTTCTTTGCTGGATGTTTTAGTTGGATATTGTTGGGTAGTGAGAGGAGAGATGGTTCGAGGATGTAGTTTGTTGAGTCCGACACGTAGACCTGACTACTCAGGTAGGAAGAAGTGTGGAGGGGTCGAGGGTGGCCTTGGGTAAGGGCCGGGTAGTTCTGGGTATGGAACCAAGTGGGGTGGGAGTGGCTTTGAATATGAGCAGTTAGTCATGGGTATTAATGTAAGAATGAAATTGAGATTACAGATAATTAAGGGTGGGGGTAAGGAGGCCCCATTATTTACCCCCACAAACAACAATAAGACAAACAACATTTTTAAATCTTTCTTAACTTTTCAAAAGTGTGAATTACGTAACAAAGTATTAAATTTGGTTTTTTGTTTCTTGAACAAAGTTGTAAAACTCCATATTTAATTATTAATACGAATGAAAATGTCTATTTTCTGGAAGTTTTATTATATGTTATGTGAACGACATATTTCGACATTTGATAATGCTTTAAACGAGCGAAACGTGTCATTCACATTAAATATAATAAAACTTCGAAAAAACATACGTTTTTTTTCGTATTAATTATAAAATTTTGTATTCGCTTATCAGAAAAAAAATACTTAATATAATTAAAAGCGATATGGCTTAATGTTATAAGCATTCAAATCATTGAATGAAGTTGTAATATGAGCGTAATTTAACAAAAATATTTATAGTAGTGAATACATAATACAGCATATACAAATGTTTCAATAGTTAATTGAAAATGTTAATTGATGCAGATGGATAAGAGGAAATAACACCAAGGACAATGCTTCGATTATATTAGCAACTGCCTCCTTTTTTTGTAAGATGTACTAATTTGTCATGTCATATTCAAATTAGAATTTCGAATTATCCAGACAAAAGAATTCCATCAAGATTTCAGATTCACATTAATCTTTTTGATTCTATTATGTAAATATATAATTAGCGATTTTTTATATACTATTTGTTATAGGATTAATTTACATCTTAGGGACACTTTTCATTGTTAAAGAACTTTTTATAAGCACTACTTAGAGGAATGTATGTTTTATTAATGGATTGACATTTAGGTTGATCTGATGATTGACACACAATGCATGCCTTACTCTATATTTATCTATAATTACGGACATTACAAACATTGATGACAATAACCGCCTGCTTTTGTTACGCAATTCATTCAGAGGAATATTCTATCCTTAGTATTGAACAATATTTATTCATTCAAGACACGTGAAGTGTATTTATTTAATACCATAAGACGCGCCATCTGTTGATAAATTAACGTGTTTAGGTTTGCTGTTTTCGAACAGAAAAGTTGTTCGCTAAAAACAGAATAATGTTTTTTTTTTCTAATCCTTTTGAACTCAATATCAATTTCTCTTTAACTTCATATAATTTTTTTAACTATTTTTTTTATCTCAATATAAATTATGAAATATCAATTTTTTATTTAATATGATTTTTTCCAATTTTCTTAAACTCAATAATAATTTTTCACCAATTCTTTTTAACTCAATATACTTTTATTACCAATTTTTTTGCTCGATATCAATTTTTTACCAATTATTTTTAACACAAGATCAAATAGTTTCATCTGATATTTGCAGGCAATTAATTTATTTTTCTCCAAATCTCAAGGAATTCTATAATATTAAGTGTATAAAATACATAAATAAAAAAATGCCTTTATTTAATACACTAAATTACAATTAATTTATAAATAGTGAATCTAAACCTGATTTTTTTGTTGAATATCTAGGGTTTCTTGGGTTATTCCATACCTATTAAATAAATTAGACTACTACGTATTTTCAAATTTGAAATATTAAGTCATATTAGAGCATTTTTAAAATGATCACAATTAAACCCTATGAAGGAAAAAGTATTTAACAGCAAAGAAAAAAACTGATCCCTAAAAATACGATTTTAGATACGTTACAATTAGTGATTTACTATTAAACTATTAAAAATTACTTCTTCCTCTTCTGCTTTCCAGAGACCTTCAGATGTCCTCTCATTTATTGGTGTCTATTCTTGGAATGTCCAGCTTCCTCGCCATATTTTTGGTGTTCTTCCTGGAGGTTGATGCTCGTTTGGACATATGTTATTTGCTGCCTTATTTATCACTCTTTTAGAACACGCTCTATCCATATAGTCCTTCCAGTAACATCTTCTCAGTGTCAAATGTAAATTAATGAATTACCTAATTAATTTTTGATCCATTGTATTGTATAAAATAATATTTATTATGTATATATATTTATTATGTATAATATTAATAGTTATAACTAGTATTACACTATCAATAAATCATTCTTAAGTAATGCAACAGATAGTCCAAATAACTTGTTACAAATCAAATTCTTCATACCTGTATTCATGCAAATCAAAACCAAGTTTACACAAATTCAAAAACCTTCGTCGTGTTGTGAAGGTAGCTTCCGGCGCCCGACTTTACGAGTGAAACCGATTTTCCATTTCATTAACTCACTCACGTTCTCACGTGTGTATGAAGACATTATCGTTATTGCCTTTTTACGGCAAACGTAATGTACTGAGCAGAGTATTCGTTTAATTGTTTCTAAATGGTGGAACTAAGTCAACATCACGAATAAACCATACGCACCTGTTTATTTTAGCCATTATATTTATTATCTAATAATACAAACGATAATAACGTTCCTCGTGTGGGAGAAGGAAGCACAAGATTATGTGTTTCCATTAAAATATCAGAGAAGAGTGTCAATGTTTAAGAAGAATGAATAGAAAAGTAGAGTTCTAGTGACAACCCTTATGCATGGAAGTGAAACTTAGAGCTGGCAAAAGAAGGATAAATGCTGATAAATTAGATCACCGAGAATAATGGCAATATAAACCTAAAGAACGACAATTTAAACGCAAAGCTGAGACAAATAAAGATCAAATGTTACGTATGGTCGTTCTTACTCTATGGTGTAGAGGATTCTTAAAGTTAATATAATAAACCGCCTAGAAGCGTTTGAAATGTGGAAATGCTAAAAATATCTAGGACCGATATGATAACAAACCAGAGTAAACTGGTCACCAATGTTAGGCTCCATAAAATATATTTTTTTAGCCATAAAATGAGAGGCAACAAATACACCGTACATCAACTCGTCATGAAGGGGAAGATTGAGAGCCGCAGAGGAGTCGGCAGAAGACAGCTCTCCTGGCTTCGAAACATCCGAGAATGGACCGACGCGGCGTCAGAACTGTGGGGGAGTTGTTTCGCGCCGCCCAGGACAGGGAAGCTTTCTCCCCAAATGGTCGTCAATATCGGGGGGACCCAGCAGGACATGTAAAGAAGAAGAATAATGTGCGGGAAAACGATAAATGAAAGAATATCCAACGACGGTATAAGGAAGATATGTAAGGCAGATGATAGCATCATTAGTCAAATTAAAAAAGGATCCCTGAGATGTTTTCGACATGTGGAACGAATGGACGAGAAAATAAAAGTTAAAATGTTATATACAATCCGACTTTTATGTTGACAACCTTTGTGGCCGAGTACTAAGTGCATTGACTGTCACCCCGAAGGTTCTGGTTTCGATTCTCGGCGAGGGCAGTGTGATTGCCACACTATCTTTGGTCTGGTGTAGAATTCACGTGACAATAAGATGGCGCTAGATTAGCTACCTATCACATGTTAAGAGAATCACTATGTTAGCTATAATACCCTTTACATCGATTTGGTTCATGCTGTCATGATTAAAAGAGAAATTAAAATAATAATAATAATAATTAATGTGAATGGAAACAGAAGCCGTGGAAGACCAAAGAAAGCCTGTCATGACCAAATTAATCAAATACTTAAAGGCGGCCACATTCGATGTCGGAAAAATTTACAAGCGTGCATGTTATGATGTATGAATGTCGAAGAAGTTAGAGAGGTATGCCAGGACAGAGCAGTATGGCGGTCCACATTTACCCCTCGTAGTTGGAAAAGTTATATTAAGAATGCCTTGAAATTGAAAAAAATCATTTTGTAGGCAATCACTATGTAAATAGTATAACATAAACGTAAATTCTTTTGTAGTGTCACGTTTAGATTATTGCAACGGAATATACGCTGGATTGCCAAATAATCAATTAAGCAGAATACAAAGCGTATTCAATGCTGCTGCCCGATTGATTATGGGGCAACAAAAATACTGTCATATCACACCGCTCCTGAAGGACCTTCACTGGCTTAAAATCCGAGAGCGAGTAAAATATAAATTGTGTTTGACAGTGTTTAAGGCTCGACACCAGAGAGCGCCAGCGTATATATCGGACCTCTGTGTGACACCCATGCCAACGGAAAGGCAACGTTCACTCCGATCAGTAGAAACAAGTACTAACAACATAGCAATTCCAGTCAGAGCCAATAAAGCATGTTTCTATGATTGTGCTTTCAGCGTTGCAGGTCCGTTGGCGTGGAATAGCCTCCATGTTAGTATTAAGTATGAGGATAGTGACGTTAAATTTAAGAAACTTCTAAAGACTGCACTGTTCGGTCAGTCAATTCCTAGTGCGCCCTTGGAGTATTGATTTTACAAAACGACGCACTTTAAATACAAGTCTTCAGAATAATAATAATTATTATTATTATTATAAAAATAATAACTTTGTAAAACTTTAAATGAAAAATCAGTATGTGTTATTTATTTCCTAGTATGTTCATCTGGACATTCGTTAGCCATGTGGATTAGTAACAATAAAGCTACTATAATATATAATAAGATGTAACTAGCCAGCAGCAAAGATAAAGCACTTTTTACCACACTGTCATTAAGTCTTCTTTTGAAGCGACCGTATTTATTTTTCTGTTGTGAGTGAAATCTTAAGGCTTTCCTTTTCACGAGAGTTGGCGGATATTGCATCAAAATTCTGTTCTCATTTACACTTTTTGTTTTAGCGAAAGGAAACGAACCATATTTAAGAAAATTATGGCAAAAGAAAATATGGGGTAGTTGCACCGGAAACAGTTTGAAATAAATATCATTATTAAACCTGCACTTATCTCATTTCCTGTTCCTGTAGTTTCGCATGTTTCAGAAATTTACCGTAAAGTGCATAGTATTTTACGAGCGTTCCAACAGAACTGTACCGCATAGACATCGGATACAATACGTCCATCAGACGGCAGACAAGACTATTTCACTTTCCTTCAGCGTGCTGCAGGTGTAGCGTACGGTATGTGGTGACGTCACGACCGTGAAGCGTGACGGATATTATACCTTGCGCCGTATAGACAGCGTACCGCGCCGTGGCGCGAGTGCGGCGGTCTACAGTAGATAGTGACGTAGTGCGAAGTAGGTTAACTCGCCCCGCCCACCCTCTCGGCGGCATGTTTTTCAACTATGGTTATGTTATATAGCCGTCTATCGTCCACTGCTGAACGTAGGCCTCTTGCAAAGCACACCACGTGACGAAGGATACATTATATTATAATTATTTTTATTTAATCATAAAGATTTGTATTAAAGAGTTTCATTGGAAAACCAAAAACAAAATACAATAAACCTATTTAAATCGAAGTATGAGAAACTGTAATATAAATAAAAAAACATCTTATATTTTAAACTGTAAAATTAAATAACTTTGTTTTATGTAGCACAATTGTCTTTTATTTTACGCGACTGCTGTTTCGTCAACCTATGTAAAATAAAATACAATTGTGATACATAAAACAAAGTCATTTAATTTAACAGTGTAAAATGTTAAGGTATCAAAGTGTTTCGGCCAAAACAATGGACATCTAATATTACTTAAGTGCTGGTTTGAATGTCAAATGTTTCGCCATTGAATAGAATATAATTCCTATATTAAATATTTTGCTAAATTGTATATGAGACAATGCATCTGATTATTCTTATTGTTGAATATATTATCTAAAAATGAATATAAAACATAATTTATCTGTTGGTATTCCGAAGCCTTACATCCTATAAATCGTACTTTAATCATTACTGAATAAGTCACAAAGAAGAAACTTCCTTATACTAGTAGTTTTCTTTTTAAAAGTAAAATTTTTCATATGGCAATATAACTAGTTTTGCGCCTGCGTAGACTAATAAAAATGTAATATTCGTGTCAGTGAACAAAGAAGGCGGCACCCCGGGATCAGTTCCATTTCTTGATCGACCGTCATCCTAAGCGCGCGCGCATTCCAGGTATCGCTTATAATCTATTTTGTATCACTACCATATATTCCCTTTAAAATACTTAATATTAATTACAGTATTGACTTATTATGATTAGTGTCACAGAGGGAATATTTCTTCTTCAATGAAGATTTCTTCTTCTTCTTCAAGTGCCCTGTCGGGTCCCCCCAACCACACTTGGGATGCCGGTCCACTCCCTCACGTTTCGCAGCCAGGATATTTGTCTCCTTCCGGTTCCTCAATTTTTCCCTCCAAAATCAGTTGGAGAAGGTTGTACTTTTCCCCACGCAGTATATGACCCAGATATGAGATCTTTCAAACTTTGATAGTTGATAACAGTTCCCTGTCAACTCTAGTTCGCCTCAGGACTTTGGTATTGGTAACCATGTCTGTCTAGGGGTCTCTGAGAATTCGGCGATGGAGCCACATTTCAAATATTTTCAGTCTGTTCATTGAGTTAATTGAATATTTAATGTATCATATCCGTTATTTTATCTAAAAGGGTATTGAAGATTTCCCGTTTTAATGTTTTTTTATAAATAATTTATATTTTTTACATATATTCAAAAACTATTTTATTGAAAACATATCTTATTTAAACTACGATATAAAAACCAGACCACCTTGTTCATAAATTAGTAGACGCGTGCAAATCATTTTACGTATTTTTTATTTGTTTTCAACTTCACTTTCAGTTTGTAATTTGTTAATCAAATCATCCGATCCGGTTGTGTCAACGAGAAAATGGCGCTATCACTACGTACAAGTACAATATTATTTGAGTTGTTTTATTCAAATGTAAATATGCTTACCGAACGATGAAAGTCGTTTGTTTGGCCGAGCTGAGATCAGAAGATTAATAGCCGATTACCGAGAGCACGGAGCTGCGAGTCTTCGTGTGAAAGCGTTAATATAAAAATATGTATACAGTTTTTTTAGGAAGATTCTGAATCAATTGCGTATACGCTTAAAAGATCTAGAGATAAACTTGTTAGATGAAGATACGACCATGTTTTTCATTTAGTATATTGATTAGTAATAAGTTGTTTTATACGTTAGAACTATAGCACTAATTAGTTTTTGTTATCCTTTAAGTATATCTTCATCATTTGTCAACAATAGTTCGGTTCCTTATTTATATTTTATACATAAGAGGCATTTTCAAATCAAAATGAAGACCTTACAAATATGCTGTATATTCTCTTTCACAAATTAAAAATTGTTTCATTTTTAACTGTTTTTCATACATAATAATTATTAACTGTGTGATCGCATACTATTTGTTTTTAATATTAATTTATATTATATGTTTATTGATAAAAAATAGATTGCGTATTATTGAAGATAAACTAAATCAAAGTCACAGAACACATAGAAACAAAAGGTAAGGTAGATGCCTCGATGTGTGATGTTACTATAACTTTAACACCAGGCGCCCCTGAAAACGACGCAAAGTCGGCCAAACCTTCCACCATAATGTCAAGAGAAGATGAAACAAATTTGAGATAATTTCTACGAAACTAGTTTGTCATTAATATGAAGAAGAAAAAGCAATTTAGAGTCACGCTTTTTCATATTTTAAATAATCTTTCAAGATAACATTATGCATAGCATCAAAATGATCACCTTTTTTTATAAAAAGCTCTCCGTTTGATAAAAAGTTGCCGATGATTTCAAATCGTTGCAAATTAATCGTAACGAATCTTCAACATCTAGCAAATAGATTTAATCTACGAATGTCATTAGATACTCGATCAAAGAAGAGTTTGCCTTAGTGTCCAGTTTCGCTAAGCTTACATCACAAAATAGTATAAATAAAATATAGAATTCAATAAATAAGAGGTATTCAATTAAAAATCAGCTTTTCGTATCGAATCGAATAGAAGAAGCGTACAATTTTCGGGTATGATTTCTCAACTTTTCGAAACGACTGCAAGTTTCATCATCCGAGACGATCCCACGCTACGAGATGCACGTACGGTGCAACCTCAAGCAGCGAGCGTTACCCCGGAGAAAAGATACGGCAGCATCCCGAGTGACAATTTCTAAATAACAAAAAATTACACACTCTAATGGAAAATTTCGTATCTTTCCCAAATCAACTCTTTATTTATTATAACGTTACCCACCTTTAAAGTTGCAACTATAATATAAAATATTAATAATGAAGAATAAATCAACGCAAAATTAGATTACAATGGCAATAATCCACATTAAAATATTTATTTCATTCTATTGTAGTATTTAAAAGTACTTTGTTTTAAAATACTTTCAAATCATGTATTTGTAATCTAAACAAGCATTAGTTAAGGTGGTGATAGACGTACGAACTTAAAGTCTGCGGTTTTTAAGATCGCGAACTTACTTGACTCGACGTCGGCGATACACGCGCCAACTTACTCATACCGTATCGCGATGTCGTCCACTGAAGAAGCTTTGTGTTATTTAGGAATTATATCGTATTATAATTATATCGTATTTATTATATCGTATTATAATTATATCGTATTTAGGATCGTATTTATATCGTATTATAATTATATCGTATTTAGGATCGTATTTATATCGTATTATAATTATATCGTATTATAATTATATCGTATTTAGGAATTATATCGTACAAAATGGCGGCTCGCGGCTCGCAGTGCTGCCACACGTACGAGCCAAGACGAGCTACGAGTAAGATTTCAAACCGGTTGGATCGCCGACGAACTTACTCGGCGGTTTTAAAGTACGCGTACTTACGGTGACACACGAGCGAAAAAGGTCGTCGAGCCATAAGTACGCGTACTTGCTCGCCCGTCTATCACCCACTTTAGATAAACTTAAGGAATTAACGCTGTAGAATTCTATAATGACCTTTTTTTTTAATTAAAACACTGTATTTTCAACTTTTGAGTTTATTTTTATCGACATGTTTCAAAGGCTTCATACCTTATTTATTATTTATTTATATAATCGGGACCAAAAAAACTTCTCTAAAACAATCTGAATATTTTTAAAATCTATATTAAGTTAAAATACATTAATGTTTGTGTTATCGGCCAGTTTCGGCAGCTCGCTGCCATCTTTTGGTTTCCAGAACTAGAACTTTAATGGATTTTAACTTAATATACATTTAAAAAATATTTTTCAGAATTTTTATTTTAATTAATTCGAACGTAATACAAATAAGAATATTCCAAGTTTAATTAAGTTTTTAAGATAATCAAATGATTTTACTGAAATCTCTTGATGGAAGTTCATTTTAAATAATAATTAAATAAAACGATGTTTTTTTAACTATTTCCACTTTTGTCTTCATTAAGACAGCGACCGGTTTCGCCAGGCTCGCTGACCAGTCTGTCGATGCCAGTGAGCCTGGCGAAACCGGTCGCTGTCTAAATAAAGACAAAAGTGGAAGTAGTTTAAAAAAAATCGTTTTATTTAATTAAGTTTAAAAAAGAATTTTCAGGGAACGTTACATGAGTCGTTCGTAGGCTATACTTTGTTATACCCCTTCAGTAGATACTCTATCCAGTGAAGTAAAATTACTCTACCTCCCTATGATTAAGTGCTCATTGTTAAATTCTAAAATTTCGTTTGTAAAATTTAATAAATCAAAAAGTTAAATCGATAGCTGGGAATCTATTTCGCAGGAGGCCAATTCCTCTTAATAAAACAGCCCACAAGACCCACACTAAGTAGAAGAAGATCAAAAATTTAGTTTGTACTCAACACTAAACATTATTTAACCTGTATCTGTGGTTAAAAAATAGAGCTTATTGGAAGACTACCAATGAAATTATTAATATATTTTTTTCCTGAATTACATTAAATGCGAGTATATTTAAATTATTTATGATTTGATATGAATAGATTATTCTTTGTGTACAGTGTTGTTTATATGTTTAAATTATTTGTTAATAATTTGTTTATTTCCTGACACTGTTCACGATAATTTCGGCACCTGCCGACCAGCGCGGCCGACTGTTTCCCAAGCAAAGTAGCGCGCTTGAAGTGAGGCGGCCTTGTTCATTCTTCATGCAAAGAGATGCAATACAATTTGATTAATTCACTCGGGAACGATAATCGCCGCCGATTTGCAAATATTTGAAAGGGTTTCCGGTGGATTGAAATTTGTAGTTATTCGAAAAATGCGCAATAATCTTTATTTTGTAACTGCGTTATGGTAATACCTCTGAGTCAATAGCTAGAATTATTAAAATTCGTTGCCGTTTGATATCATGGCGCGAGTATTCGAAACGATTTGTTTTGTTATTATACATTCCCAAGTATCAATCTTTCGATTACAAGGTTAACGAATAAAAATGGAATCTTCAATTATCATTTAAAATTACTCTCTTGTCGAAGGTCTTTCGATAATCCGTCAACACTAGAACTATTTTAACTCTAGTATTTAATTCTCAGAAATTTTTATATATGACGGTCTTCGTGACAGAGTTATAGGCAGCAAAAGATATGACCGCCATACCAAAGTCCCGGGTTCGATTCCCGGGCGATGACAGTGTAAATAAAATCATACTGTCTATGGTCTGGTAAAATTCACGTGACAATAAAAATGGCGATAGACTAGCTACCTATCACATGTCATAAGAATCAATAACTATTAAAATTATACAGTAATTGAGTTCAAACAACAGGCTGTGCACAATAATGTGGAGAGCAACGTCTAACTACCACATTAAAAAGGCCCAAGTTGCAGCCATAGAACCAGCAGAGAACCAGCTATTATATACATGCTTAAGTTTGTCCATAAAATATGTTAACATGCGAGATAACTAGGAAAATGTGCGGAAAGACAATGTACTCGTATGATAGAAAGAAGGTATACAAATATTGTGTAGAAAATAACTAGTCGAAGAAAGACAAAGAAAACATGGTATGATCAAATTAATCGAAAACTAAAAGGCGACCACGTTCAATGTCAAAAAAATCAACCAACTTGCTTGTCACGATGTATGAATCTCGAGAAGTAGGGTCAGGTAGTGTCCTCATTACAAAAGATATTAAAAATTATCGCAATCATGATAAGCATGAAAGCAAGCTTTTTATTACTACAATTAAATATCATTATTGTTTTATAGTATAAATATACATATTTGTAAAAAATACTAAATAATTATGTTTACATTATATAATGTAACACAGATTTTTAGTTGGTTCTACTTTTAAATTCCAATTTATTAATCATTGTATTTACTTACAATTAGTACTAAGTAATCATTTAAAGATCAAAATTATTTCAAATAAAATCATTTGCCTAAGCTATGCTAATCGATCAGTATTTCCAAGGGGCTTATAATTTCGTCTTCAAACGCAGTTGTCTGTCAATACCGCACTTCCTAGAAGCATAAAACACGAAATAGAAAGTCTTGAAACGCTGATAGAGCGGAGACGAAGCATACATCATTACTTCGCCCGCCTAAATTCAATCACTACACAAACAAAAGGTAAAGAAAAATTAAAATACACGTGTCTCTAAAACCCGACGTTGGACATAATTGAAAGTAATTTTTCTTTTATCGACCGGACCCTTTCAAACTCGCTGGGCGCATGAATACGAAAAGTGAATAATGTTCCGTGGGAGTCTGCATCTTCACGCAGCCGGGGGTCGGGCCTGAGTGGCATCTGACGAATTTAGCTTCAGGTTCACGGGCTGATTGAGTGCATCAGTCATCGGCCAGAGCAGAGGCGGAGATAATCGGTGCGGTGGCTGGACACCGGCTGTGTCTGATGAGCGTTTTGTGTCGTATTACAATAATTACACTTTCAATTCGAATATTCTAGAGTCTTATTATTTAAAATCCCTTAGCGTATTTGGACAGTCATTTTATGTCATTATTTAGTCATGTTGAAGACATCAAAAAGTAGAGAGCTTCAAGGTCATTGAAAAGAGATTGACGCTAGAGAATGAGTATTTACAATTAATTTTACCTTATTTATTTAATTTATTTTTAATAAAAATTACAAACATTACATACATATGTCCAGATCGTTTGCAATTACATTATGAGAATTTAAAAGAGAAGCATTGAAAAATAAAATAAAAAAGAATTAGAAATAATCATAACATTGATATTGCATCCCTGAAGCAACTCACACTATCACGAAATATGTCGACCTCCGAGGCGACCCGATTAAGCAATAAGATTGCCCTACCCACAGGCATAACCATTGGCAGGTTGGTTCTGCAGCGCGGCAAATAAAACAATCTGTGCTGTCTTTGACGAAGGTAATTATCAGGGACAAATTGAGCTACATCACTCAGGACATCCGAGTTTTGTATACGGCCGCCAATCAGCTGAAAGAAGTGAACTCCCAAGGGAATATTCCTCCTTCTCTCCAATGATTGGTAGCTTAACATACCTTAACATATTTAAGCTGTACTGTGTCTGTATTATGCACTATGTATTGATGTGGAGACTACAGGACGGAAAATGTGGCATCAGTCGTCCCCAGAAAAGATGGGCTGATGACATAATTATTACAGTCGAGGAACGAATATGCTTACCTCGACTGTAATTATGTTAATATGAATGCATACGTTTGTTTTCTAGACGTTTTATTATAATTAGTGGGAATGACATGTTTCACTTTTCATAGGCTTTATCACATCTGACATTGTGACATTTGATAACGTCTTTGAAAAGGCGAAACATGTCATTCTCATAAATTGTAATAAAACTTCGAGAAGACAGACATTTTCATTCGTATTAATTATAATTCAATACAATATTTAATATGGAGTTTTACATAATTGTTAAAGAAACAATAGTTAAGATGGATACGAGACACGCAGGATAGAAGAAATAAGGGACTGTTGGAAGAGGCCTACATCCAGCAGTAGAGGGAAGTTGTGGATAAGAAAAAGAAGATGCTTTACTAACATTGCCATATTTGTTTAAAATATTTAATTTCCTTAATAATCAATACATTTTATTGTGGCCCCAGAAAGATGGCCTTTTCATTTGCATACTAAGGGAGCAGATATTTGTATTATTATATATATTCGAGCACACGAGCACAATTTTCTTTATTTGATATTGTTTGAAAAGTATATAGTTTAGAACTTCAATTATAAAACTGTTAAATTAAAAATTTAGGTACCTAACTCAATTTCAGCAAGAGTTTCAAAATTATATCAAAGAAATTATTCAAATTGACATAGGAACAAATACACATAAAGATAAAAAAAATCACGAAAATTTGACTTTTGATAATCTCGTATTGTAACACCTTATGATGTAAACATAGGTTGATAAAACAGCTGTCGCGTAAAATAAAATACAATTGTGATACAAAAACAAAGTTATTTAATATAACAGTTTAAAATGTTAAGGTATCATAGTGTTTCGGCCAAACCAATAGATTTCTATTATAATAGTGTCATGTTTTGCCTTGTTGAAACATAATCAAATAACAATAATTATTCATCACCAATAAATACTTAGTTTAAAGTTATACAGCAATCTTTGAAAAACAATACATATAATATAAGATTATTTCAAAAGGAAAAAATATAAATTTGAGCTGGTCAAGGCACACCGCTGGTAGGGCGGCAGGAGGACAGAAAACAAAATACGATCAAGTGTAAGTACTAATACTAAAGCCGTGACGAGTCTCCGTTGGTCCTTTTTCATTCCTTCTGCCCTGCAGACCCGACCGCGAGGATGATGTGTGGAGATAACAGTGATAAAGTAAAAGTCACTTGTGGTGGGCCAGTGCAGCTTGAACATTTAATTAATCAGATACTTCGCCTTGCACGATAAAAAAATCTGACAGATTTAGAAATTGAGATGATAATAAATCGATTATATTTACACTAGAAGGATCTTCTCAAATATATTTAGTTTTAACCGATAGTGTATGTGCGACCTTTTAGAAATATTAATGATCCAAAGCCGAAAAGGTTCTAAATATTTTGACAATCAATCACGAAAGAAACCACCACAGAATCTTAATCTATTGGAAATGCACTATATTTATACCGTATTTAAAGCAATTGTGCAGTTTGTTATTTTATGAATAAATTTTCCCGAATAAGTTTTTCAATTATTTACAATTATAGGAATGGTCTTAAACAACTTGGAGAAAGTAATGGTAAATAATGTGGTTAACTTTAAACATTTTGCCCACAATTGAAATAAACATAAAATTTTCCAAGATTTCTATTTGTTTACTTTATTTGTGTGATAGAATTCTATCTTTAATTAAAGTTTACAATCCTATCATTTGGAACATGCATGTTTATTTTTATATTTTATTGATTATGACAACTTTAAAGATTTTTTTTTAATAACGTACATATGTGTATGTTTAATATGTACCTATGTATATGTGTTTATATGTACAAAATATTTTATTAAATATTTAAACATTTTATGCGGAAGCATATATTAAATTAAGTATTCTTGTATCGTTTCTATGCGTATTTATTTTTGTACGCATATCGCTGTCTATTACCTGAATATCAAATAATTTAATAAATAATAAAACATTCGTTTTTTTCTTTTTTATATACTTTGTATATACAGCACTATTAAAATTACATATCAGACATGTTTCGGATCACCAGTTCCTTCCTCAGTGATATTATAAAGATATTTAAAATATTATAAAATTGCTTACAAATATGATCACTTTTGACGGATGTTATAAATAAAAAATTTAAAATCTTTAATCTGTCAAAACTGATCATATTTGTAAACAATTTTATAATATTTTAAATATCTTTAGTGTTGTATATACAAAGTATATAAAAAAGGAAAATACAAATAAAACATCTACAACACAAAGAATGGCGAACCTAGAAGAAAAAAAATGAAACATTTCTGTGTCCCGAAACATGTTAGTGTTAAAATTATCAAGTTTTGTGATAAAAAGTTTTTAAAATTATTCCAACAATTTATAACTTTGATATAAAGGACCTTTATATGATACATAAAAAAAGGAATGATTTATTATATAATTTTTATATACTAAAAATATTCTCAGTCTAGTGATGTTTCAATTTCGCTTGTTCTGTTGAAACAGTTTTAATGGGCGGTGAATCTATCGTCAGTGGCCGCTGATGAAGCGGATTCCTGAAGAACGAATCAGTCAACTTCTGTCGCAATGAGACTGCATGCGGCGCGGATGCTGCTTGTGAAACGGTCGTGAGATTAATGCAGTGTTTACAATGCATTTGTTGGTTTATTTTTCAATAATTACTCTCGTAATAATTCATATCGCTTAAAAGAAACGGTAGTCTTTCGTAACCCCGAGCCTTGGAGAGTCCGTACGAGCTGATATACAGGCTGCGTGGTTTCTTAGCAAGCTATTTTTAAGGGGTAAAAACAAACGATAATTCACAGAACTCTTCTTAAATGTCTAATAACTTTTTATATTGTCGAGAATGGGTTTGTTATATATAAAAAAAACTTGTTGGATTAATATGAAGAAAAGAAATGTCTAATATAAATATAATTATTCTTTCATAGGGGAAATTAAATCAATTAAAATTCGATTATTTCTGTTTAAACCAAAACGAATATATCCTTTATTCAATTAAGTTAGAAAAATATTAATTTAAATGGTCATCGTTTTAAATAATAGTAATTTCTCTAATAATGATTGGTAATAATAATAATATCTCCAAACTTCTTACAAAATTTTAATAAATATAATGTAATTATACTTTTTATTATAACACTTTTTGTTTTAAATAATGAAAATAAAAATAAAAAAATTTAAGATTTTTTCTATGTTTATTTTTAGTGTAAAATCTACTTATTAATTTTCGTCTTCGACCGGTTTCGGCAGCTCGCTGCCATCGTCATCTTCTGGTAGACCAGAAGATGGCAGCGAGCTGCCGAAACCGGTCGAAGACGAAAATTAATAAGTAGATTTTACACTAAAAATAAACATAGAAAAGTTCTAAAAAATTTTAATTTTTATTTTCATTATTTACAATGAACTTCTACCAAGAAATTTCAATCAACAACATCAATAACTTTTTATTTTCACTGTTTCGGTTAAAATTAACCTTTATCAATGTGTACAATTTTAACAATCAAATAAAACAGAACGGTCACTTATCTACTAAATGGAGATCGAGTGATGCATAAAAGTGGAAGGGATATAATTAGGATTGAGGGGAGGGGGCATGTAACGGGAACATATCGAGTGAAAGGGGTGTAATTAGGATTGATGAGAGGGGAGTCACTCATATAACATAAAATAAAACTTCTAGTAGTAGTCAACAAGCCGTCTTTTTAGTAGTAGTAACAGTATTTAGTTAGTTTTTGACAATACACCCTGTATATTAGTTTGATAGTTTGGACCACACTAGATTGTTAAATTAAATCTGATTTTGATTATAATATCATCATTAGATCTTTAGTAATACCCGTGGTGAAGAAACGCATCTGAATACTAGTGGTGGCTGTAGGTTGTAATATAAGTGAACTTTATCAATAGATTATTTTCTCCGGCCTTTATCAATCGCCTATATAATAGATATTTCTTATTGATCTTTGTAAATAAATTGGCTTGTGGTCTCAATTGTGAATTTATGTTAATCAATAATTCGTGATGCAATGCCTAATATGTTATGAATTGAATAGTATTGTAATACTCTCTATGCTATATATAAATCTATTATGAGTCACGGCTTAACTACAAATGTATTCGGTATACGAGAAGTTCGGAAAATTAATATTTTACAAACGAACTCAGTTTTTTTTTCATATGATGCACTCACTTTGTGGTTCGACATATGGAATTAAAAAAAATATAAAATTAAATTAAATGTTGCATACTAACCACATAATTATAATTATATTAGATGCCAACAAAGCAATATCAGCCCTCTACCCAATGTTAGCTAGAAACAGTAAACTAAGCATCGACAATAAACTCTTGATATACAAAACGGTTATAAGGCCGATCTTCACTTATGCAGCCCCAATCTGGGGCTATGCAGCTTCGAGTCACATACAAAAACTCCAAATCCTGCAAAATAAGGCTATCCGTTTATCGCTTGGTGCACCTTCATGGACCAGGGTTACACAACTGCACCTAGAATCGGGAATCCCGATGATAGATTAATTCATTCTGAAACTTGCCGAACGTTTTTACAAAGGACTCCCTTCACATCCCAACCCCACAATAAAAGACCTCTCAAATTACGACCCAAACACTTCCAGCCGCCACAAGCGCCCAAAATTGATTCTCCTTCAGAGGAAAACTCCGGGCCACACAAATCATGCCCCCGAATAAAGTAACAACCCACCAAATCACCTTTCAACAATGTTCCCATCAGACGTAAGAGGAATAGCCACATGAGCTGAACCTCTGTAAGCCAGAAGATCCAAGTCCAAGTCCAAGTAGTTCAGTTTGTGCCCAAGCTTCATCAGAGCAATATTAAAACTGATTAGGACAATACAAACAAAAGTTTTTATATTTCCTTGATGAAGCTTGGATACAAGCGAAACTAGTCGGCGTCAAATATAATTATAATTCCGGGGTTAGTGTACAAAGTATTTGTTTTATTTTATATAGGTATTTGTGTTATTTAACTAACTAACTAACTAACCATCATGCCGTTTCTCCGGAGGGGTAGGCAGAGATGATGGACCGCCACACTGTTCTATCCTGACATAACTCTCGCGCCTCTTCTACATTCACACATCATGACATACACACTCGTCGATTGTTCCTACATCGAACACGGCCACTTTTCAGTAATTGATTTAATTTGATCATGCCATATTTTCCTTGGCCTTCCTCGACTTCGTTATCTATTCACACACTTTTTATTATTATAAGGAAAAAATAAAACTATTTTTGATAAACAATGAGTTTAAGTTGTTCGGCTATTATTTTTTTATAATAAATCATTAAAAATCGACTACTTGCATAAAACGTTGTATAAATGTATAATCGCTTGAGAAGTGTGTCAAGCTAGATGAGTTTATTTATTTCTGCCTACCCTCTAGAGAAACAGTGCAATGGATTTTAAATTAGATAATTGTTATACAATATATTTTACGTACTCGTAAAAAACACATTGTAAACATAAAACTTTAACATATAATTGTACAATATGGATATTAATTTAATTAAAAACAGTTCAGAAAAATAGTTAATAGAGAAACCATCCTGATTTCCAGTAGAAGTTCTTAACATGGTATCAGTATAGTGATACTATATTTTAAAATGCTTGAATATTTCTTATGAACAACGCTCCATATCTTAGATTATTCAATTCAGAAACCATTCTCTCCTACCGGGATCACCAAAAAGACTTTGGTTATGCCAACTTCTACAGACGTCTTTAAGAAATCAAAGTAACCCCCGTATGCTGCTGGTTTTATTTGCAGTAAAAAAATAGTCCCGAACTGAATTTGGCTACATTTGCAGCTCGGAGAGAAAATCCCCGGTCTTTATGATATTACGCACAATTTAGTAGTAAGAAACTAAAAATAAAGAGGTTTATAAAACACATTCATATACGAGCTGCAAATGTAGTAGTCGTTGTTCGAAACCAATTTTTATGGACGGCAAATGTAGTCAGCTGCACAATATGGGTTAAGTCTATACAACCTTTTTCATTCTTTCCAAATTACGAGGACTCCTAAAAAAGCCTCAAATCTATATTTTATTTTTTAATGTGAGCTAATACAATATATCAAAAAAATATAAAGCCTTAATAACTCGAAAAGGACACAATATTAAATGGGACTATTTAACTTATATCAATTTTAATATTTAAGAATCGCAGCATTTCCAATGTTTCTAACATTAAATAGTAAGAACGTAGATTTTTTTATCGTGTTCGTATTTTAAGTTATACGTAAATTCTTTTACACAACAAAGAGAAATTTCTCATCGGACATCAGATTACAAGACAGTCTAATGAACGGAGAGTCGTAAGAAAGAACAGGTCTTATGCTAATACTGGTAAGTACCAAATTTCCATGCAGAGAAAATCAATGATTCGACTTTTAAAAACGTCAGTTTGGTTGCATTGTGCGTTCGGTATTCTAAAGCTAATAAAGTTGTGTAAAAATAAAAAGGTTGTGACCCCAGGAAGATGCTGTCTGTCAGATATGAACTTCGTAACATGTTTATATTATTTAATTTACAATCGGACCCTTTCGGAAATGCTTTTGTACCATCGGAATTCATTTATACGTACGAGTATATTATAAAAAAGCCCATTAAAATACAAATTATTAACATTTAAATTTTTTAATTTAATTTGTTTTGTTCTATTAGAACTATATTATTTTTTCATTTAGACTTAATGAATGTTTATGCATAACATCCTATATTTAATTATTGTAATAAGTACATATTTATAACAGTTGATCATTATTGTTTAATAGTTTTCACGAAAAATATACAATATTATGCCTTTACTATTATTTAGTTTTTATAGTAACAATTGTATTATATATTTTTAATGAACTCAAGTACAACTTTATTTTTAATAATTAATATGAATTTAAACGTCCATTTTCTAAAAGCGCGTTTACATTGCCTATGTTTTATTTTATAAGAAATAAGGAAAACCGGTGTTTTTATTAATATTCCTGAATTATAAAAGCATTTATTGTAGATTTATTTTATTTTAAAACATTAAAATTTAATTCGTAAGAAAAACTTGTTTTAACGTTAAAAAAATTTCAAATGTCAGAAAACGCTGGCTAATTTTTGCCATTTCAAAATAATTCAAATTTAGAATAAATATCCCAATTACATTATAAGTTTTATCAGGGAAACACCGTCGTCTCTGATTGTATTTCAGGTATAAGTTATTAAGATATGCATTGAACATCAATCAACAGTAAAATATTAATTACAATACACATTTGGTTAAAAAAATAATTCGAAAAGTTATAAAATGCTTTGTTATTGGGTTGATACGACATTTAAAACGTTTTAGATTCTATGAATTATTTCATATGGAAGTATCGACTGCTTCGTTTACTGGCCGATAGATGGCAGATTTGTTCTCCTTTCCTTGTAGAGCCGTCAATATTCAAACATTGCATTTGTTTTACAATGTTACGCTTTTGCATATTATTTTATAAAATACGTTGACGTATGAGTGATTTCGTTTTTGAAATCAATTAATTTCATAAACTTAATAATAACTGAAATGCTATCTTTACTGTTTATTTGCATAGTACATATGTGGTAAACCATTCTAAGAAGATGATAATTTTGCAGTAGTCTTTCACAATATTTTGCAAGTATTTTCCTTGTAATGCCATATTATATTGTGAATTTATGTTTTAAGTTGTCATCAAGAAAGGTTTTATGCACAAAAATGAAAGAATCATGAAGATATTTAAGAAACGTAGAAAGAGTAAATGGGGGAAATAATGTTAATGATAATGATGTAGATATATTAGGAAATAGAAAAAGACGAAGAAAAATGTGCCAAAACCAAATAAATACATTTCTTCTTCTTCAGCCTTTTCCCCTTCACTGCTGGATATAGGCCTCTTCCATTTTCGTCTACTCGTCCCTGTCTTGACTTTTTCGCACTTTTTTTCTTCGTCCAGATAGGCAGAGAAGAGGAACCGCCATGCTACTCTGTCCAGACATACCTCTCGAGCTTCCTCTAGATTCATACATTGTAACATGCACGCTCGTCGATTTTTCCGACTTTGAATGTAGCCGTTTTTTAATGATTTATTAATTTGGTCATTCACACTGCTTTTAAACAACCTTTTAACCATTCTCCTTTCATTAATTTGTTCCATATATCCAAACCATCTCAGGGATCAATTTTTAATTTTATTTAAGATGTAATCATCTGCCTTATTGATACTGATAGTTGTTTTTATTTATTATGAATGTTACTATTGAATCGTGATTTACATGTAAATTAGTGTTTTCGATAAGGACTTTAACAAAAAAAATTTAAAATGAACCAGGTACTTAAAACAGGTTCTGGGTCTCTCCTTGGTATAATCCTTAAGCCACGGATACATCGCTTTAACCGTTTCTGAGTGAAATGAGAACATAGAATTGAAAGTCTAAACCTGGATATTTGGCAGAATGTTATGACAATTAAACATATTCATACAAATTATTAGCTATTCTAAACAAAAATAAAATGGGGTTAAATTATATTGTTTAATACACAAAAAACATTTAATACATATTTATACAATCTAAGATATATGCAATATCTACAAATTGTCTCAAATAAAATTAAGAAAGGGTCACTTAGATGTTTTGGATATGTGGAACGAATGTATGAGGGAAGAATGGTTAAAAAGATATATACAAGTAATGTGAATGGAAAAAGAAGTCGAGGAATGTCATGAAAGAGTCGATTGTTCAAAGTAGAAACAATCGACAAGCGTGCATGTCACAATATATTAATGTAGAAGAGGCGCGAGAGTAATGTCAGGTAAGAACAGTGTGGCAGTTCATCCTCTCTGCCTACCGAGAGGAGGAAATGGCTTGGTGGTTAGTTAGTTAGTTGCAAATTGATGTAACCATATATATTATTTGGTGCAAGCATTCGAATGCAACATAGGTATATCTGACTAAGTACAAAGAGGGATGCTGGAAGAATATTATTAAGATTAATGCTTAGTCACTGCGGTAAATCACGAGCAATCTTCATTCAAATATGTTTATTTACATTTTATTTTTATTTTAAGATGAAAATACTGATCTCTAGGCGAATGCAAATGTTAATATTGTTGATCCTTAATTCGTAAACATTTGTTTTGCTGCAATGTCATTATATAATATAATATTTAACTTCTTATATTTTTATACACATATTTTATTTAAAATCTTACCGCTCATAGAATAGCTAATATTGCAGTTTTTTCAGTTCAAATATACAGTTGTTTTAAATTATAATATATAATTAATAACGACTAATTGCTATTATTAAATACCTTAACAAAAACTGTCGCCAAAAAATCTGGATGCCTTTGAAACATGGATATATCGTAAAACTTAAATATCATGGATTGAAAGAGATGCAAACGAGGAAGTATTGCAGTGAATAAAGAAAGAAAAAGAAATTGTCAAGATCATCAAACCCAGTGATTACTTCTGACACATTATAAGAAACGATAACTACAAAGTATTGCCACTGAAAATCCAAAGAAAAATTAACAAGAAAAATAAATAAATTGAAGAAGGAAATGCTGACTAGAAAACCTTCCGGAACAGACACCTATCCAAGCCCAGGAAACTTGATTACTTCTGACACATTAAAAGAAACGATAACTACAAGGTATTGCCACTGAAAATCCAAAGAAAAATTAACAAGAAAAATAAATAATTTGAAGAAGAAAATACTGACTAGAAAACCTTCTAAAACCGACACCTATCCGTAGTGTAGATTTAAAAAAATATAAGTGTAAATATTTCTACACTGACGAAGGACGTCTGCGATTTGAATAGTAAAAATTGTAATTTATAATAGTAAACACAATTGTTTAGTGGTTTTACTTGGATTTAATTTATATAAATTATTGTGACTAATTTATTTCGCCTTGCGAGGGCGTTCTCAAACTCAAAAAATAGTTTGAGAATGCCCTCGCAAGGCAAAACAAATTTGTCACAATTAATATAATTTATATAAATTAAATCCAAGTAAAAACCACTAAACAATCGTGTTTACTATTATAATTTAAAAATGGAACTAATACCTCAATCATCAATGAAAACACAATGTTTTTTCAAAAATTATACATATTTATTAATTTTAATATTTTTGAAGGCCAAACCTGTAATGACTTAATAATAAATCAAACGTTTTGTCTTTTAGACCACCTAGAATCGCAATAACGCATCCATAGTACATTTCAGATTTGTTTGAACAAGATGTTCACATATAAAATTTGTATATCATAAATTTTTAATGCCTGTTTGAAATGAGAATTATTGTATTATTTGTGCGATGAAAAATAAATTAATACAAATCCTACAACAGTACAACATGCATGTATATTTTTTTGTTTAATTTGACGAGCCGTTAATAAATAAAGGAAATTGTATAATATAAAAACTTGCCGCTACAATTCGACTTTTGGCCAAATGTCAAGGTCCCCCGACAGTTAGATAATCTGTAGTCTTTAGCTTGATGTATAGTGTTACAGCATCTCGAACAAAGATCATGAACCTAATATACATAATTTAATATTATAAGCGTAGTATAAACCTAATATACAATTCTTAATTAATTAAGAATTCATGATAATTGATACAAAAAACAAAATTGGCTGAAATGTTTCATAAAGAGGGGTAAAAGCTGGAGAAATTGCAAGAATACGTGTAAGTTGTTTGACGGTCTTTAAAAAATATGCTGAAACATTGATACCTCTAAATAGTTCATAAATATTAATAGTTCGATTGGTAATTAAAAATCAAACTCAGTCGGCGACCTCTGTATTTTGTTTTTTCAAGCTTCAATCCTAGGGATTGGTTTGAATCTAGTCCGGTTACCTAGTCCATGGGATGACTCTAGGACCTTTAAAATTAAAATTTTCCGTTGCTTTTCACTTTTTTATATATGACAGATTTTTTTAACTCAATTATTTCATACATTTTTTTACTGTTTAATTATAAAACGCTGTTTATGGTATCACAATTCATATTTTTAAATTTTTGCGACAGCTGTTTCATCAACCTACGTTGACATCATCGGGTGTTATAGTTTTTTAACTCTTAAAATTCATTTTCGTGATTTTTCGAACCTTTTTGTGTATTTATTCCTATGTAAATTTAACTTTATGTCAATTCTTTGATTGAATTTTAAAATACTATAAACAGCGTTTTATATTTAAACTCTGAAAAAAATTCAACTCCGATGGGGCAGTCCAAACCGACTTCAAAGATTTTATTGATTCCCGTCCGAATGGTTTTTTTAGTAAAGGGATCGATGAACTACCTATGAGATGGTAAAAGTGCATAGATTGCAATGGTACATACTTTGATTAAATAAATATATTATATTTAAAAAAAAAAAACTTTATGTTCCTCCCATACAAAACGCCAATTTCATATGTAAGGACCTTATATTTCGGCCAAAACAATGGACTACATTTTTTTAGCTATTGATTATCATATTATGTGATAGGTAGCTAGTCTATAGCCATTTTAATTGTCACGTTAATTCTACCAGACCAGTGATAGCATGAGAATTTATTTTTCACACTGTAAACCCCGGAAATTGAACCACGAACCTTCGGTGTGGCAGTCATTTCTGCGGCAATCATGTCACTCTGCAACGATCAATATTGAATATACGCAGCAAACTAAAAAACTGTAGCCTTTATGTAATCTATCAAGAAAGTTTCTGGCTCCGTATTATCTGAGAGAGGGCCTTCTCGGTAACTCATACATCTTAAACGATTTTCTCCGTAATACAGATTAATATTTCAGCGGTGATTAACTCGCGCTGAAAACGAAAATTGATTTCGGATCTGTTTGTCGAGAGACGTGTAAAATCAGTAAATCATCATAAAGGTTCAGGAGATGATTTATTAACTTAAATACAGCGCATCTCAAGTGGTTAAACGTTTTCAAAAATAAAAACAGTAAATTTACACATTAATTCTATGGTCTTTCGGTAAAGAGATATATGCAATGAAAAATCTAAAAATGAGTAAAGTATGTTCTTTTGCCTCAAAATGTTCGAGGAAAGTTTGGTGAAGAAATTATACATAATTCCTAATACACCTAATTCAAAAAGTAGAAGTGTTGAAAAACTGTACTTATTTGTCCTGACAAAAAATATATTGATGACTTTTACTTATTTAATGAAGAAGAGACGATACCACAGAAAAAAAGAAAAGAAAAGAGAGACCACCAGGAGACGAGGGCGTTTCCAATACCAACATCTTCATCTGTTTTAGATACTCTAGAGTTTGTGCACTAGGGATTGGACTTCATATGAGGACCTACATCCATGAAGGATAGTCTTCCACGGATACAAGGGACAACCAATGATATTTCGTTACCAAAATGCCAATTAATTGTAGTGATCAAATTCACGCTATTAGAGAGATCACGTGGAAAGAGCATGTTCTGAAAGAGTGATAAATATAGCTGCAAATAAAGCACTAACAGCAAATCAACCTGCAGGAAAACCACCTTAAAGATGGCGAGGCAGTTGGATATCAGCATCTCAGGAACAGGCTCCGAGAAATAACAGGACAGTCCTAAATAAAGCAGAAGAAGAAGAAGAAAATCAAATTCACCAACAACTGTTTACATTACAGTGACTAAGTTGATTGGTTTAAATCGTCATATTCACTGTGTCGTCCCCATAAGTAAACCAAAGGATTGGTTGTGGAAGCACAGTGAAACGATCCTTAAATTTTAATTATAATTTGTTTCCAAATCTTTAAATAATAAATTTCTCTGACAGCAAACAGCATTTTATTCGATAAAATTAAATTATGTCCCTTAAATCTTAAGTTACCATATCAAATTAGTTATTATTTTTTTATTAAATTGAATAAAAGGGTTGATGGTTGGTGCTGAGAATAAAATAAATGGCGCACTCAAAGTCATTACTGCAAATAGAAATACGAGTATATCCACAGAAGCAAAGATGGCAGTACACAATGGAGTTCTAGTGCCAACCCTCATGTATGGAAGTGAAGCTTGGAGATGGCAAAAGAAGGATGAAAGCAGAATAAACGCCGTAGAAATGAGATCACTGAGAAGAATGTGCGGGAAAACGTTGTATGATAGAATACCGAACGATGAAATAAGAAAGAAATGTAAGGCATCATGAATAAAATTAAAAAAGGATCCCTGAGATGGTTCGGACATATGGAACGAATGGATGAGAATAGAATGGTTAAAAAGTTGTACACAAGCAGCGTGAGTGGGAAAAGAAGCCGAGGACGACCGAGGAAAACATGGCATGACCAAATTAATTAATTACTAAAAGGCGGCCACATTCGAAGTCGGAACAATCGACGTGCGTGCATGGTAAGATATATGGATGTAGAGGAAGCTCGAGAGGTATGCCAGGACAGGCCAGTGTGGCGATCCATCCTCTCTGCCTACCCCTCCGGGGAAATGTTGTGATCGTTAGTTAGTTAGTTAGTTTTTTAAATTGAAATGTCAAAGAATTTTCAAAGGTAAATGACCTCATAAGACAAAGCGTGTCAATTAATAAAATTGAAAATCCAACGTGTTAATAAAACTTCGATTTATTTTAGATAAAAAGTTTTCCATTGTGCATGAACACTGCTATTAATTTGTTGTACTTTTATATATGAGAAAGCTGTCAACATATTTGAATGTTGAGAATCCTAGTAAATGATTAACCGCTTTCACTATAAATTGAAAATGACGTATAAGTTGATAACTTTGCGTCATCACAATAGATGTTTTTTTTAAACATCTCTCATCTATTCATTTCATTTGACTTGTACTAGCTACTCGATCAATATTATGTAACCTAGAAACTAAATAATAATTACACCAATACCATTATCAACATGATGCTCCAGTACTGGTAAGCCCCATCATAAGCTCCTGCAATATTTTTTAGTGCTAACGCAGATTTTCAAATTACTTAACTTTCAGTAATTTAAATCGAGTGTTATGTTGAGCCTTGCTAGGGTAATTTCAAATGTCAAGGATGATGAAACGTGTTACTCTCATCTTTATAAATATAATTCTTCTGTACGGGCGTATGTAGTTGAACTCCTCTTAAATGACTGGACCGATTTTGATGAAATTTTTGTGTGTATTAGAGTGGGTCTCTGGATGGTTTAGTTTCACAATTGAACCCGGGATATTCATAAAATAATTGACATTCTATAAATAATTCATAGTAATGTTTGTTTAGCATAGATGGCGCTGAAGTCGAATTCTGTGTATAAGCAAATCACTTGCGTTGTAACGTGGAGTTGATTTTAAATTCTGTTCGCTGTGTATCGATATTTCATCACAATTGCGTGCGTATTGAGTGTATTATTCGTTGACAAAACATATTGAAATAACGTTTTAAATCATAAATAAAGTGAACTTAAACACATACAAAGTGACAATTTGTAAGGTGCAGTGTTGAAGTGAATATTTTACATAATCAATCAAACGAGCAAGTTTTATTTTCAGTCATTTTTCTTCATATTGATGTGTTGTGTGATTATTAAAGAACAATGCCACGTCTTCGTGGACGAGGAGGAAATAGTTTATAAATATAGTATATATTAGTACAATAGTTGATCGAAAATACGAATATTGGAAAAATGTTTGTTGAACCAGCACACAGCAGACAAGCCAACGTTCGGGCAAGCCAACTTTCGTGCTTCATATGAAAGTATAATTGTTTTGATTAATGAGAAATAAAACATTGAAATAAATTTGATATATTGATTAAATAATGAGGTTTTAGTAAAACCCGGTGGTGGTCTAAAGTACAGAACTCTTGGCTCCTGATCTAAGTGACTTAGGTTCTAGCCTGACCACTACCAGATTCCTGCTTCATAATAATGAGCTATTTTCGTGTCATGCTGGAGATTTAATAAAAAAATCTAATATCATTTATTCAAATCTTTAGTGTTAGTCTTTTTTTACAATATATAATACATATTATATACAATATATACATAATATAAGATATACAATAAATGACGTTATTTTTACTGGATTCAACGACCATTTTATTTACATTACGTATATACATCATTCTAAAAAAACGTTTATACTTAAGAAAAGGATTGCATAATAATTTATATTGCATAAGAATAAGGTAGCTACTGGTTCCCCGGAGGAACGTACGCATATATTGGTGTCAGCAATCAAATTGAAAATGTAATATGCATTCCGAAAGGAAGGTCCGCCGACCGCGACGACCGTACAAATCGCTCCATACAATATAATAATGCGAGTGGTTAATAAATTTACTAATGGGTGGCGGTTTAAGTTATGAAGGCGGGATTATTTTTCTCCCTTTGTGCATTCAAAACATGACAAATGGGCGTACGTGAAATATTTATAATGCACCTGACAAAAGATAATTTATATGAAAAACGGTAGTACGATTTCACGAGTAATTAATTCTAAATATCACTGAAAGCGCTTTACTTTAGTTTAACCTTTTTAAATAATCATATCTTTTTTATACAATTTATCTCCAAAAATAATTAACTTCATATAAATTATTTAAAAAATGCCTTTTGGTCGCGGGAGATGCCTATTGGTGGCGATGAGGTTCGCAACCCATCACATCGCGTCTCCCGCGGAGCGAAAAGAGAAGGATGGAGTGCCGCATCAGTAAAAGTGTGACAGTCCATTCTTTCTGCCTACCCTTTCGGGGAGACGGCGTGATGGTTAGTTAGTTAGTTAGTTAAATTATTTAACTCCTAATCTTATAATTAATTATCTCTTAATTATCCATGTAACTATAGACATTGTTTAGTATTACACGCATAATAAAATAAAAATAAATATTGAAATATAATTTTATAAAATAGTAATAAAATAATATAAAAATAAAATACAATGTTATGTACAATATATAAATAAAACAAACATGGAATGGAATGAAAATAATAATAATTAAAAACGTTTTTATTGTTTCTTGAACAGTGATGTAAAACTCAATATTAAATAATTAATATGAATGAAAACGTCAGTTTTCTAGAAATTTTATTATATTTTATGAGAATAACATGTTTGTGACGTTTGATAATGCCTTAGAAGGGCGAAACGTGTCATCTCCATAAAATATAATAAAACTTCTAGAGCACTGACGTTTTCAATCGTATTTATTTTTAAGAACGTACTTACGTTACCACATTGTGTATATTTTTGAATGTATATTTTTGTACCTCTCCATTCAAAATGATATTATTTAACGTAATCAGTTTCGTAGCGCCCAATTAAAGATTAAAACGTGGATTAAAGTAGGGCCATACATTTAGCCCCACATAAAATAACTACCAAATAGCATTCCAACAATGTTTCCTACAGACGTACGAGGAATAGCCGTTAAAGCTGAACCTCTGTAAGCCAGAAGATCCAAATCCAAGTCCAAGCATCTCCCTTTAAAATCGTACATCACCATTCTACACGGTTCTTTTCCAAAATGTTTCATCGAGGTAGATATTTATCACCTATCAATCTCTTAATACAACAGAACGCGAACATTTTTCATCGAAACCAATGGATTGATCAGTTTTTTAATATAACATTCAACATTTATAGTAAATCAATTTATGACTTGTAAATTGTTAACACATTATCAGCAAAACATATCATTGGATCTGTAAAATGTGTATATTTTTAACAGATACCATATCTTAAAATCAAATAACGTAGCATTGAACAATAATCACATATCATATTTCACACCAAACAAAGCAAACTTACTTGAAGTACAATGACAACAATAGGTATTCAGTTTCAAGGACTTAATAACATTTAGTACAACTAATATCGCCACAAGACAAAACACGGTTTAATTTTTTTGCCCCCTTTTCACAACCTCAAGTTTAAAGGATCAAACGTATTAACCTTTGCGTCTTGTTCACGCTAATTTTGAGATTACGGTCAACACAATAACTGGGAAATAGATCTTATATCATATTCTTTAGTAAAGTCACTCTGCTTATTATTGATGTTGTTTCCTGTTTCAATGTAATACACCGAAGTTTCAATCATCTCGTTTTTTTATACCCTATATTACTGCTTAACCCATTACAGACAAAACCATATTTAAGATGCAAAAGTTTTACAAATTATATTTTGAGAGCAGTACTTCTAAAAATTCAATAATTATTACATAAGATGCTATATTAAATTTTATTTAATAAAATGGATATATTTGTGAAAAACAACGAATGTTAAAAACAAATGTCTCAATAATTATTACTCTTAAGCCGTTATTTTAATTATTCTTCTTACTGTTAAAATTTAAAACTCTGTTAAACTAACTAACCAACCGTCACGCCGTCTCCCCGAAGGGGTAGGCAGAAAGAATGGACTGCCACACTTTTCTTTCCTGACATTTTTTTCTCGTTTCCTCAACATTCATACATCGTGTCATGCACGCGCGTCGATTTCTCTGACTCCTCACACGACCGACATTCATTATTTGATTTATTTGATCGAGCCACGTTTTCCTCGTTATAATATCACAATTTCTTTTTATTCACTGAGAGTGTCGCGACAGCTGTTTCGCCAACTGATGTTGGCATCATCAGGTGTAACAATAAACTTGTTCAGTAGATTCAATAATTCAGTTTATTGTTACACCTGATGATGCCAACATCGGTTGAAGAAACAGCTGTCGCGACACTCTCAGTGAATAAAAAGAAATTGTGATACTATAAAATAATGTAATAATATTGAAGTATCTTAGTGTCTTGGGCAAAACAATGGACTATTTAATTCTTCTTCTTCTTCTTCTTCTTGACGCTACATCCCGGTGTGGTAATTGGCCTCCTCTACAACAGTCCTGTTCTTGCTCCTATCCCTGATCATCCCTCTACATTATCCAAGTTTCATCGTTTCCTCCAGTCAAGAGGACGCCGTTTGCCCATATTTTTCTTGGTCTGCCTCTTCGTGTTATATATTCACGCGGCGCCCTTCTAGACGTAATCTTTGATGATCTGTCATCCGGTATTATTTCTACATGACCAACCCACCGTTATCATTGAGATGTACAGAATATCACAAATGTTTCCTGAGCTATCAGTACTTATAGTTAGGGATTTATATAAATATTGATTTTATTTATTAAATTTGAATAAAATACTAATAATTCATTTGTATCGTTCATATAAATATATTGTTTTATTGTATGTATTTCATATAGAGAGCTGTTGTCGAGTATTAAGGTTAGAAAGGTCTCATATTTAGGTCATGTGCTAAAACTAACTAACTAACTAACCATCACGCCACAATGCTCTGTCCTGGCATACCTCTCGGGATTCATCTACATTCATACATCGTACCATGCACGCACGTCGATTATTCCGATTTCGAATGTGGCCGCCTTTAAAAATTGATTAATTTGGTCATACCATGTTTTCCTCAGTCGTCCTCGGCTTCTTTTTCCACTCACGCTGCTTGTGTACAACTTTTTAACCATTCTACTATCATCCATTAGTTCCATATATCCAAACCATCTAAGGGATCTTTTTTATTTTTTATTCATTTTTTGGGTCATGTGCTAAGGGGAGAAAGCTGCAACCTCCTACGGTTGATAATCATGAGAAAAATAGAGGGACGTCGGGGAATAAGCAGAAGGCAGTTTTCAGAGAATAGACAGGAATGAGCAGAGTTGAGAACCTTTTCCAAATGGCGCAAACAGGGATGCTTTCGCAGCGGTGATCACCAACGTTTGAGAGACCTGACACGGCACCAGAAGAAGAATATGTATTGTACAGGTATATGTTTATTCCACCACTGAGTTCTGAAAATTTAATTTTTAGCGTAATACCATCACCCTGTAACATATTTTAGAAGATTTTTTTTATGAATGCTTGAAAAAGTTCGCCTGAAATCGTGAATTTATTTTAATTGAGTATGTGTTTCGTGATTTACTTTTGACAAGCAATAATACAAGTAAATTAATTTTTGTAAGTAATTGAAAATGGATGATTTCGAACACAGCAGATTGTAGAGACGGAACTTTTTCTCAGCGAGAAATTTAAATTAGTTAAGCTTAGCAAAAACTTCCTTTATGTCACGAAACTAATGAAATGATCAATTTTTCGATTCAATCGTGATGCACATTCTATAAAAACGTCCCACTGATGTGCTCGCTCACCCAGTGGTTCCCAATGTTACAAACAACAACTTATTACGAGTTTATTTGTCATTTGTCTTAAATCTTGAATAGAACGCACCACCATATATTATAATCAAACACTAAATCAGCAAAACTTTTGAATAAACTAAATCAACTTAAAAAAAAAATTAGGGGCAGTACGTCAATTGTTATAAATTAGGGACGATATATGATATTATGTATCATAAATGGAAAAAAATATATTGGGTATCAAAAACAGCAACAGTGAAAATTGCATTAAATCATGGACATCGGAGGCACTAAAACAATTGCCATACGTTCTAGCATAGGTTTTGATCACATCAAGAGTAATCAAACATAAATGTACCTAATATAAAATGTGCACATTCCAATATACCAAAATTTTGAAGATAATCTAATGATTTTTCTGAAACCTCTTGATGGAAGTCCATTTTAAAAAGTAATCAAATTTACTATGTTATTTAAGAAAACTTCCACTTTGGGCTTTATTTTGAAAGCGACCGGTTTTGCCAGGCTCGCTGGCATCGACAGACTGGTCAAACCGGTTGCTGTCAACATGAAAACAAAAGTGGAAGTAGTTTATAAAAAACAACGTTTCATTTAATTACGAGTATTATTTAAATTGCGAAAATGATATATACTTGTATACATATTATATTTTATTTATTATTTTTAGTTTTGTTAAAATTTTAATGATTTTTTTTTAACGTTTCCCCGTAGAGGTAGGCAGAGAAAATGGACCGCCAAACTACTCTACCCTGGCACACCTCTCTAGCTTCCTCCACATTCATACAGCAAGTCATATACGCACGTTGATTCTTCCGACTTCTAGCATGACAAACCTTTATAATTTGATTAATTTGGTCATGCCATGTTTTCCTCGGACTGCCTCGACTACATACTCCATTTACATCATTAACTTATACTTTCTTGACCATTCTTTCTTCGAACCAACGCAGCGATCTTTTCATAAGTTTTTCATAATACCTTCTTCCGCTCTACATTCCTTTCTTATATCAGCATTTGATCAGTCGTCTATCGTTCTAACACACATGCGTCTTAGGGACCTCATTTCTACCGTATTTATTATTCTCTCATCCTTCTTCTGCCAGTTCCATGCTTCGCTTCCATACATTAGGGTTGGGACCAGAACCTATTGATTTAAATGATATAAATATATTTTTAAAAAACAGGTCAGATTCTGAGAGGTGAATTAAGTAAATAGTTTGAGAAACCCTATAATATTGAGGAAAATCGTGTCCCGTATTTTGAAGAATTTATCAATAAATTCGTCAAACTTTTCATTTGAATCGTTATCAATTGAAATTCACCAAATCTCTGTCATTTATCCTTCACACTGAACTTATGAACAATTCTCGCAAGTCAATTCACAAGTTGGCTTTGTCCCAAAACTGCCCAATTGTTGGTATGGAAATAATCCTTGGAACCAGTCACGACGTCAAATGTTGTTTTTTTACCAACAATGTACGTGAAATGGTTACATGCATTGTGCTCAACTTATAAATAAGAGGAATTTTTTCCTCGTTGAACCGAATCATTAGATAGAAAGATAGCAATATTATTGTATCACGTTTTGAAACTTAAGCAACAGATAACTGCTTAATAATACATACAGTGTTGATACTAATACTCATATTATTATTTTATACTAAAAATAAATATAAAATAATATATTTTGATAGATAATTAATCAATATGCTAATATTTTTTATTTTGTACATAAATAATCATAAAATTCTTTAATTAGTTCAAGGTAATAAATTCCAGTATTTTAAAGTTCATCCTATAATTATTGCTTACAATATACGAGTCACGTAAATTACCCTATTTCCGTATTCTGCTTCTTTAGCTCGGGTATATAAATATCAACTCCGTTGATTCTCGCTACATTTGATAATGCCTTAGCAAAGGCTTGACATGCCATTACCATAAAAAAATATTAAAAGTAACTAACTAACCATCGTACCGTTTCCCCGGAGGGGTGGCAGAGAGGATGGACCGCCATATCTGTCCTAATATACCTCTCTTGCTTCCTCCACATTCACACATCGTTACATGCACGTTCGTCGATTTGATTAATTTGGTCATGTTATGCTTTCCTTAGTCTTCCACGACTGATCTTTCCACTCACACTGCTTGTATCCAAAATTTTAACCATTATTCTATCGTCCATTCGTTCCATGTGTATAAACTATCTAAGGGATCTTTTTTTAATTTTACTTATGATGAAATAATCTGCCATACATTTCTTCCTTATTTCGTCGTTCGATATGCTATCAAATATCGTTTTCCCGCACATTATTCTTAGTGATCTCATTTCTACGACATTTATCCTACTAATATTTCAATTGTAATTTATGTGAATGCCATGTATCGCCTGTCTAAGGCATTATCAAATGTCATATTTGGCACATTTGATAACGCCTGTCTAAGGCGAAACATGTCATTCACATAAATTACAATATAACTTCTATAACACAGACGTTTACATTCGTATTAATTGTTTATAAAAAACGGCTACAATCGGAAGAAGCTGGAAAAATCGAATCGCGCATGTTATAATATATTAATAAAAACTTTTTAACGTCTAGAATTTCTAACAGAATATCGCAAATAAATGAACAAACAGATATTGATTACTATTGATAAGAATTCAGTACTCTTCATTTCAGAAACAATTTGTCAAAGCGTTGTTCATTGAATGAAGACGGGTTGCGGAAAATTGTCATTTTTCCACTTACGGTCGACCGCAGCATTATCACCCGCGTGCGACAATGCTGAGTGGGGACAACCATTATCCAGTCACGCGGGAATAGCAAACAGAGCGGGTAAACATTCTATTAGACATTATTTGTAAGGCGGCCGGCCCCGGAGACTGCGGAGAGGTTTCTCCGCGAATAATAAGCGGAATGAGGTATGCAAGAATGTGAAATTTCCACTAATGGAGAGTGATCATGACGAGGGGCGCACACTTCAGTCGTGTAGGCCGGCGAGTCGCGTGGCGTCCTAGGCGTTTATGTAATTCAGGAAATGCAGGCGGAGGATAGTAGGTATTCATAAACTAATCTTAACCTGAAACTCCGACAAAGAAATGTTAAATTTTACATATATTTCTGTGAAACTTTAACTCTGAAAGTGAATGTAATGAACCGGTTGGAGGCGTTTGAGATGTGGATACACCGCAGAATCCTCCGTATACAGTGGACCGATAAAGCCTGTAATGCAGACTTACTACAGAGAGTCAGACCCAATAGAGAGCTGTTGTCGAGGGTGAAGGTAAGAAAGGTTTCATATTTGGGTTAGGTACTAAGGGGAGAAAAATACCACGAACTTCGACTGATAATCATGGCCAAGAAAGGAGGACGGCGAGGAGTTGATAGAAGGTAGTTATCCAAGCTGTGAAATGTAAGAGAATAGAGAGGAATGAGCATAGTTGAGAATCTGTTTCTAGTACCGCAGGACGGTGATGCTATCACAGTGATCAGTAAGGTTTGAAAGACCTGACACGGCACCAGAAAAAGAAGAAGAAACTAATTAATGCAACAACATTTTGTTTAAAATTCAATCAAATGAAAACAAGATTGTTATACTCGTATAATCACTTTATAGAATGAATTCACAACAATGAAAGCATATATTATATATATGGTAAAATAACATCTGCAAACGACAGATGAACTTATCAGGGGCTTAGATAATAATGAGGCATTTGCTTAAGTAAACCATTCAATCTGGAACACTATTTATGTTGAACTCAAAATCTTCGAAAAATAAAATTATGTAAGATTTCTTATAAGTCAGACTTTTTAGACAGTTCAGTATTGGAGAGAGTAAAGTTACAACTTAAAAAAAAACTTGAAGTTGTTGAATATGTTGCGCACCGAGGAGTCGTTTTTTTAGTTTCGCTATTCATACAACTATCTTTTTTTTTAATTAACGTAAAACCAGTATGAAAAATACATATAATGCCCATAAGTAATTGGAAAAAGTATTGTTAGTATGTATACATAATACCCAGGGAATAACGGTTTCCAATTTTAAATTGAAAATGTTAATTGGTTAATTAAATCGAACATAATATGAATACCTCATATTGATCAACTCCTTGTGAAGGTTTGCTTGCAACTTCGGTTGTTTTCTTACCTGGAACGAAACAACGAGATTAACATTTTATTGAATTAAATAAATCATTAAAAAACATGGATAAATCGTGTGAAGAATAAACTATCTTACTAACTAACCATCATGCCGTCCCTGAAGGGGTCAGCAGAAATAATTGACCACTGTATTGCTCTATCCTGACATAATTCTCTAGATTCCTCTACATTCATTTATCGTATCATGCACGCACGTCGAATTCTTAGACTCCTTATATGACCGACAATTAATATTTGATTAATTAATACGAATGAAATCGTCAGTTTTCTAGAAGTTTTATTATATTTTATGGGAATGACATATTTCGCCCTGTTAAGGCATTATCAAATGTAATTTGTATTGTAGTGACAAACATTTGATAATGCCTTAGAAGGGCGAAACATGTCATTCCCATAAAATATAATAAAATCAAATCAAATCAAATCAAATCAGTTTATTTTCTCAAAAGACATTACAAACATTTTTTATAGCTTAAGGCATCTATTGAGAACAGGTAAAACATAAGGAATAATAATACCAGGAACGCATGAGAGATGGTTCGACATTAAGAATACAAAATACTCTCCAAAGTCAAGAGTATTTGTCTTCTGAATGTACTTTCACGAATATGAAAGACATCGATCTCCGAAGCGATCATGTTCAGCAGTTTGATTGCTCTCCCCACCGGCATCACCAGAGGCAGGTTGGTTCTGCATGCTGGGAGATAAAACAGTCTGTGCTGACGCTGTCGAAGATAGCCATCCGGAACATAAAGATGGATAGCCTCCAAGATGACGGAGTTCTCAAAGAATCCCCTGATAAGTCTGAAGAAATGGGTAAGTGTGCACCCATCCCTTCTTATCTGTAAACTATTGGTCCCCAGCATGCCCAAGAAATGCATGCTACAAGAAAACTGACGTTTTCAATCGTATTAATTATATTGAATAAAATATTTTTTCAATTAGATATAGCTTCAGATCTTAAAATAAATAGTTTCAAACACGCCAATGTCACATCTAAAGTTCATAATAAAATATCGCTACCCGGATCAAGTAAACCGTGAGATAAGTAGTTATTCAATTTACACGCTAAAGAAACTACAATACAAAGGTAATCTGAAATCATTACCGACTTTGTTATGCTTTAGTTCGGAGGATGTAAATCTCCATTGTCATACGATATTCTGTGCTTCTATGTCCAGCGCTTAACATCGGGTGTAATGCTCCCGCCTGCCCTATCATTTATAATTGCCGTGCCAACTTGGTATCAATGTCAAATGTGAATCATTTCTAATATAAATTATAAGAATCTCTGTGTGTGATATATTATTACATATCATATATCAATATACTATAGGGTGTTTTTTAGAGGTTTGGTTTTTAAACTGACAACATTGTTTCTACAGACTGTCAATTTGATAGTATGATTTGTAGTCAATACGTTTTGCCATTTTATCATTAATAGACTGACATCACAACAGCGCTTGCAAATTATGCAAATTTATTTTGAAAATCATGGTTCATTTCGCCAAACTTATCGTGCACTACGTCCGTTTTACGGTCGACATAATCGTACATCCGAGCAAGTTATTCGGAAGACCATGGATCGTTTTCGCACCACGCACACTCTAGTGGATAATACGCATCCGCAAAGACGACAATTGTCGAAAATTGGATTTTACGATTGCGCTTCATTCAAGCTAACCGCGGCGCTCATATCCCCGAAATAATATTTTAACAATAATGGCATAAAATAATCTATTAAATAAAGCCAATATCATAGACATTAACATTATTTTAATGTGTGTTTTTTTTCATTTTGTATATGTATTGTATACCTCTTAAAAACACCCTATATTATACAATACTTTTGCTCATAAACAATGTCATTTGTGTTTGTTGCAAACATATATTTGATCGATCGTAGGTGAAGTTTTAACATGACAGCTTCAAATTAGTTTTTTGTCGATTTGACACACCTAAGTTTTTTTCATTTAAAATTCAGTCTTTAAGTATTGAATCATAAAATAAGTGGGGGATAAGGAATGTGTCTCTACGTGTGATGTTTCTTCAACTATAACACCCAGCGCCCCTGGAAACGACACAAAGAACTAATGGAGAAAGACCTAGGAAAACGTGAGTCGATCAAATCAATCAAATGTTGAATGTCAGCCACGTGAAATCACGTGAGGTGAAAAAATCGACGTGCGTGCATGATACGATGTATGAATGTTGAGGAAATGAGATGAGCATGTTAGGAAAAACCTGTTTGGCGGTCCATTATTTCTGCACACGTATTCGGCGAGACGGCGTGATGGTTAGTTATAGCGAAACATATTTTATACATGTCTCATTATGTGATATAAAACAATTATTTTATATATAAAACATAGTACGAATTTTTTTAAAAATTAAAATGGTACACAATTGTTTAGTGGTTTAATCAAATCAAATTTATATAATAAATTATATACCATAAATTTGTTTTACCTTGCCAGTTTGAAAATGTCCTCGTAAGGCGAAACAAATTTGTCACTTATAATTATACAATTTATTATATAAATTGAATCCAAGTTATACCACTAAACAATCATGTTTACTATTATAAATTAATAATGGAGTTTTACAAAACTAATTCCTCAACCATTAATACGAAAATTGTATTTGCTTTTTTGCGAACAAAAATAACTTTCCACATATCAAGCATGACAGACGTTTGTAATTCAATCTCGGATTCTGTCTAAAAATAAAATAATCTATTAGAGTGTAGTTCGCATGCAAGGTGTATCAATGTCTCTTCACATGCAATGATGGATAAATAATGACTCGGAATAAGGAGTTAACTCTACTAGAAATAACATTTTAATTCATTTCCAAGGAAATAAATAATCCTTATTCGAACTCCTGCTCTCGAGAATCCCGCCCACTGGCCGCATACGATAATGCGCTGCCGGCCTGGCATTGAGAGCGAAATACAATTATTAGCATACCAAGTGGACATAAAAGTAAGGCGAATAAGCTGAAAGGATTTTTCAATCGCCCTTTGCTTCCCTCGCTATCGATTCCCCGTTTAACTCTGTTTCGTGGGACGTCAGTGGGTGTCAGAAGTCCTGTACTGCGTTTGTGCTGTCCTACTTAATATAAATGAATATTTGATACCCGACAACTAACATACTATTCAGTTTTATTTTATTATTTTAAATCAACTGTTTGCAATACCCCTATTTATACATATTATTATTAACTAACTAACTAACTTCTTCTTCTTCTTCTTCTTCTTCTTCGATGGCCCTACAGCCCATATCGAGCCTTAGCCTCCAGTATTCTTCGCCTCCAACTCCTCCTGTCCTCCGCTTCGACCCTCCAATCTGACACTCTTAACAATCTTGCTCCATCTCTCCCAACTTCATCCTCCCATCGCAGCCTTGGTCGTCCAATTGTTCTTCTACCACCTGGGTGCCACTCCAGCAATCTTTGTGGGGTTCGCGATGGCGGCATCCTCTGCATGTGACCGGCCCATCTCAGTCAAATCAGTCTGACCTGTGTGGAGAGACTGGGAGCTTTGTAAAACTGCTAACTAACTAACAATCATAATTAATTTTGAAGTTCGAGAAGTCAATTTTATCGAAAAAATAATTATTTATTTCTCTTTTTCTTTTTTATACACTTTGTATATACAATACTTATATTTTAAAAAAAAGTTACATAGACATGTTTCGGAAAACTAGTCCTTTTCAGTGATATATATTATAATGATACATATATAAAATATAAAAACATTTACATGATCTGACAGATTATTAGAAAAGTATTACTTTCTAATAATATTTTTTTCTAAATTTCACCTTTCTGTCTTCACTCATTCTTTTCATGTGTTCAAATCATCTTAACAACTCTTTCATTATTTTGTTCATAACACTTTCATTCAAAATGACATTATTAAGTATCCCCAGCCTGAATGAATCTGGGCAAAACAAAAATACTACTACTCTAGTACAGATCACAATGGACTACAACCTGATTGAAATGGTGGATTAATTTATATATTTGAGCCACAAAATAGTACTGGGTAGAAAAAACCAAACCGCGGGAATCGACAGAAGAATTGCTTTTGGGGCAGGCTGCTTTCCGAAAAAGGACCATATATTGAAATCCACGATCCCCCATAAACCTCACGAAAGTTAATTATTACAAAAATTATATATAGGCTGTGCAGAACATCCTTATTCTAGAAATGCGGTGCGAATGATAGTATTATGAACAAAATAATGAAAGGATCATCAAGATAGTGATAACCACGCGAGGAGTTGGAAAAATGCTTGCATGACATGATGTATGAATGCTGAGGAAGCGATAGAAATATGTCAGGAAAGAAAAGTGTGACAGTCTATTTTTTTGCCTACCCCTTCCGGGAGATGGCGTGTTGGTTAGTTAGTTAGCTAGTTGCTTCTTGGAAACTACATGTATTTTAGAAAAAAAATAGAAATATATTTTAAATACGTGTTTTATGCGAACAAAAAAACATAAATACTGTGTTAAAATTAACATCATTTGATAAGATCTTATTTCTTCTTCTTCTTCAAGTGCCCTGTCGGACCTCCCGAACGTTGGCGATCACCTCAGCGAACCTGTCCCTGTCCTGCGCCACTCGGAACAGCTCGTCCACACCACTCCCTCATATTTCGCAGCCATGACATCTGTCTCCTACCGGGCCCTCAGCGTCTCTCATTTTCCCCTTCAAATATCAGTTGGAGAAGGTGGTACTTTTCCCCACGCAGTACATGACCCAGATGTCTAATCTTCCGAACTTTGATAGTTGACAACAGCACCTTGTTAACTCTAGCTCGCCTCAGGACTTCGGTATTTGTAACCATATCTGTCCAGGGAATTCTGAACATTCGGCGAAAGAGCCACATTTATAATACTTCCAGTATGTTCATTGAGTAGACTTTTAAGGTCATGTTTCACATCCATACAATAAAAAGACCACACATAGCATTTGATCATTCTCTGGCGGAGTTTCAAACAAAAAATATTTTTTGATAGGTTTAAAAAAACAATTATAATTACTATCGAGTACAAGACCATTTAAATATATGATTTAGGAGGGTGAATTGTCAAAACACATGAAGCTTATAAGGTTTCTGTTTTTTTTTTATATTTTTATTTAAATGTTTGATAAGATCAGACATTAAAATAAAATGAGGGGTCACAGGTCGTCTGATTTCTCGCTCCACGTCAGCGATCCAGTGTAACATGATACGACAGCCGTCGTAGACAAAAGCCTGCCAACATTTTGAGTGGCATTAATGAAACATTACAAACGTAATAATAAGTATTTGGTGTTCTGCAATACTGTGGTATACAATAATCACTCCCAAACAAGTTCTCAAGTCGATAGTTCAGTTAAATATGTTTAAAAAAAATAAAGCAGTTTGAAAACAATTTATTGCATCTGCAATGAAGTTGTTAATTGTGGTATTATAAATATTTAAATAAAAACGAATATTTTTTGTAGTCGTTGAAAACTTACTTATATTTCTATACATCCAATTAGTAAATTTGCCAATCTAATCGATACATTAACAATATACCTGGTTTTCTTTCAACGGATTTTTAATATTTAAAAATATAATTAAAATAATAACGAAAAACGAATGGAAAAAAGTGTATATTAACGACGTAAATGGAACTAGAAATAGAAGAAGACCGAGGAAAACGGGGCACGATCAAATAAATCAAATATTGAATTTCGGCCTACCCCTACTATAGCCATACTTCGGAGAGACGGCGTAATGGTTAGTTTGTTAGTTAGTTATTTAAAATATAATTAGCCTTATAACAGTCCTATTTTGGGTATTTTTCACACTAGGTCCCATTGTTTTAGTGTATTAGAATTTTTTTATCTCATACGATACTAAGACTTATAAAAACAAAAACAAAATACCCATAGCTTTTATTTACTTGGAAATGCATAGTTTTTTTTAACCAAAAGTTAAAGATTTTTTGGTTGTATGAATTTCCTCCGTGTCGTTTTTTATAAACAATGTTATCACTTAAATTACAGCATTCATGTTCTGATTTTTATTTTTAATACTATTGTCAGAAATATATTATTGTGTATAACACATTATTGCAGAGCACCTATCAACTATTAAAAACGACCAAGCGTTAAGTTAATGTTTTTCTCGTGTTAAATGAACTTGATTTTAGTTGAAATTTAAGTGTCATGTCAGTTTATAGATAACAAGTCACGCGCAGTACCGGGTGGTCCGAAGTGTACTGCACACCCGTTGGGCTTCTTGTTTTAGGCTCATTAGACTCGGCTGTACAACAGTCGTGAGGCGAAGATGGCCTGTCATATTTCCTTGTCAATCAAAATCAATTTAAGGTCGAGGACTAAAAAATATCAGCGCATCCTGTTGTTATTGATTTCTGATACTCTAAGTGTGCATATTTATAAATAAATATGCACTCTCAATGTGTTGTAAAAATACGACTTTACTTCATATTATTGTGTGGCTTAGCTTTCCATCTATTTTATATATTTTTTAATAAAATTAAGGCGTTAAAGCTTTGGAAATCCATAATGACGATTTTTTTATGAATTAAAACACTGTTTTTTCCGCTTTTCAGTTTATGTTACTTAACATATTTCGAAAGTTCTACACCTTAATTATCTTGAGAACAATATGAATAATACGAAATCAGATTATTTTGTTCTCTCGATAATGAAAGTGTTATTACCTTTAAATCAAGTCAAGAAAAATAAACTCAAATGTGGAAAAAACAAAGTGTTATAATTCATTAACTATTGTCTTTTATTCTATGTTTTAACCTTATTTTAAAATAATTGTAAAAGATTTATCTCATTTTTATCATCTCCGTGTTTTTTTAGAACTGAAGAAAATACTATTTATGCTATTTTCTGATATTTAATGAAACTTTTTTTAGAAGTCCGTCTCAACGTCTGTTTTATGAAAAATTAAAATAAATAATTATCAAGTTATTATATTAATTATCGAGTTATTATATCATCTGATATATGATGTTTTTTTTATTTGCAAATAATAACTTTAATTTACCTTTTTTTTATTCAATACACGAGGATCAAGAATAATTATAAATAATTAATTATTGAATTATTTCATCTGAGATAATAATATTTTCATGTTTTTTGTATGTAATTACTTTAATATACCTATTTTTAATTCAATGCACAATGATCGAGTAGCTGCGTAATAATCGTACATAATGGAGAATGTAAAACTCTGAAAATTATTTAAATAAATATTTTGAAAATTTTCATCACGTTTCCGAAGGGAAATTTAAAGCTTTTTTATACTCCCACGGTAAATACCATTTCGAAGTACTCGTACCACGAGGCGATGGCGTCTCCTTATTCTGCCAGTTGTATGTTAATTTAAGGCGTTACTTGCACTTGAAATGAGATATAAATTCTTTTTAAATGACGATGCATTCAAAATAAATAAATAAATAATTTTAACCATAAGTGAATAAACTACTTGTTGTTAATGTATGTATTGGCTACCCGCATTAAAAAAGTACCATATTATCCTAGAACTAACTCAAATAAAGTGGTTTATACTGAGTGACAAAGTGTTTAATTTTCTAACTTAACGGTTCGGCATTTATTTTGTAAAAATCTATTATAAAATATATCATGAAAACACAATTGCTTTAGAATGCACTCGCAAGGCGAAACCATTTTTTTTTCATTCATATTTGTTTCATCACGTTTCAAAAATTATAATGAAGTAAAAAAAATGTTACACCCCTTTCCTGTCCCAAAACACGGTACACATGATTTTGCGGGCTGAATTTGTCTGCTAAAATTTCACTTTCTTGGGCGATGTTAAATACCTCCATTCCGTGGATTTATTGTTTTGTATCTGGTGTAACGTAGACCACCCATGTTTTATCGCCTGTGAGAATTTGGCTTGAATAATCGTCACCTTCAGCATTATAACGGTCAAGAAAACCAGGCGGCACACTTCTATCACGACGGAATACAAAAGCTTTTAGTTCGATATGACAAGTGTCTTAATATTGGTGGTAATTATGTGGAAAAGAAAATAAAACTGTGGGCTTTCATGTAAAAATAAAATTGTTAAGATTTAATGTCATATTAGATGGTTCCAAAAATCTACATTCACGCACATTCAGGACTTGATATCCTTCCGCCATCTCACGGAAAATTTTGTAAGCATTTTGTTCATTTACTAAAAAAAAAGTTTACTCTTCTCACAATTTTATTCCTTTTTAACGCGTGTACAAATTATCTAATTAGCATCTTATACGAATATTATATACGATTTCTTACATGAGTTTTTTATTAATGAAGAAAGTGTTTTCAATCTTATCGCAATTATCGACAATGTTCTATTTATTTATAAGCATATTCTTAGCCTTATTTTTAGTACCTTTTAAACAATTTTCTCTGTTATTATTTGTAATTTGTCGTATTTACATATATTTATTAAAAGTATCCATTCCGAATGATTTTCAATGAATTATTATGAGTAAAAAAATTATTACATTTTTATATAATAAAAACATCACAAGGTTTTATTAGCTGTTAAAATTTATGATCCATATAATATATTTTGGCAAATTAAAACGCAATGTGTTAATTTAATTAGAATTATAAATGTCTGCTTGCTATGAACTTAAAATATTTATTATCACAACAGCAAGTATAAAATTCGTAATAATATACAGGTATATCTTAAAAGCTCATTAATGAAAAATTCTGTATAACAGTAACAATTTAAAAATAATTATTCCTTTTTTAATTTACCTAAACACGTAGGTACATACATTTTTCATATCTATGTGTATTGTCTGAAGTATAACATCCCCATCTGAATAAATATACAAAATATATAATAATAATAATAAATTGGATTATTTACAAATAGTCCCTTTTATGAATTGATCATCTTGTTCACATCAGGGCGCCGAGGTGAAAAAAAAATTAATTAAATTTAAAAAAATTAATATCAGTGAAAAAAAATATTGGAAAAAATTTAATTTATAATAACAAAATTTATCTTTATTTATGCTACAGGTTTTATCAGAATCATAAGATAAATTAAAACGCATACATGTTATGAATGTTAAATAAATGAGTATTTTTCTATCATTTCTCCGCGACATTACTCGAAATCGCAGCCCGGGGACATGGTTTTTAAATTGATTATGATGTTTTTACAATGGATTTTATCAAATTTGCCAATACCAAAAAGTTTTCTGAAATATTTAATTGTTTAATTAACCATAACACGAAAACCTGGTAAGTCATGTACTCGTATATATCTGAATATACCTTTTTTATTTGCATGCGTTTATGTAAAAACGCGTTTTTATAATTTATGTATTTTTTAAATGTAAAATGCATACAAGTACACTATTTATCATATGTGTATGTTTAAAATCAAAGTTTTCCTTGTGCAATGCTTGTAATTTCCTAATAATGCGATAAAAACTAATAGATATTTCATTTTTAAAAGCAGACGAAGAATATCAACCATTTTATAAAGTATCATCTTTTTTAATGTAATTATAAGAAATTAATTTAAATGTCGATAAATTATTGGTACTCGTATACCGCCCCCTATCGCACATGGCCTAAATGACGTTGTTCTGTAAATCCAGTAACTCATACAGATAATCATTCTACCCTCAGTCACGACGAAAGAGATTGTGTTAATTTTTAACGTAACATTCGAAAACAGAAAATTTTGTACGATTGTAGTTATAAAATGTATTATTATAATTTATTACTGTAGCGTTCATAGTATAAATATTAGATTTACCAGATCTAGGTATGTTATATTCGGTTCAGACCTAGCGGCAAGTTCAAGGGATTGTTTCTGACGAGTTTATGCGGACTGCGGTTATTGTTGTTCTCCGGAGGAAGGATGGACATTACCCGAGGATATTTAAATCGCACAGCTTATGGTAGGGCACTAATAAATGCATTATGCTAATGAAAGCGCAAGCGATCAAAGAGGATTATTTCTGTTTTATTAATCCACCGTACGACATTGTTTGAGAATGTCTGTTTAAATGGCTTTCGTACTGCTGTTTACGACATTTTCCCGAAGGTCGTGGCAAAATACTTATTTTAAGTTTTTTTTCATCATTCAAAATACTACAAACGTCATAATAGATATACATATAATTCATAAACAATATTTTCTATGATTTATTTAATAGCAAACCGAATACTTTGATCGCAAAATTTCATCGAATTTCAAGGTCTTTTACGTGTTTTTTCACACGCACAGTTTCATTTTACAAAAATGTCTATGTGACTATGATGCAAAAATTATTATAAGAAAATTTCACTGTTAATTAATCTTAAGTCAAGTTGTCATTTATCGTTTTTTTTTATAATAATCGACATCTTAATAATCGAGATCAATTTACATATTAACGGTTTCTTGAACGATTATGTAAAAATCTATATTCGATATTAAATATGTATGTAAATATCTGTGTTTATGAACACATATAGACGTTATAATTATTTATATATTTACAATTCGTGTCACTAATACATTAAGTAGTAAACATTTATATGAATGGTAGAAAATTAGTAGTAGTTTTTTTATATATTATATTACAGTAACTTATAAAATAAACAGCATTTTCAAGTGCCAATATTTTCAACAACTGCATCTCATATATCAAAGATTTAACCTTTCGTAATTAAAGCATTCTACCTTTCAGCATTGTTCTAAATATACTTTTGCCCGCCCTCGTCTTCGCCTACGCTGCTATACCAGGATCTATCATTAGGGTAACTTTGGTCCCAACTAGGCGAAGGATTAAATATATTTCCTGTTATGTAATATCAAGGTTAAATATAAACAATAATTAATACGAATGAAAACTTATGTTTTCAAGAATTTTTATAAAAAAATATGTGAATAACATGTTCAGCCTGTCTAAGGCGTTTTCATTTGTATTAATTATTTAATATGGAGTTGCACATCATTGTTTAAGAAACAATACATAAAAATATGTTTAACTACTTCCATTCACAGTCTATCAGCGAGCCTGGCGAAACCGGTCGCTGACGACATAAATACAAAAATAGAAATAGTTAAAGAACATCGTTTTATTCAATTATTATTTAAAATGAACTTCTATCAAGAGATTTCATTAAAATCATTTGATTACCTATAAAACAATATATTAAATATAAACAATGAGTTTTTTTTAAATAAATTAAAATAATGGAAGTAGTACAGAACATTTTATATATTTTATTTTAGGTGTGGCATGATAGAGTAGTGTGGTGGTCCACTCTCTCTGCCTTCCATTGTGGGGAAACGGCGTGATGGTTTGTTTGTTTGTTTAAACTGTTTCAAGTTTGGACTAAAACTACCCGGGTTTACGATATGCGCTAGACGCACCCGAATGTATGAACACATTGAATTGTCACTTACTAATGTGCTGGCCACGGGTGGTGAATCCCATCCCATAAATAATTATTCCTTTCAAAGTGGGGCGACTTCTCATATGCGGGTTGTGGGGGAGATAAAGGCGGCCGTAGGTGTTACAGGATGCATTCTCTTTAAAGAGCGAATATTGGTGTTCAGATGCTCACGTTATGTGGAAACTGCACCACCGCATTTCAGTTTCTAGTTACTGGGTTTACTTATCTTATCCACAATAATTTAATATTGCTTAAAATACACATATATGTTTGATTTTTACCAATCACAAATACGTATTTTTTAAATGTGATTATTGATAAAAAAAAAATGGTTATTAGAATTTTTTTTTCAAATCAAATCAAATCAGTTTATTTTCTCAAAATTTTTTACAAACAACAATTATAGTTTAAGGCATCTATTGAGAACAGGTAAAACATAAATAATATTTAATACTAGGAACGCAAGATAGATGGTTCGACATCAGGAATACATTCGGGTGGTTGACTAGGGGATATAATGCTTGGCTCCTGATCCAGGGAACTTGGGTTCAAGCCTGGACACGACCAGATTCCTTCTTCATAGTAATGAGCTATTTTCTGCTCATATAGAAGATTGTAATAATAAATTCTAATATCATTGATTGAAGTTCTCGGTATTATTCTTTTTTTTTAATAAAAAAATAATAATAATACTCTCCAAAGTCGAGAGTATTTATCTTCTGAACGTACTTTCACGAATATGAAAGACGTCGATCTCCGAAGCGATCATGTTCACCGGTTTGATTTCTCTCCCCACCGGCATCACCAGAGGCAGGTTGGTTTGCATGCTGGGAGATAAAACAGTCTATGCTGATGCTGTCGAAAATAACCATCTTGAACATAAAGATGGATAGCCTCCTAGATAACGGAGTTCTCAAAGAATCCCCTGATAAGTCTGAAGAAATGGGTAAGTGTGCACCCATCTCTTCTTATCCGCAAACTATTGGTCCCCAGCATGCATGGAATGCAGTAAAATAAAGCCATGGATAGCAACCAAACTCCCTCATGTAGAGATATCTCAGAAATATGTTCTGAACCCTCTCTAACATGAGCGAGTATCTCGCCTCGTGGGGACCTTGTATCACCGAACCACACTCGAGCCGGCTTCGGGCCAATGAGTTATACAAAAATCGCAAAACATAGGGATTCTTGAAAACTCTACCAGTTCGGAGAATAAATCCCAACATTTTCAGTGCAACTCGACATATTCTCTAGATGTGAGCATGGAAAGTGTTATCATCTGAACATAATTTTCGGTGCTCTGCCCTCTGGCATTCTTTCAATATGGCCAGCCTACAGTAGGCGTTGAGACTTACTGAACCCTCTCTAACATGAGCGAGTATCTCGCCTCGTGGGGACTCCGTATCACCGAACCACACTCGAGCCGGCTTCGGACCAATGAGTTATACAAAATTCGTAAAACATAGGGATTCCTGAAAACTCTACCGGCTCGGAGAATAAATCCCAACAATTTCAGTGCAACTCGGCATATTCTCTAGATGTGAGCATGGAAAGTGTTATCATCTGAACATAATTTTCGGTGCTCTGCCCTCTGGCATTCTTTCAATATGGCCAGCCTACAGTAGGCGTTGAGACTTACAGAATCTCACCACTGTTTGCTGGTTAATTTCTTTCATTTAATAATATCAACTATAATTAAAACATGTAGTTAAAATAATAATTAAATAAAGCGATATTTTTTAACTACTCACACTTCCACTTTTGTCTTTATTTCGACAGCGACCGATTTCGCCAGGCTCGCTGTCGAAATAATGACAAAAGTGGAAGTAGTTAAAAAACATCGTTTTATTTAATCATTATTTTAAATGAGCTTCCATCAAGAGATTTCAGTAAAATCATTTGATTACATAGTTAACATACAGATAAAAAAATATCTTCAGCCTTTTGATTCATAAAAATTAATTCGTCATCTGAATTACAGCATAAGCTAGAATATGCATATTTTGGATTCAGTATGCCAAGGACGCTAGTTTAAATCAAATATTTTTCTCTAAACTCGAAATGCTTTCAGTATTAATTTATTAATCATGCTGTACCTAGAATAGACGGTACACCGATGTCCGGTGGTAGACGCCACGCGCTCAATTGTTTCCGAGCACCCGGAGTCGGGAGGATCTTTGTCCTCTTTCCAACGAGGAAAAATGGCAGAGGGCTTTATGTTCGGCGGGATCCCAACAGGAGACAATGTCTACCATTATGTTTAATGCAAGTATTCCAATCTTCACCTCTATATAAGTTTTTGTATTATAGTTTAAAAATACCATATCCTCCTACTTTTATGGCAGAATATTGCCTTGCAATCATATGATATATAATGTATTATAAATAAATAAAATGGTCGCTACAATCATAATATAACTAACTAACTAACCATCACGCCGTCTCCCCGAAGGGGTAGGCAGAAAGAATAGACTGCCACACTTTTCTTTCCTGACATATTTCTCTCGCTTCCTCAACATTCATGCATCGTGTCATGCACGCGCATATCACGGCATACGCACGGCAATCATAATATAAATAGGCAAAAATCCGAATGTCATCAAAAAAGAGTACGAGAATATTTTGAATACAAGTGAAAGAGGAATACTTCGATTCTCTCCGAAATAATTCAATATGCACACGAATGATCATGCTCTTGAACGCAGAGATCCGTCTGAGATTGTACGGCCACGTCATACGTCACCCAGCCGTCCATATAACATGGAGGGAGATGTAGATGGACCAGCGACCCAAAGGACGTGGTTAGCCCAAGTTAACGTGGATTGGACTTATCAACAGGAGTCTCTAGAGAGACCGGGTCCCACCAGAAGCTACCCATGACAGACAGTTCTTACGACACCATATTATAAGAGCTATTCTCAAGGAAACGGGACAAAGGCTAGAGAAATTATGTTTGAAAAGAAAATATACATATTTTTAGATTGAATTGTAATGTCGGTTTTGATTTTTTTTTAAATCTATTGTGTTTTTGTACAATAACATATTTTATTTGCTTGACGAACGTATCATAAGAAATCAGATGAATTTATTTACAAAACCTTGTAAATGTTTCTTTGAAATAATCATTTAAATACTTAAAACTAATATGTGCAACTAAGTATGTTCAACCTTAGATTTTAGTTTTGTACTCTTATTCTATCTATATTTACGTATTTAAAACAGTAGCCATTACAATCCCCTTTTATATCCATGTTTCACTTTGTTCTACAAAGATAAAATAGTGTAAAATTCCAAAAATCACAATGCGTATACATTTATTCCTAACAGGGGAAATTGTCGGTGATGCTAAACGGCCTATTCAATTTCATACCATCGCTAATAATTGTGCGTGACAGCGCTTATTGTTGGGAGTTACGGTCTCCAGCACGCATTCTTCCACCAGTAACAATTGCCGCATTACTTGACTCCACAACTACATATCTACGACGTGTCGAAGTTGCATACAAGGTGCAACCATTATATAAAATATAAAAATATAGGATTAATATTCGTAAATTGTCAAAAAAATACTCATAGTATATTTGGCAGCAAGGAGGGTGTCTGCGCGTGTGATGTTGCTATAATACCCGGAGCCCTTGGACACGACACAAAGTCAGCATAGTCTTTCACCTTAATGGCAAGAGAAAATATGGCCCTTTTTACGATCTCCTCGGGGATATATAAAGCTTTCTTGCCATTGATTCGAAAAGGAAGATTGTATATTTAACTAATAAAACAAAGTTTATATAGATTTGTCATTATTTCTTTATATTTGTCCATGAAATATCATGGACAGAAAGAGTCACAAACTGTAGAAAGAAAAATAAATTGTTAATATCATAAAGCGCAGGAAACTGAAAAACTCTGGGCACATTATGAGAAACGATAAATACAAAGTGTAACCTCCCTAAAACCTTCGAACAGTTGCCGCACAATAACCCTGTTTAAAGCTGCTGTATCAAGGGTAGAAATAGCCCTGATGCTGTCCAGCCTCCGATACGAGAGCAACAACAAGAAGAATACAGTGTTTCTTGATTGTGCATTGTTATCTATTTCGTTAACAAAAACCCATGGGCCATGTGCTAAGGGGAGAAAAATACCACCTCCTTCGACTGATATTAATGGGTAAAGTGGAGGGACGTGGAAGAGTTGGTAAAGGCTGGCTGCGGATCATCAAAAAGTGGACAGGAATAACAAGAGATCAGAACCTATTCCAAGTGGCGCAGGATAGAGATGCCTTTGCTGCAGTGATCGCCAAATCTGTGGGGACCATGGCACTGAAATAAGAAGAAGAAAATCTATTTCGTTGCCCATATTTGAGTTCACAAAAGCCTTTTTTTGGTAATATACCATTCGAATGATAAAGAAATATTCTTCGATAACGCGATGTGACAGCACGTCGCTAAATATTTCCTACTATCCTTTAACATGTATATTTATTTATTTAGGACAAGTGCAAAAACAAAATAATGCCACTTAATATCAAGGATCACTAACATAGGATTAATTTTGAAAAAAAAAATTTACTTTTTAAACATAAATTTAGTCAAAGACGCATGCATAAAAATTGAATTTATCAGTGGTGTGACCATGTGTAAAATATATTGATGATGTGGGTATGTTACGTCACTAGTAACAGTGATTTCAATTAATGGAAAAAATGCATTCAATCATCTAACTAAAATGTACCTGTTCATATTTTTTTTTTGTTTAGAGTATTTATAAAGCAAATATTAGATAGCCATCGGATAAGGCGCAATGAAATCGTCAATAAAAATGGACAGAAAAAGCCAACGGTTTATTAATAACTCGCATTGGGAGCTAGACCGAGTACATTAGATGACCAATCGATGATAAATGTAAGTCTTCAGAAGGTCACCAGTCAGCAGTCAGGCTAACGGTCGTCTGCGCGTGATGAGGCTCCCATAACCATTACCAATTATTTAAAATTCTGCCCTTGACATACACTAAAGGTCGTCATTTTCACATCTTCAGATTAATTTATTATATAAGAGTATTACAACGTCATTCATTGTACATTTTAATCTATTTTACATATTCATCAAAATATGCGTATCGCAAAACCTATTTTACTTATACAATTTAACACGAAACCCTGAATTACCACGGATTTAATTTTACATTCAGTTTTAAATACTTATTCTAAAGAATGTCTTCTATATTTGCCTTCACGTTGTGTTGTGGATTCATATTTGATTAGATATAACTACACTTCGTATTTTTACAACACCTTATTACACTTTTTACAGACATGATTTGGATGTGACTCAACAAAATTTGTTGTACATTTTAAATTGTACATCGAAAAAGATTGGGTCACAACCAAAACATGTTTGTTAAAAGTGTTGTAAAAATACGAAGTGTAGTCATGTTTATTCAAATATTCTAAAGGATAAAAAAAAATTATAAGTTTTTTTAATACTCTTCATAAGTTTAAATGATAATTCAGTAATATAGCGAAGGAATCGGGTAATCTGGTACCTATAACCCAGAGTTTTTTTAATACTGCAATGGAAATACGTGCACAACCTTTTCTCTAAATATATATGTACAAAACAAACAAATCATCACGCTATTTCTCCGGAAGGATAGGCAGAGAGATTCGACTGCCACACTATTCTATCCTGACATACATCTCTAGCTTCATCAACATTCATACAACGAGTCATACACGCATTTCGATTCTTCTGACTTCTAACATGGCCAACCTTTAAAATTGGATAAATTTGGTCATGAAAAATGCGTTTTCCTTGGTCTTCCTCGACTCCATACATGTGCATACAGGTATAATGTGAATATACAAAAATCTACGAAGTGATTTTAACAGCGTATAATAAATAATAATTATGGTTTACAATGCATCGCAAATATATTTTTCGGCACAAACAGTTCAAGATGTTTTCACATTCTTTGTGCCAAAGTCTATTTATTGTGCAAATATCCAGATATTGTTAGTTCTTTGTAACTATTTATTAAAATCATAATGGCTATGTACGAACAATTTTTTATTTCACGATTATATTTGATTACTTGAATTTATATACATTTTTTTTGCGTATTATCTCATAAATTCATTATTTATAATGGTTATATGAAAAATAATTTAGATCCTAAGATCCATCCTTGATTTAGAAACAAAGCCATATTGCTTCCATATTCTCCATCACTTTGTATTGTAAATTCATAATGAAAATCTAAAACAAGTGGATTAATTTGTTTATTTAGGAATTATGTTTACAAAGGATGGGAGAGTGGAGAAGGATATTGAAATAAGGGTCGGGGAAACTTACACAACGCGCAACTTGTACAAAGCACAATAAAGTGTAGTGTGACAAAGTTTAAAAATATATTGTTCAATTCCTAATGTTTTATATTCATATGACAGGGGCGTAGAAAATATTTTAAGAAATGTTCCAAACACGATTTCACCTGCGTCGCGTAATGAAGTGTGAAGAATAGACATTCACTTCACACAGAATATTGTGGAGAGGTCAAAGGGGGGCATTGTTCAATAGTGTTCTTAAAAAACCGTAAATACATATTATAGTTTGTAGTTTCTAGCGTTGTGGCGATCACACAAAAATATTACGGTTAATATACTTATTACAATACATTGTGCCCTTGTTGGGATCAGAAACACAAAATTACTGAATAATTAAACAAATAGATATAGGTACCTGTATAACAAAATAATACTTTTTTTTAATGTAATCAAATACTTGTAGACAAATACTGGATTTTACTCATTGCGGGTTAATCATTTTAAAGGATTAATTGTATCTCAATAGGGACGAAGACATAATTTTTTTTTTTGGAAACAGAATATGGTAGTCGAGGCGTTTACGGGACTTATGATTTATCATTGGTTGGGTTAAGCGATCACTTGTTAACAACAATCTCCATTCTGCCCTTCTTACGACCACCACGTCGACAAAATTTTTGGAACTTGTGTATATGATACAATGTTAAATAACTTCACATTTTTTAGGTCAATCTACACTAGCGCCATCTATTAAAGTGATCGCTTAACCCGACCAATGACAGGTCATAAGTCCTGTAAACGCCTCAACTACCATATTCTGTTTCCAAAAAAAAATTACATTTTCGTCTCTATTGAGATACAATTTCAATCCTTCAACAGGAATACAAAATAACTTAATAATTAAACAAATAGATATAATAATAAAAAATACATTGTATCCTTGGTAGGATCAGGAATACAAAATAACTAAATAATTAAACAAATAGATGTACAACAAAATAATCTAGAGAAAAGACGTGGAAAATATGGTAAAAGCAAATCAATCGATGCTCAAAAATCAGCTTTACTTAAAGATGAAACAATGGACGATGAACAATACACGAAGAATTCATTAAGAATAACCTCTACACAAAAGTGGTTTGTCAGAATAGTATCTGGCAGCCGATAATATAAACTTATCTCCTTAGAAAAGGTGATACTTGTCCTTGCAGATAGTGTATGATAAGCTAGTTCTGTAAGAATAGTCTATCTCTCTCATATCTTATCATTGTGGTAGATTGTTTAGCCGACTTTATGTCGTTTCCAAGGGCACTGGGTGTTATAGATGTAGCTATAATAACACCACTTTTCTTGCTTTGTATTTTTAATATATTTTGATCATTTCAATTAACCAGAAGACACTTTATTGTCTTATTGGTTTTTGTACATATTGAGCAATGTGTTAGTGTTCATGGTGGTGTTCTTCTACCGACCCTTATGTATGGAAGCGAAGCATGGAACTGGCAAAAGAAGGATGAAAGTAGAATAAATGCAGTAGAAATGAGATCTCTTAGACGAATGTGTGCATACTCTGTGTATGATAGAGTGACGATTGAAAATATAAGAAGTGAATGCGGTGCGAATGGTGGTGTCATGAACAAAATAATGAAAGGATCATTAAGATGGTTTGGACATATTGGAAGAATGAATGAAAAAAGAATGTTATTAAAAATATATGTTAATGATGTAAATGGAACCAGAAATAGAGGAAGTGCATGACACAATGTATGAATGTTGAGGAAGCGAGAGAAATATGTCAGGAAAGAAAAGTGTGGCAGTCCATTCTTTCTGCCTACCCCTTCGGAGAGACGGCGTGATGGTTAGTTAGTTAGTTAGTTAGCAATGTGATTTTTTTTTATAGTAACCAACATTAATATTTTAAACTACCGATTTTTTTTTTTTTTTAACCGATATTCACCTAGATTTTTTAATTTATTATATTAATATTTGGAACTTTCATGATAACGCATAAGGAGACAGCAGACGAGGATGCCGTGATCATGACCTCAGCAGTGCAGAAGTGAAGCACGACAATAACAATGGGCACCTCGTGGGCGGCAATAAGGAAACATCTTCTCACTCGTTTATCACCAAACTCCGCATCGATGTTCCTACATTACTACACTTACATACTATTAAAAGGTCATCCAAAGATCACCGAATCTTCCCAAATAATTCATCTCGTCCACGGTCATGCGGTGATTAATTTTATGTAAATATTCGCATTTGGCATTTGCAAGGATATGAAGCGGATAATTGTGTAATTCAACACCTTTTTTTAATTATAACCTTAAATAAATAAAAACGCTAATAATAATGAACTTCTCGGGTTAATTTTGTAACTTATATCATGTGACGTTACCATCTGATATCACGTTTTATTTACTGCTAAGAAATCAGATTTTTTACAAGTAAAATAACGGAAAACTTTTACGGTGACGTCATGTTTTCTTCTACATGTTACACATGAATATATTTAATTTCATAAAAACGTAACATCTTCATTTCATTAGTCATATTAATAAATAATGTTTTCATCTTGCTACCCAATATTCCTCTTGACGGTTCAAATAATCATCAAAGTAAAAAAAAAATATTGATTTTACGTTTTTTCATATATTTTTGGGAATTTTAATTTGGAAATGCTATAATGCAGCGTAATTTTAAATGATTCATGTATATAATTTTCAATCCAAAATATTTTATTAACAATTCCATACTGGTTCAGTCTGACGATACCGGTGGATGTCTAAAAAAAACAACCTTTTTTATTACTTTACCTGTATAAGCACATAACTAACAAACTAACCATCTCTCCGTAGTGGTAGGCAGACCGCCACACTGTTCTATCCTGATGTAATTATCTAGATTCTTCAACATTCACACTTCATGTCATGCACGTAGGTCGATTTCTCTGACTCCTCACATGGCCAACATTGAATATTTGATTTGTTTTCCTCTGTCTAGTTAAAAAATACATTTTGAATTGATTTACTTACACAATAACTGTTAATGAATAAATTTTGTTTTTTGTATCACAATTGTATTTTATTTTACGCGACAGCTGTTTCATCAACCAATGTTGACATCATCAGGTGTTACACTGATATATCAAATGTCAAATTTTCGTGATATTTCGAAAAATGTATCGGCGGTCCATTATTTCGATTTGAAAATTCACGAAAATTTGACATTTGATATATTATTGTAACACCTGATGATGTCAACATTGGTTGATGAAACAGCTGTCGCGTAAAATAAAATACAATTGTAATACAAAAAACAAAGTGTATTCATTAACAGTTTAAAATGTTAAGGTATCATAGTGTTTCGGCCAAAACAATGGACATAACAAATATCAAATTATATATATTTACCATAATAGGATAACAAATTATTTTAGGCCTCTACTTCTAGTTATTTAAAGTGATGCATTACCGCATATGAATACCTCGGAAATGGATTTAAGACGTGATGCAAGATAGGAGACAAGCGTCCTCGACTCGCCTCTGTATATCCTATATCCTGAACGGCATATGCGCACAGTTCTTAAGCCGTAGTCTGGAACAGGGGTTTCCAACATTATGACTTTTCTAATGCTAGCATTTCTTAGCTTTTAACTTTGAAAGAAAACGAAACTAATCACGCTACGGATGGATAAACATATAAAAACGAAAATATATGTTCATTCTAACGTTAATGATGTAAATGGGGTACGGAGTCGAGGCAGACCGAGGAAAACATGTGGAGGAAGCTAGAGAGGTTTGCCAGGATAGAGTAGTGTGGCGGTCCATTCTCTCTGCCTACCCCTGCAGGGAAACGGCGTGACGGTTTGTTTGTTTGTTTGTTTTTCTAACGATAATAAGACCTTAAATCTAATTCATAAACCATAGCTGATTCTCCAAATAACAGAACCGAGGAAATTTATTTTGCTATGTTGACATCCTCCTCTATAATTCTTTACACATCGTGCTCGATTATTTTTAATATACCAAAAACAGATTAAAACTGATCATCATTGTTAACTGATCATCGAAAACACACCTATTGAGCAAGTCATGCAATTCACTTACTTAGGCATAGAAATCGGTAGCTACAGTTACCTATATGACGAGGTGTGAGCACAAACCAACAAAGCGACAGCCGTGGCTGCTTGCGCGACACCATATGGAGGAACAGATACATGCTAACCGAAAGTAATGTCAAGATATACAAGGCATACGTTCGCCCCATCATGACGTATGGAATAGAGGTCAGAGCCGATTACCAATTGAACAAAGAACCTTCTTAGAGTAGCAGAAATGCGAACTCTACGCTCCATCGCAGGCAAAAAACCCTCAGAGATCGGATTAGAAATGAAACGATAAGGTCTGTCTGTGGTGTTGAGGACATAGTGAGATGGGGAAGAAGCAGGAGGCGCTTTTGGAGTGTCCATGTGAACCGCATGGAGAATACAAGAATCGCAAATATTGTTAAAGATGAAAACCCAAGCAGCAAAAGATTACCAGGAAGGCCGCCAAAGAGATGGAGATATGGCTGGACATCATCATCCCAGGACAGCCCACCGTCACAAACAGGTCATATGACCTAAACTATAAGGAAGAAGAAGAAAAAGAAAAACAGATTAGAAATGTTGTTGTTTCTCAGTCTCCCGGTAATTAATACTCTAATTTCAAGATTAACAATTATTTTTTTCATCAGTATTTTATCAGTTAGTCTTTTTACTTATCTTTACTATGTAAGTGATACTTTCAATCCTTATTTTTGTTGTTTTCAACCGTTTCCAATCGTTTCTTAAGTATGTATTTAACATTCAATCATTAAAAAATTACCACATTCAACTAACCTTTTATAATATAATTAATAAATATATAAAATGAAAACAACATGCACAACGGAATTATTATTATATTGAACTTAACGCCAACCGCTTTTTCTTGTGTTCAGATTTCGTAAGGGCAGTATAAAAACTATTAATTTTTTTGTACTCTCCTGACGAAACGTACGTACAAGTGAAACCGGTTGGTATCAAGTATAATGACTAGTCCATGGCTTATATACAACATGTGGTTTTTATATTATATATTTACTATAATATATTATGTCTAACCACAAATTAAGTGCTTCAACAATAAACTCATCTTTCATCCTTCCTATACCATTTCGATGCTTCACTTCAAATAAGAACATTGCCTCAATTATTTTATATTATATCTGATAAAATACAAATAAAAAAATATATAATTAACTGGTAATCTAAGCTGTTTCAAATAATTAATTAAGACGATGGCAGCAAGCTGCCGAAGCCGGTCGAACATAAACACAAGTGGAAGCACACTAAATACATATAAATAAAGAAATTTTGTATCAAATTTTTATTTATTTTCATTATCTAAGCCGTTTCTTTGAAAACGCGTTTATTTGCTCATATATTTATTTTTGGCCTCACAATGAGACATTTTCTTACAGCTAAATCGAATACAGAACCTTTTGGTATCGTTTCTTGAGCATATTTATTAATATTTTTATTGATCTATCTAACTGTTTACAGAAAAAGAAAATCAAAAATAATGTTGTGCTAGCCGCAGATTGGATAAGCCCGGCCCAAAGAGTACAGACTCCGCCGCCCACGCCCGCCCTAAACGTCACCAGCTAATCCCGACATTCTTCTGTCAAAAGGTTGTGATAGCAAATAAACTCAACAAATTTATTGACTGCAATACATTAAAGGATCGATGATATACAATATTTCATAAAATATTTCTTCATCTACTTTTTTTTCTTCTTTTAGACATTTGGTCTGTTTCTGTAATCAGGCTGGCCTCTCTTGGGAGGTCGACTCCCAGCTATTCATCCATCTCTTTGACGTTCTTCCGGGGGGACGGTAGCCAACAAGAATCTGATGCACCACAGCGTGTGGGATTCTGGATATATCCATCCTCTGCACGTGCGCATTCCAATATTTTCACTTGTCTACCCCATCTCACGACATCTTCCACCTTGCAGATTCCGCGGATAGCCTAGTTCCTCACCCTAGCGTCCGCATCTCTGCCACCCGCATTTAAGCCTTCGTGTTCTTGTGGTGTCCGCTCTGGTCTCAATGCTGTATGTCAGTATAGGCCTTACGCAGGTTTTATATATTCTGATCTTACTGTCAGTTCTCGTATACTTGTTCTTCCATATGATCTCCCAGAGACAACCTGGTACCGCCAAAGCCTTGTTGACTTGTCGCATTATTTCACTGACAAGATTATTTTGACTGAGCAGATCCACTCCCAGATGTCTAAACTTCACAACCTGTTCCTGCATTCTGTCATTTATAGATAACGTGCATTCTAAGGGTTATTTTGAGAATGTCATGGTTTTACATGATCCTGTACAAATATATGTATTATATTTTTGATAAACTCAAGACGTTAACACTGGAGAATTTCTCATTTTTCTCGATGTGATTCGAGGGTTTTACACCTTATATCGTATCAGTTTATACAATTCTACAGGCGATGAAGGTGTAAAATCTTCGGATCATTTCGAGGAAAATAAACTAAAAACTAACAAAACAGTATTCTCATTCATATATAATAAAATTCTTTAACAAATTAAATAACTACAAAAGTCCGAATCGTCCAGCTGACAAAATGTGCACGATCTAAAATAGCATTATGTATTATGTTATTTTTATTTTGTTATTGTATTTTATTTTATATCATTGTATTTTATATTATTTGTTTTAGATTTATTTTGTGGACGTTGGACGATCGAAGTGTGTCGATATATTGATGGCGACGAGGTTCGCAACCCATCACACCGCGTCTCCCACGGGGCGAACAGAGAAGGATGGAGTGCCGCATCGGTTAAAGTGAGGCAGTCGATTCTTTCTGCCTACCCTTTCGGGGAGACGGGGTGATGATTCGGATACAATTCATTTAGTTAAAATTCGTCAATTAAATTTCTTATTTAAATTATTTAATTTTGTTAATTTTATAGATTGATTTTAAACATAAACATCTACATATTCTGAAAATTAACAAAAATTTTACTTTAATATACAATATATTTAGTTATATTTAATACAAAAGAAAAAACTTTTTATATAATTCACATTAAACATCTGCCAACAAATTTTAATTAATATAAATGTATGCATTAGATGAAACAGTTTAAAATTATAAAGATTATAAACTTAACAAAAAATGTACCTCATAAATTTTTCAGAATACTTTTCAGAAAGGTTGTCTTTAAATTTTAGATTTTTTTTTAATTATTTAGTTTGTTAATTGATAAAATGTTTGTTTTTGCAAGAATGTTTTACATAAGTAATTAAATAATGAATCGTTTCCAAAAACAGTTTTTACATTATATTTGATGATCACTAGTCCAAAATTACAGACTGCATCTTCCGAAATGAACTGGTTTCTTGACGCACTAATACACGTCTTGCTGAATCTTTTTTTATTTTTTTTTAAAAAGATCCTTTGGACAAATTTTTATTGAATGTCAAACAACTTGCACCGAGTAACTAAGTGTTAAATCTTATCCCTTAAATATCACTCTTGAACCAGAAAAACCGGTTATAGTTCAGATGACAGAACACTTGATAGGCAGCTGTTGGCACTTCCTCGAAGCATTCAAAAGATTTTGGTATATTTATCGCGTAATACTACATTAATATGTTACATGTAAGCTCAAAATATTCGCTTATTTACACATTGAAATCTTAATCAAGTAGGCATACAAACTGATACATATTAAGTTATTAAATGTAATAATTATCAGTTTGTATGCTTGGTTGATTAAGGTTGTAGAAATATCTACGGATTTCATTTATTATTTAACGCCGCCATTATATCCTTTCCTACCGTTAGATATTTATCCATAAGGGCGTGCAGAGAGGATTCAATGTCAATTTATTCTGATTCAACCCTGGACTCCACATTCATAATAATTATAATAACACCGTTGATCTTCGGAATCTGTTCAAAAATCGTCTTTTCTTGTATTTAAGAACTGGTACGGTACTTACAGTACGGCGTGTCGGACTCTTAAAAAGGTTCATGACGAAAGGCTTCACAAGACCGAAATAAGAATGATCAGATGGGCTGAAGACGTAACCAGATTGTATAAAGTCCGTAAAAGCATTTCCAAGTAAAGTTGAAGCCGGGTTGAGATTATCTGGCCACGTCATGCGTCGAAAAGATGACCACACTGTAAAATCTGCCCTTCGAATACCAACGGTCCAGAGGGGTAGCAGACATACGTAGTACGTTTGGCAACATGGATATAGTGTATCGAGGCCAGTTTCAAGAAATGTGGTCTTAACAGAGAACAAACCCAAGACAGCATCCTGGTGATATCGTATTCGGAGATTCGACCCCACTTGTGTGGAAAGTGGAGAACGGCAAAGTTCAATTAGACAAAAACAAGGAAATCGTGTTATTAATACGGATGAATCAATAACCATATAATAAAATTTCGACGTTCCTTTGACTTTACAAATTTTGAAGTTTTCTTCATGTGCATACGTTATCGCCGAAGAGATAAGCAGAGAAAATAAACGACACATTTCTCTGGTAACTTCTACATTCAAATATCGTGTTATACAGCATATTGATGTATTGACATAGTGACACCTTCATTTTCTTTTACATTAGCTTACACTTGCTTAGAATTCTTTGCAAGTGTCTAAAATCATTTTGTTTTATTTTATTTCAAAACTCTATGTATGTCAGGACAGAGCAGTGTGACAGTTAATCCTCTCTGTCTCGCCCTCCGGAAAAACGAGCGTGATGGTTAGCCAGTAGTTTGTTAACTCCATAAATATTTATCATTAATGAAAAAAAAAATTATCTAGAAGCTTTTTTACATTTTATAAGAGTGATTACCGTCTTGTTAAAACATAATCAAATATCTTTTCGTAATAATAGCATTTCTGCAATTATATTTTCTTATTCTATTCTACAATTAATTATGTTAATTTTTTCATTTGTTTGTTTCACCTCTAAAACATAGTAAATCAAGCATACCTTGAATATAAATAATAAAATATATAATAGTATCAATATGCTATTACGATAATAAATATTCCGTTGTAGTATTATGATTTAACAGTTATAATGATATCTTTATTTAAACGGCTTTATAAATACAAATACGTTAACAATCAGCGGGACGCCGGATAGATGTGAAGGAACAACATAATTATTCAGCCGACTAGACTGAATAAATCCAGACAATAGGATTGCGTTGCATTGCACACACTAAGCTGGAGGTTTGATTTTCACAAATCATCGCCGACGCAATCTCGGCTCACCTTCATGTACAGGACAATTTATAAATTGTTTCTCGCATATTCAATGGAACGTGATATGTGATATACGTATGATAAGGGTTATTTTTAACACTAAGCAAAGGCTGTGGAAAAGAAAATCAGAATCGGATATAATTCATTTTTCACTATTTATTCAGAAAGAGCAAGAAAGAGCACCAATCTCTAAGTTTTGTAATATATATTTTTCATAAATTTTATTCTCAAACAGCGTGAATTTTCAAAAATATACTATTAATATTAATATGCCATTTTTACACTGTTTTTCCAGTATACGTGATTCATATAAATGTATGTAAAAAAAATTATGAAATAATTAATGGCGGTATCTTAAATTTAAAAAAAAAACATTAAAAAACATTTTATACACGTATGTATTTTGTTGTCTTACTTTTTTTTAATATTGTTGTCTTACTTTTTTAGTTAATTGGTATTGTGTAAATTTGGCTTGGCATCCCATTGTGTTTGCGTAAATTAAATGTATGTCCCGGATGGACGGGGTCAGGCCTAGAAAGTGTACGAGCGAGGCTGACGAAAGGGTGCCTCTGCGCCCTATAACAGCCTCGGGTATGTGGTAGGAACCCTTCAGTGTTCCTCATTAAAAAATATATTGTTATTTACTTTACTTATTTTGTTTTTTTTATCTCAATTTTAAAACAAAATTAATCTAATTTTCTTATTAAACTATAACTAATTATATTGTTAAAAACAAAACTAATAATTAAACACTTTGTATTTAACCACGATATGGATATTGTATTTTATGGCTACGAGTTTCGCTTGATCTCAAGCTTCATCAGGGCAATATAAGAATTAAGCTTGGGTAAAGTGTTTTGTTATTTTTTGTTAAGGTAATATTTTTTTCAGTTTGTTATTTGTCCATGTACTAGATTGATAAAGGTAAAGCTCATTTTGCAAATAAATGCCCATACTGTAAATGTTCATTATTTATTAAATTTTTAACCTAACCTCTATGCTGTTTCTTTGCCCCTTTTCATTGCAAAGATAACTTCGAGATAAGTTTTTTTTAAGCATGAACAATCAAAGTTTCAATTCGAGGGTTGTGGGTTTGAGTTCCATTACCAAAATTAAGACTTTATTTTAATAATCTAATATGAATTGACGTGTAATCAATGCGTCGTCAGTCGTCGTTTTGAATTAAATCATTTAATATTATAGTTGTTTCAATCTTATTTACAATTTCCGAATTAACATTCTTCGAACTTTGAAGTCCCTTATTACTTGAATTTCTAATGGAATAATGGAATGTTTTTTTAATTAATTCGTTAAATCTATTGTGATCACATGTTTGCTTCCGGGTTATGTTAGTTGACCTTTCGAGGGACTGGGAGGTTTCTTATCCACAAACTAGATCCACAGTTACCCAGTTCATACTAACCCACGCGTCTTGGGTTCATGTCCACTGCATTGTGTATAAATGTAATAATATTCAGAACATGTCTAGCCTCTGACAATTGAGAAATTGCGACGACGCATCGCTTCGGTCATATTAATGTTGTCACATCTCCATAACTGCACGTTATTCGAGTATGCGTTTTTCACATCACCACAAAGTTAACAGACGTTAAGTAAAGCTATCGTAAGAGAAATACAAAGCATGAGGCCTTGCCATTGACACGGAAAATAAGAAGATGCTAAGAAAAATTAAGTAAATTTTTTGTCTTCAGTTTGTTCAAAAATCTATAAATCTAAGATCTTATAAATTTAATCACCCTATATTCCATTTATACATTATTTACATCGTTCTTCCGAAGGTAAATGTAAACTAGGAATATTTATTTCATAATATTGAAAACCGCCGTTTTCTAGAAGTTTTAGTATATTCAAATCGTTAATTGAAATTTCTTAGTATAAGATTATTTAAATGATGAAAATAATTATAGTAATAATTATAATTGTAGTGAAATGTTTCGCATTGCTCTAGTATTATCAAATGTAATGTGGGTATACTAGATACATAGTTAAATATATCAAAATCAAATGTACTCGAGTAACCTTTGGAAATTAATATACCAATTGGTTGTTTGCAATAACACTCCGTTTGCTCTTCATTGTTTCGTCTGAATATTCCTTTATTTTTAATTAATTCAATATTTCTTCATTCTATCAATAATTGATATGACATAAGCATTATAAAGAACAAATATGTTTTATTAAAAATGGAACAGTGTTCAATTTTAAAATTACATCTTACTATGAATTAAGATTATTTTTTCAACACGCTTGGCAACAAAACATGCTGTTTATTGTTTAAATTTTCAGTATGGTAAGCAAAAATTGTCAACCGTAAAAAAATCGACATATAATGTAATTTTCCATATTGTACAATACTTAACCGTCAAAGCATTATCTTAAATAATCAATTCTATGGGTACTTAACTAAATGACATGCTTACTATTCAATACTCCAGATAAAATGAAATTTAGAAGTGCTTCAGAACTAAATGTCCTGTTGTGCAACGGGCAGTCTTTTAGTATGTACAATACAATGGACTAAATGGGCGCCCTCTGTCCCCCGCTGGTTACCTGCGGGCGTAGGGCATTATTTTCATTATTGCCTTCGTAATAATTCGAAAGCGATCCTCGCGAAAGTCGGCGGCGATAAAATCGACTTAAATCCAGCGAGTGAGCCGTTGTTGGATGCAATTTATCGTCGGGTTTACTTCCAGAATCCTGATGTATCTCCATTGACGTAACGAGAAATTTATGGACTTCTGACCAGACAACCAAAGATTGTTCTTTATTGGATATCCTAATAGCGCAGTGGATACTTTAACGAGGGGAGTCTGGATGGATCCATTCTCTTCACGTATGCATACCATATATATTTTTTTAAAAATTATTAATTCGTGATAAATTGAAAGCATAAAAACTAAGAGTTTTTTTAACAAAATAATTAACTAACTAACCATCACGCCGACTCCCAGGAGAGGTTAATAATGGGTCGCCATATTGTGCTATCCTGGCATACTTATCTTGCTTCTTCTACATTCATACATCCTGTCATTAAAATTTAAGGAATCAAAACACCAATTTACTCATATACCAATAGATTTTTTTTATGTATGAAGCACTCATATTGTGGTGGGACATTTTAAACTATAAATATATCCTCGATAAATCAACTATCAATCACGAAATTGTAATTATACATGACGCCTACCGATTTCGCTTTTAACTTCATCTGGACATTTAAAAAAAAATTCTCTAAAAACAAATTATTTTATTAATTAATACAATTAAAATATCTGTTTTCTAGAAGTTTTAAAATATAATATTTTATGTGAATGACATGTTTGGCCCCTCTAAGGCATTATCAAATGCTCATTAGAAAAAAAGACATTTCATTTCGTATAATTTTTTTAATCTGGATTTTTACCTCATTGTTCAATAAAAAAACAATATACAGTATTTTAAATTTATCCGGACGAAACTTGGGTACAAGCTATACTGGTTGGCGTCAAATGTTCATTATATTTTAAATTGTATATTTATTATTTTCCCATTATTTTAAATAAAAAATAAGGTCATTAATTTAAAGAGAGACAACCTTAATGCCGAATACCTTAATTGCGCTAGGGAACAGTTATTTGAAATTAAGATTAAAGTTTTAATTTCTGAATTCTAACTATTATATAAGGACAGTGTTACGCCTTTGGGATTCTTGCCATTGTAAAATGAGATACTTAAGAAGAGACTCCTCACTGCCTTTTATTTCAAATAAAAACCATTATGTAAGATTCTGTTCTCAGTTGATTGACACATTCCATTCAGAAGACGATAAAAATAAATTTGGGCCCTAATGAAAGGTTTGTTATCATCCTGGACTGGCAAAAAGAACCGCACACAATAAGGATCAGATGACTCGAAATAAACGGATCTTTTGTATGTACAAGTACCTTCATATACATACTTATTTAATGTTCATTATTTTAAATGATTTGAACATATACAAGTATGTGATACATATGCTCTGACACGTAACTTTATATGTTTGATGATGAAAATACTTAATTTAGTATTTCACTGGAAGGGTAAGCAGATAAAAAAAAACACCACACTACTTTATCCTGACACATCTCTACATTTCTACATAGCGAGTCTTACAAGCACGTCGACTCTTTCGAGATCGGCCGACCTTTAAAATTTAATAAAATTGGTCATGCTATGTTTTCCTCGGTATTCTTCGTCTCCGAAATTCATTCACATCGTTAACATATAATTTCAAAACAATCCTTCCATAATTTCGTTTTTAAGACTTTCTTCTGCTCTACATTCTTTCCTGATATTAGATTGCCAGCATTCGAAATTCTAATATACATTTACTACAGATAATCTAAAGGATATTATCTCACTAACTAACCATCACGCCCTCTCCCGAAGGGGTGGGCAGAAAGAATGGACTACCACACTTTTCTTTCCTGACATTTTCTCTCGCTTCCTCAACATTCATACATCGTGTCATGCACGCGCGTCGATTTCTCTGACTCCTCACATGGCCAATATTCAATATTTTATTTATTTGATCGTGCCACGTTTTCCTCGTTCTCCTCTATTTCTGGTTCCATTCAGGATCTTATCTCTACCGCTTTTATTCTCCTTTCATCCTTCTTCTACCACTACTTTAATTTGCTTACATATATTTGGGTTGGGACAGAACTCTATTTTGAATGGTATGTTTTACTTAAATTAATAAATTTAAAGTATGGTCTAATTCCCTCAATCATTTAAATACCGAATCTCCTATTCCGGTACTACGTTTATGCTATAATGATTTTATTGTTTAATTTTATTCACAAAGAAAGAGATAAAAATAAAAACAGCAAGCATATACGAGTAATATTAATTGGAATAGATTACATTGAAATAGAATATATAATATAAGAAAGAAAATCAATAGATAAATCTTAATCATATGAATTATGCTTACTTAGTAACTGAAATCAGATGTGGATAAAATAATTTATTGCAAGCTATAACTTAACGTATTTGAGCAGCGCCAAGTATTGTAGATGAACTCGGTATGAGGAATGATACCATTTTTCAATTTTATCTAATCCTCGCAAATCCTCTGCTAATCTGGCGTTAAATTTGCAGCTCAGCTGCAGTAGTTCATGTTATGCGCATAGAAAATCAGATCGAATTATTTTATTCAATAATAAAATTTAGTACTTGGACTTGGACTTGGATCTTCTGGCTTACAGAGGTTCAGCTCTAATGGCTATTGCTCTTACGTCTGGAATTGTTGGAATGTGATTTGGTAGTTATATTATAATGGGGCTAAATGTATGGCCCGGAGTGTCCCTCCGAAAGAGGGCGAGGGGGGATTTAGGGTTTATGATAAAGTCCTACATTATTGTCAAGGAATGGAAGACCAGTTAGGGTTGGGATTATATTAATAAAAAAAGTCTGTTCCCGGGGGGAAGATAAGAGGAGCAGTGCATATTGTTATTGTTATTGTAAAATTTCTTCATCTTTTTTTTTAATAGATTTGACGATCTGTGGCACAGAAATCATATCTCCTGGGATGATGTCCCTCCATCTCTTAGGTGGTTTTCAATGTGAACGATGTCCACAAACGATTACGTAAGGGGCTTTATATGCGAGTCTGTCACTATTCATTCTGGCTACGTGGTTCTTCCAGTATCTTCTTTTGGATGTACTCCACCGAACGATGTCCTCTATTTCGCAAGTTTTTCTTATGACTGCGTTACGAACACGATCTCGGAGAGTTTTACCAGTAATGGATCTTAGGACATTCATCTCAAATATTCCATCGCAGACCCTTGGTTAGTACAGTGTCAGCCCGCGTCGAAAAATAACAAAACATAAATAATTTAGAACTTGTCACACGAGTGTTATCGTGGATATAATGTAATTAAATATAATCTACATAAATTGGATATAAATTATAAAATATTGATAGAAAGTCATTTTGTCATTTCACTAAATCTCTACCTATGTAAAGAGATTGACGGATATTATATTTGTAAATTTATTAATTTCTATTATATAATATTGTGTCTTGAACAATGATGAAAAACTCCATATAAAATAATTAATACGAATGAAAACGACTGTTTTATAGAAGTCTTATTATTATTTACGGGAACGACATGTTTCGGCTTTCTTAGGCATTATTAAATATTGACATTTGAAAGTCTTAGAGAGACAATCGCCAATATTAAATTGAAATACTTAAAATGGAGTTTACGGTAATTATGGTATTGTTAATAAATAATTATCGTGAACAAAATAACAATGCGAATGAGTCAAGGAATACTGATGAAAACTTGTTATGACCAAATTAATTAGTAGCAGGGCGGTCTATTCCTTCTAACTACCCCTCCGGAGAAGCGGCGTTATGGTTTGTTGTTGTTGAATAAAAGTTTTAACTTATTTTGAGTCTAGAATCAGATAAAGGCTTGTTTATTTTGTGGGCGTCTCCCGCGGGGGCAAAACGAGCAGGATGGAGTGCCGCATCGGTTATAGTGTGGCAGTCCATTCATTCAGCCTACCCCTTTGGAGATACGGCGTGATGGTTAGTTAGTTAGTTAGTTAAGAACTTATTTGCTGTACATATTTTGATGATACATCGCTCAGCTGACTAACAATTTCAATCTGTTCCAAATAACTTATTGTTACTTATTCAGCGTTGGATAAACCTCGACTCACGAAATCATTTAAAGTTTATTCTCTAATCCTCTATTTATGGATGCATTCAACACGATGCGAGTGTGACATAATTACACGGAGTTACACAGCTAAACCGATTAAGTTATACAACATTTAACCCGCCGTATTGTAACTTCAAATATTCAATTTTGATTGGAGCTTTTATGATTAGACACCGTAATAACGATTACATTAATATCGCCTTTAGAAGAAAGCTCGAACGAGTTATTAAATCAAATGTAATAACAGAAGCTTTTTAATCCTTTTCAATGAGTAAATACTGAACAAAACAGCCCAACTCATATAATTCGGCTTTAGGTTTGGAACGATTATTTAATGTGATCACGCATGATTAAATAATAATGCAATTACTTGTCTTGTCTACCAATGTCAACCATTATTATTCAATCAGAAAATCATAACTTGTTGAATAATTTTTATAAACTATTAATATTGCATCCTTAACGTTAGTTATATACAGTCTGATACAATGCACATTAATAATTAATATTAAAATTGTTATAAAATGTAAAATGAGCTCGCTAGATTGTTTGTAAAACCTGAAGACGCCATCATAGGTTGGCGAAACAGCTCTCGCGACAAACTTATATAAATAAATCGGGATACGTAACACAAGTGTTTTAAACTTAAACATTTTAGAACATTGAAGTATCATAGTGTTTAGGAATAAATAATTTACTAGGTATAAAATACGAGTATATTATTTTTTATTATTATTCCTGTGAATATGAAATTATGTCTTTGTGTTAATAATTTTTTTTTATAAATTCAGCAAGAAGCATTGTTATTCATAAAATTTAACTAAATTATGGGATCATCTTCGTTTAGTTATAATAAGATACCTTTATTAACCAAGTATTATTGATATTTTCTTGTACTTAGGAAATTGAAAATAACTTTGTTTAATCCACTAATTTTTAAAAAATATTAAAAAAACACCACATGTTTCGGAGGATACCACCATCTTATGGAGGTATCCTCCGAAACTTTTAATAATTAGTGGATTAAACAAAGTTATTTTCAATTTTCTAAGTATATTACTATGGAATTCCACAGTGTTATTACCTTAGTGTTCAATAAGTTGATATTTTCTTTTTAAATCAACATTTCTGACAAATAAATTAAGATAAATTTGTGTGAAATATGCAAGAATTGTTTTATTGTTAATGGTGTATTATCAATAAAGCTTATTTTATCACAAGAAAATTACTTAATAAGGGTAGTAAGCAAAGTTAATAAAAAAAATACTAAATCAGATACCATTAATCAAATAAAATATATGTGAAAACACATAGTTTAACTATGTAAGTACACGTCCCTTCACAAATATTATAACACACAAGTTGTTATCAAACAAACAATCCAATTGTAACAAAAACGAAATTATGTCCAACAAAATATTGACATTGTATAATCATGAGAAACTACGTAAATTCAAATAAACATTTGCTAGTAATGAATCTATGTATGTTTCTGTTATATGCTGCTTTGATTGCCTTATTGGAGGTTTCATCACTCGGTGAGTTGGCAGGAATTGAGGATTTAGGATTGCGTGTTCCTTTCGTTGTTTCCCCACCCAGCGGGGGAAGCGGTCCCAAGTGATACTGTGTGCAATGGAAACATTGTTACATCTTTGTTGTATCATCAAGCCTACCTTCATGAAAGTAATAAACTGTGAAGCAATCCTAAGAAAGTTGAGAAATCTTTGTGTTAAAAACAAGAATTCCGAGTATAGTATTATTTTTCGGTTGTTACTTTTTGTCACGATAAACTATCTAACTAACTAACCATTACGCCGTCTCCCCGAAAGGGTAGGCAGAAAGAATGAACTGTCACACTTTTACTGATGCGGCACTCCATCCTTCTCTTTTCGCCCCGCGGGAGACGCGGTGTGATGGGTTGCGAACCTCATCGCCACCAATAGGCATCTCCCGCGCACACTTTGATCGTCCAACACCCACAAAATAAATCTAAAACTAGTAATATAAAATACAATGATATAAAATAAAATAACACAATAATAATAATTTAACACAAAATATTCTTTTTAGATGGTGCACATATTGTCTATTTAATTTATGCTCCACGAATCCACCGTTTTTTTTTTAATTTAGCACATAATGTAAACACGAAATGTTTTTTTTCGATGTTGCACATGTTTACATGGACGATCCGGACTTTTGTGTTTATTTAATTTATATTACACATATCCACCGTTTTTTAAAATTAGTTGTAATTAGGCACTTAACCAGCAAGAACTTTAAAATAATATTGAAGAAATTATTCAAATTGTCATTGGAACAAATGAAAAAATTATTTTTACACCTGTCAAATTCTTTATAAAAACGATAAAACGATAATAAAATAAAAATTCAGATTTCACATAAAAGAAAATTTCGATGTTTTTTTTAATAACCTTAGGACATGAGTATGAGAAACAACACTGCTAAACTTGTTAATTTTTATAAAGACTTTAAAATTATTAAAACCTGGTAGCGACTCTAAAATGGTAATGGGCAGGTCACGTAGACAGAAGCTCGGACGAAAAATGGACAAAAGGACTGATACAACTATGGTGGAAAGATGATCTGAACAGACGTGTCGGAATAACCTGGATACAGTCTGCACAAGACAGATTGACATGGAAGCAAATGGAGGAGGCCTTTGTCCATCAGTGGACGGGAATAGGCTGAGGAAGAAGAAGGAGAAGATATAGATTAATGTTTTTTTTAAGTTGATTTGCCTCGATTTAATTACATCGATATATTTCGAAAGTTGTGTATTAGTAATAAATACGAACATATGAGTAATTAATCTTGACCAATGATGTAAAACTCCATATTAAATATTGAATTGTATAATAATTAAAACGAATGAAAACGTCTGTTTTCTAGAAGTTTTATCATAGTAAATGGGGATGATATGTTTCGCCTATGGTATTTGTCATCACATTCGATTACAATAAAACTTCTATAAAACGGACGTTTTCATTAGTATAAATTTGAAGCTTTACATCAATGTTCAAGAAATAATATATAGGTACTTTCATCTTCAAAAGAACGATTGACACAAATCAAATTAATAATTTTCGAACAGTAAGAACCATAGCAATAGCGCTGATAATTTAAATTAAACCAAATCTGATGGTGGTCCAGAGGACGATACGCTTATCTCCTAACCCAAGCGACCTGGTTCAATCCTGGAAACGACCCGTTTTTTTTTTTAAAAAAAAAAGAGATTATAATATGGTATTAATGAATAAAACAATAGAATAAGATTGAAGAAAGTGTGGTACGATCAAAGCGATAAAAAAATGGATATAGGCCACGTGGAGTCGATGTGCGAATATAATGATTTATAAATGTTGAAAAAACCGTGTGGTGGTCCATCCTTTCTTCCTACCCATTCTTTACGTGAATAAGATATTTAAAATAATACAAGACAAAATAATGTATAAAATGTTCATATTTTATTATAATATTTAAAGAATTATGTTTTATGAAGGATTCTTCATACATACCGAGGTAAATAAATTAAAAAGTCCAAAAAAATGTTTTGCAAAAAATACGCCATGGCAGAACTCGTAAATACGAGTATAACAATATAATGGTTGATATAAACAATAAAATATTGAATAATGTTGAAAGTAACGGGAAACTACCACATAAAATCCCAAATGTTACACTTAGCTGTAAACCAATCCCTTAGATTGAAACTGGCCAAGAATAGAAATTTTAAGAGTACTAAATAAAATTTTATTTATTGTTTCTTGAACAATGATGTAAAACTCCATATTAAATAATTAATACAAATGAAAACGTAGTTTTCTAGAAGTTTTATTATATTTTATGGGAATGACATGTTTCGCCCTTCTAAGGCATTATCAAATGTGACATTTGATAATGTCTTAGAAGGGCGAAACATGTCATTCCCAAAAAATATAATAAAACTTTTTGAAAACTGACGTTTTCATTCGTATTATATAAAATTTTGTTTGAAAAACAATCGTAAATATATAATATGAAGTCACACTTTTGTTTTCTTTTATGTACTTTTCTCTTTCTTTTCCATCTTTTTAGCTCCAGTACAAAGATTAACGTTATTAACTCATCCTATTAAGAGCCATTCTCTTCGCTTTATAAGAGACTTATAACTAGCATCTCTTAGTCCTTTAGTCAAAGCATGAGGCATAATAGCCAGTCTGAAAGGTCGTAGAAACGTGTATCTTTGTAATATGACGCAGTGTCTAGTTAATAGTACATTATGGCTGGTTGCGTATTCCTTTCTTCAGAACAAGTGTCATTCCTCATTACTTACTATTATCCATTGAGATGGAGATTCTAATGAACAATGCGCCTGGCGACACGCGTGAAGCCGTACTCCATTGACGGCTGCCTCAATACATCTGGGTCAGAATTAGTTTTAAGAAATCAAGAGCCAAAATGTGTGTAAGGTCACTATGACACAAAATCGGACTCATCTTCGGCCTCGATGACATAGCCTCATGTATCACAATATCTTAAATGGATACAAACTACACAAACAATAAATTAAACAAAAAATATTAAACTTTCATTGACGTCATAGATTTTATGGAATACAGAGACAATTACACTTAAGATTTACTTTTAAATTATTTCACTTTCTGTCACGCTTTTTAATAGTAGGTGTAGACAGAGAGGATGGACCAACACACTTAACTATTCTTAAATAAAATTTCAAATCTTCTTTATATTTTAAATAGACATTACGAATATAAATACAATTAAGTTGCCAATTACGACACTAATGAGGCTGAATACTGTCCAATATTTGGAGTATTCTATTCCTTTTGAACATTGCTTTATCAACATGAAAAATATCCATCTCCGAACCGATAATTTTTAGCAGGTTGATTGCTTTCCCCACCAGCATCACCAGGGGCAGGTTGATTCTACACCCTTGGATATTAAACAAGTCTGTACTGACGCTGTCAAAGATAGCTATACGGAACATAAAGATAAATACTCTCCCATAAATTTAGCCCCAGCATAAAACTTACAAAATATACAAAATCACATTTCCAACAATTTTTCCTACAGAGGAATAGCCATTAGAGCTGAACCTCTGTAAGCCAGAAGATCCAAGTCCAAGTATAACATACTTTTCTCAAATCCCTTAACATTCATACAGCGCATAATGCTTGCACTAAGTTTTTTTAGGCTCAACACATGGCGTAGGTACATTTTATTTTAATTGTTTTTCTACCACCATAAGAAATTTATAAACAATATGATGTATTTTTTCATAATATTGTAATTTTCGTCAACAAAACGCTATTGGTTTCAATTAATTATGTATATTTGTCTCAACGTTAAAATAGCACATAAGAAAACCTTTAATCTAAACAAATCAGTTAACTTACTCAACAGACATTAGAAAAGCGTAATTATTTAAGGCATTTATTGAGTACAGAAATCTATTAAGAACAAAGTACTCGTATGTATCATTGGGATAGTATTTTAATTCATAATATTTCTACAATATGAAATTAATAATTTAAACTTAATAAGTTTGCTATAATCAATAAAAAAAACTAACTTACCAACCAAAATGATGAACTGCCACTCTTCTCTTTTCTGACATACTTATCTGGATTCCTCAACATTCATACACGCATGTCGATTTCTCCGACTCCTCGCGTGGCCGACATTCAATATTTGATTTATTTGATCGTGCCACGTTTACTCGATCTTCTTTTGTTTCTTGATCCATGAACATCCTTAACATGTATACTTTTTACCGTTTTGTTCTATTTTTCCATGTGTCAAAACCATCTTAATATTCTTTTCATTATTTTGTTCAGAACACTCATAATGTAATTGCAAACGATCTGGAAATATGTCTGTAATGATTGTAATTTTTATTAAAATAAATTAAATGAAATACTTTAAATAAAACATAAACAATTTAAATACAAAAAACACTTTCATTCGCACCGCATTCACATCTTATATTTTCATACACAGATTTTCTACATATTCGTCTAGGAGATTTATTTCTACCGCATTCATTATTCTTTGGCCAGTTCTATGCTTCGCTTCCATACTAAATTATAAAACAAAGAAATATAGTTATTTTATGATTTCTTGTGTTGTAATTATCTTTAATTTTTAGACAATGATTATGATATTTGAAATTTGCGTTTGATAAATGAATGTAAACTTGAGCATGTTTGAAGATACTCAATCAAGTGATCTTTAATCACACAAAATCGTATTTAAGCATTGTAGACTAAATCATTTTGTTCTTGCGTAATGTATATTCCATTAAGCTTATTACATTACAGTCTGCTTATTAAATAGCTTGCAAATATCCTCCAATTATCTTCGGCTTAATTCGCAATAAATTATCTCTCCTGAAGATGACCCCGCGATCATCCAATGCCCAAATAATGACGACCTCGCGAATGTACCTCCATCCATTAAATCTGCCGTGTGCCAGTTTATTTCGAGTGGACGTAATTTGTTTACGATCAATCGGAAGACAGGCGAAATCTTAAACGACTCTCTAAATCTGTATTAAAATAATTTAGAAACTATCTAACCATCACGCCGTCTCTCCGGAGGGGTAGGCAGATAAATTGGACCTTCACACTCTTCTATCCTGACCAAACTCTCGGAATTCTAATTTCACACACCGTGACACGCAAGCTCGTCGATTGTTCCTATTCCATAACGGCATCTTATCGACTTTTACAGAGCGTTTAAAATATCTTTTTTAAGTCCTTTCAGTGCATAAGTTATTCGCTTGTAATAATTGTCTTATCTTGGTCTTTTCCAGGTCTTTGTCTTTGCCTGGCAAAGACCAAGGTGATGGGTACGGAAAAGCTTGAAATCAACGTGGACGGCAACAGAATTGAGAATGTCCAAGAATATACATACTTGGGACACAATATTCGATTGGGCCGAGATAACCAAAACGTAGAGTTAAAACGAAGAATTGGACTAAGCTGGGCAGCTTTCGGAAACATGAGTTACATCCTTAAAAACCGGAAAATACCGATCAACCTGAAACGAAAGTCTATGAAGCCTGCGTTCTGCCAGTTGGTACTTATGGTCTTAAAACTATTACATTGTCCAAACAAAGTGCCGAGAAACTACGAGTGACCCAAAGAGCCATGGAAAGAGCCATAATAGGAATAAGCCTAAGAGACAGAGTCAGAAACGATACGGTGAGAGAAATAACAAAGGTCACTGACATTATCCACCGGGTGGCGACTCTAAAATGGCAATGGGCAGGTCACGTAGCCAGAAGCTCAGACAAAAAGTGGACAAGAAAACTGCTGTCTTAGAGACCGTGGACGGCAAAGAGAAGTGCAGGACGACCGCAACTACGGTGGAAGAATGATCTGAACAGACACGTGGGAATAACCTGGATGCAGTATATTCAGGGCAGAGTGACATAGAAGCAAATGGAGGAGACCTTTGTCCAGGAGTGGACGGGAATAGACTAAGGAAGAAGAAGAAGAAGAAGAATGAATTCCTATATCAAGTTTCTAACACGCAAAAATTATGTAAATCGAATGTTTTTATATATTTAAGTTTAACATAATTTTTAACTTAAATTTTAAAATCCAATGGACCAATTCGAACCCACACAGTGTTTCAAACAACAAAATGATTTGAGAAAATTTGTATTACAATCACTGGCGAAATATTTAAAACACGTGTACTTGTAGCAGCGTGACAAGGAATCCTCGCACTTGAGAAAAGCGTGTATTAACATGCATCATAAGGACCCTTGCACTGAACAGGAATTGTAAAAGAAACAAAACAGAGAGGAGTCAGCGTCTTCATAATGTGAGACAAACAAATGTGGAATAATTCTTTATTCAAATTCCTACTGCGTCACTTTATTTATCTCTTAAGATGCTTGCCAAGCAGCTTACATCCACATACCACAAGGACGTTTGGCCATGTGTAGAACATATTTATTGAATGTTTCGTCAGAATAAATACTAACTAACTAGCTAACTAAGCATCACGCTGTCTCCCCGAGGGGAATAAAAAAATTGCCTGCCACACTTTTCTTTCTTGAAATATTTCTCTCTCTTCTTCAACATTCATACATCGTATCATGAACGCGCGTCGATTTCTCTGACTCCTCACGTGGCCGACATTCAATATTTGATTAATTTGATCGTGCGACGTTTTTCTCGGTTTTCCTCTATTTCTTGTTCCATTTACATCGTAAAGATATGCTTTTTTACCATTCTTTCTTCATTCATTCTTTCCATGTGTCCAAAACATCTTAATGATCCTTTCATTATTTTGTTCATAACTTCATCATTTATTTTTTATATTTTCATTTGACACTCTATCATACACAGAGTATTTACACATTCGTCTAAGTGATCTCATTTCTACTACATTTATTCTACTTTCATCTTACATTTGCCAGTTCCATGCTTTGCTTCCATACATAAGGGTTGGTATAAAAACAACATTTTAGCGTTTTTCATGGGTTTTTGTTTGCGAGCACAACTTTAAGTGCACCATTCACTTTGTTGCCTGCGCTAACCCTTCTTTCAATATCCCTCTCCACTTGACCATCTTTTGTAAACAAACTACCCAAATACACAAACTCATCTACTTGGTCCAGTTGCGGAATAAAAACAGATGAACTAAGTATATAAACAGGTCTTATTTTATTCAAATCACACCTATTCTGTGCGAAATAATAAGTACGAAAATAAATTTAACCTTTTCGATGCATCGATTAAAAAGATGTTTTTTTTAATATGACACAGAAACGTTTTCTTAGTAGTGAACAATGCCCATCCTGGTGCAGTGTTTCCATAATTAAAGTTACATCGAGTATAACAGTGGTCAAGCAAGATTAATCTCTGTAAAATTTAGTTTTTTTAAACACTTTGTAAAAAATAAACGGTCTTAGTAGTTAAGGTTCGTGAAAAAATATTATTGTAATTTACACATATTTTACTCACTAATATCATAACTAACAAACTTACCAGTAATATATAATACATATAGGGATAATATTTTATATCTGACATCTTTTAAATTTTTATAGTATTGGTACATTGTACCGAAAAAATATGTTTATTCTGAATGTATTATATAATACATAATTTTTTTTTTGTATACAACAGGTCGTTTGAACCCAATAACTGTATACAATTTGTTTTTAGCTATTATATTAATTCTCATGACATGTGATAGGTAGCTTATCTACAGGTATATCTATTTTATTGTCACGTGAATTCTACACCAGACCAATGACAGTGTAACTGTGAATCAAACCCTGTAATCAGTGTGAATCGAACCTAGGACCTTTGGTGTCGAAGTTTTAGATCTTACACTCTACCACGAGTGTCATATGTTTGTAGTTCTTACATATGTATATGCTTTAGAAACTGTACGTACATGTTTTAGAAGCACTACTGCTGAAAATATGTTATTTGCTGACCGCCTTATATTAGATATAACCTTCAGTTCTTATAATTGAAAACCAAATAACACAGCTTCAAAGCATTTGCTCTGCCTTGCTTACAAATAATGATATAGTCTTCTGGAACAACATTTTATGGAAAAATTCATATTCTTTCAGATAACTAAGTATTATAATACATTACCGTAGCTAGTTGATTACTCATTTTGATAGTTATATGCAAATGCAAGTTTACAAGTCACCATATATGATTTGACAAACCGTATACAGATCCAAAAAGGTGTCAGACAGGGAGACACTTTGTCTCCAAAACTGTTCACCAATGTAATGGAAGACATATTTAAGACACTGGACTGGACGAACCACGGATTAAACTTAAACGGAGAATATTTGTCTCACTTGAGATTCGCTGATTACATAATTCTGTTGTTGGAGTCTCCCAAACAACTCCAAGAAATGCTGGAAGCTATATATGAATCATCTCAAAAAATTGGCCGTAAATGAATATGACAAAGATAAAAATATTGACTAACACACAAATATAGAATCGATAATAGAAATGTAGAAGTGGTAGAAGAATATGTGTACCTTGGTCATCTGTTGACTTTTGGAAGAGAGGGTCAAGTCAAGGAGATTGATAGAAGAATACAGCTCGGTTGGTCTGCATTCGGAAGGCTGGGCAACATCTTCAAGTCGGACATGCCATAAAATTTTAAAAAAAATGTGCTTGACCAGTGATAACCTATGGATGCGAGACATGGATGTTAACTAAAGAAGGAATGCACAAAATGAAAGTTGCACAACGGGCCATGGAAAGAACCATGTTGGGTATCTCGCTTAGAGACCATATACCCAACGTGTAGATTAGAAGACGCACCAGGGTCACCGATGTAGGGATACGCATTGCGATGATGAAGTGGCAGTAGGCTTGTCATGTGTGTCGACGGGATGATGGAAGATGGAGCCAGCAGGTTACTGAATGGAGGGCAAGGCTGGGCCGGAGAAGTGACGGGAGACAGCCAACCATGTGGAGCGGTGATATTGTGCGGACGGCGGGAAGGGCCTGGAAAACACTGGCGAGAGACCGAGAGAGATGGCATGGGAGTGGAGAGGCTAGGCGAGTAGTGGATGAAGACAAGCTGACGAAGAATCGATCTAAAATATTATTTACAAAAAATAACCAATTAAATTTCAAAACAGCATTTCAATGGATAAGTTTAAATCTCATAGAAGTCTTGTTTAAAATGTTGTCATAGTCAATCGCATACGTACACAGTCTAATAAATATTATACAATAGTATCGAACGATATTACAGTTGGGGTAGAATTCCAACGTGGTCTTAATAACAAAAGAGGAATATTGAAATATTTTTTTCTTTCATGTACGTTTACGTGTTTACATTAATAAATCAATTCCCTTTTAATTAGTCTAGTTGTATCCCGTTATTATTAGCGAGACCCTTAAAAAATCCACATATTTGTATGCAGGTACCGTTTTCGGGTACCCACCCGTGTGAATAATGCACTTGTTTGCATTTTTTGTTACCATCCTTCGGAGTTACATAAAGCTCTCTGGTCAATGTTTGCGGTCGACGCTTATTGCGAAATAAATTATTTCGGTTACAGATTGCGGCTTCCGCGTTCGGCTTGTTTCACAGCGAAAATTGGTAACAACATCCTTGGCAAGGAACATTAAGGACGCCAAATTCGATTGTGGTGAGTTAACACTTAACTTGGGCAACGGTGATATTGGGGAATCATATCATAATAAATTCAGGAATTATGTTGGAGAAATTAAAATCAATATTAAACTCATTATTTTATATCAATTCATATACTTATTTAAGCTAGCGCCATATATGGGTACGTTTAATGTGAGTCACCGCTACCCTATGAACGAACACGCTGCTGGCGTTACGGTACCGCCCTTGGACAGCTAAGCGCAGGTATCTCACTATAATTCTGCCAACGACGGGTAAACGTGCATAACCCACCACATTTGTACATATTTTACCCTGAAAAGACTGCTACGTTATCGGAAACGTCGGTATAAGAGGATACCAAATACACGGATATTCCCAAATTCCCAGAGAAAATATTGATAAATTTGAAAATGATAACAACCCCCGATTTTTTTGTATTATATAAACAACCTATTATAATAATGTATTTGGCAAAAGCACACATTAAAGACTTTAAAATTCCCAAATGTCAATTTGATAGAATAACTTTTACCAGAACACATTAGTTTGTCAGTTTTAAAGGCAAATCCACAAAACTTTAATGTACCCGCTATTGGAACTTTGTTTCAATTAAATTGATCGCATTATTGGACTCCAAAGTGATTTTATAATTTTATTACGCATTTCCTATTATCATAGACGCTGTAAGATGGAAGTTGCTGAAAGCAAACTGAACAAACTCTAAATATGAATTCACTGATTGATGAATGCATTGATTTAAACATTTAAAATCGTCTTTGACTTTTGACACATAGAAGGCATAAATGAAGAAGGTTAGAAGACAGAAGAATCCTAGTGCATGTATGACTCTCTATGAATGTGAAGAAAGCTTGAAAGATGTGTCAGAAGAGAGTAATGCAGCGGTTCATTCTCTCTGCCTACCTTTCCAGGAAAACGTTTGAAACGTAAAGGTTTGTTCTTGTGTGTGGCGTGTTTCTTCTAGTCAATAAATAAATGAAATTACCATTTTATCAGACACTAAAAAAAGCAAGAATGTAACTATAATACATTAGAATCGCGAATCATGAAATTGATTAATTGAAATCTATCTCTTAATTATCGATCCCAGCATCAATATAACTACAATGTAGAATTCCAGAAACTGACAGTAGAAGATATGAGATTAAATACTATTAGCATAAATAGGGTTAAATTCGTGATAGCGAAGGTCAATTTGGAAAGTTTTCATGTCATTATGCATTATTTTGTGTATCTTTTATTCGTTGATTTATTATTCCAAGATGTTTTAGGTTGGACACTTAATTAGAGAGCGATCTTGTTGCCTACAAAGCAATATCCACCAGCTAACCAGACTTATGTTGTTAATTGTGATTATTCTTCACTGTCATTTTAAATTATGGAGGCATCTCACGTTAAAAAGATAAAGCGGCCCCCCCAAAACACAATTCAAAGATGAGGCGATATTACGAAATATAGCTTGAGTAAGATGTATTTGCTCGAGAAATATGGTTTTTCATCTATCGCGTAATTTCATTCAAATTACACACGTTTACTTTGAACTCAAGTGTTTAAAAAACGAAGACATATTTGAAAAAATAATATGATTATGGCGGTATCACAAATCAATAAGAAAATGCATGTTTTAAATGGTGAGTATGCATAACACTTATGACAACGAAAAGCAAATATTGATCTGATGTCAAGAAAGGTTAATACAAGTACTTTCCACCATTTTTAAAAAGATTTATAAAACTTGAATTAATACAGAGTAATATTTGAGTCGTTATTTTAAATACCAAAGGTTTACAGGAAATCAGATATATTATTGTGCAAATAATGTGTTTGGCAAATTTGTTTATGAATTAATTTTTATTTATTAAATGTTATGACCCATCATGACGTATGGAATAGAGGTTAGAGCCGATACCAATAGAACCTTAGAGTAGCAGAAATGCGAACCCTACGCTCTATCGCAGGCAAAACCCTCTGAGATCGGATCAGAAATGAAACGATAAGGTCTGTCTATGGTGTTTAGGACATAGTAAGATGGAGAAGAAGCAGAAGGCGCTTTTGGAGAGACTTCGTGGACCGCATGGAGAATACGAGAACTGCAAAAATTGTTAAAGATGAAAACCCAAGCAGCAAGAGATTACCAGGAAGGCCGCCAAAGATATTGAGAGATGGCTGAACATCATCATTCTAGGACAGCCCACCGTCACAAACAGATCAAACGACCTAATCTAAGAGGAAGAAGAAGAAGAAAAAATGTTATGAAATAATATCCCTTACACCTATAGACTTTTTTTCACTTAAATTAGAGCATAACTTGAGATTAAGACATTCTATATAATTCCGGCCTAAATATTTCTGAAGTAATGAATTTCTTTCATTTCCGAAGTTGGTGAGAATGAATTCTAATCGTGTAATAAATATACCGTACAGCAACACCATTGAATTAATTTTGGCAGCAAAAAATTGCCGACGCTATTTCTGGTTTCGCCATATACGAGTTCAGCAGCTCGCCTTGCAGATATTTTCCATTGCAGCTATATTACGATTGCAATTTATTTTCGGTGATGCGAAAAAAGCGGAATACTCTTAGTACGGGTGATTGGCCCTTAACAAAGTGACGAAGTTTCACTGCCTTTAGAGTCACGTGTCTGTCTCATAAAAGCAAATGAACACTGTGATCTTGGTGCCCATCTTCATAGGTTTTACGGTACAGTTGACGTTATGATTTTAAACATTAACATTTTATTATTGCATGTCTAGACAAATGTGTACTTATGATTACAGTGGCGGTACTCCAAGAGAAGCCCAGAAGCCTGGCTTGCGTAGGAAATTTTAAATCAAAACCTTACAGGGGTTCAGCTCTTGTGGCTATTCCTCTTACATCTGATGGGAACATTGTTGGAAGATTATTTGGTGGGTTGATGGTTTATGCGGGGGCATGATTACTTAGATTTGGGGGTTTTGATTCAAAATTTTTTTCGCAAGCCGGGCTTCTGGGCTTCTATGGGAGTACCGCCACTGCTTATGAATAACTTTTTGGAAACATTGTATTTTCACAACACTTTTTTACATTTTTCACAAACATGTTTCGAGACACAAACTTCCCTTATTCAGTTCGAATTTAACCTCTTCATTTGTAAACTGTTAAATTATAAATCTCTATTTTTATGTATCACATATTTTTTTTAGCGACAGCTGTTTCGTCAACATATGTTGACATCATCATGTGTCTTGCTAGAGTTGAGTTAGGTACCTAATATAAGTTAATCAAATGAACGGCTAGTTACTATTATTAGGAGGACAAATCAGAGGATAGAATCAACAACAATTAATCATAATACATTAAAGACGAAAAACATTATAAGGAAGCAGATTACGTTAATAATGAAGGAGACAAAAGTGAAAGGCAGCACTAATATTTTTTGTTAGATTGTATAAATGAAAAGTTTTAAATTTATTATATACTATGGTGAAATAAGCTGGAATAAGTTGTTTTTATAAGATTCAATTCACAGTTTATATCGTTCTCCCGATGTCGAAGGTGTGAGCCTTCGAAACATGTCAAGAAAAAGAAACTCAAAAGTGAAAAAACAGTGTTTTCATTCATAAAAATTCGACATTTCTTTGATTTTTTGTTTTTTTAATTTTCTAATTTCTCTAATTTTTTATTGTTTGCTCTATGTCAAAAAATGTGTTTTTGATTTCGAAATGATGGTCATAATGATTCGCCACTTCCGAAAAGAGGTTACTGTTTTAATTTGTTAAAATTCATACACTGAAGAAGGGAAGTTGGTATTCCGAAACATGTTTATTAAAATTGCAAAAAAGTGTTGTGAAAATACAATGTTTCCAAAAAGTTATTCAAATGTAAATCCACAATACAAAGTGATGGCGAATATAGAAGAAATATATTAACTTATTCAGGGAAATACTGACAGTTGTTTTTGAATTATTAATTTAGAGAATGATAGAAAATTATTTTGATGGACCAGTTTATATTGATCTCCCAGTGATAAAGTCATAATAATATTATTTAATTGGTTCAGTTAAAATTTTACTAAAAACTACCCCAAAATTCCAACTAAACCTATAAAATAAAATAAATTATGATATTACTACTACTACATCCCGGTGTGGGACTTGGCCTCTTCCACAACGCTCTTCCAATGACTTCTGTCCCTGGCCATCTCTCTTTATTCCAAAAATAAATTAATAAATTAACTAACTAACTAACTAACTAACCATCACGCCGTCTCCCCGAAGGGGTAGGCAGAAAGAATGGACTGCCACACCTTTCTTTCCTGACATATTTCTCTCGCTTCCTCAACATTCATACATCGTGTCATGCACGCGCGTCGATTTCTCTGACTCCTCACATGGCCGACATTCAATATTTGATTTATTTGATCGTGCCACGTTTTCCTCGGTCTTCCTCTATTTCTGGTTCCATTTACATCATTAACATAAAAAAAATTTACCATTCTTTCTTCATTCATTCTTTCCATATGTCCAAACCATCTTAATGATCCTTTCATTATTTTGTTCATGACACCATCATTCGCACCGCATTCACTTCTTATATTTTCATTCGACACTCTATCATACACAGTATATCCACACATTCGTCTAAGAGATCTCATTTCTACTGCATTTATTCTACTTTCATCCTTCCTTTGCCAGTTCCATGCTTCGCTTCCATACATAAGGGTCGGTAGAAGAACACCATTGTGCACTGCCATTCTAGCTTTTTTGGATAGGTTTTTGTTTGCGATGACAACTTTAAGTGCACCATTCACTTTGTTGCCTGCCCCAACCCTTCTTTCAATATCCCTCTCCACTCTCCCATCTCTTGTTAACATACTACCTAAATACACAAACTCAACTACTTGCTCCAAGTTTTCACCATTCACGCTAATGTTGCAGACTGTCGTGTTTTCTTCCTTTTCAAAAATCATTACCTTGGACTTATTAACATTCATCATCAGATCATTTCACATGCATACCTCATACATACAATTCACCAGGACTTGTAGTTCATGCTCGTTGTCAGCAAGTAGGACAGCGTCATCCGCATACAAGAGACAGCTTACTGACACTCCGCTCATTTTGGCACCTACATCCAACCCTTTCAGCTCTTTCATACAATTGTCCATATACAGATTAAATAACCACGGGGACATTACGCAACCTTATTTGACACCTTTATTGATATCAAACCAGGCTGTAAGATCTCCATTTACTCTGACACTAGCAGTGCTTTCCGTGTATAGCGACTTAATGGCCGTGATCAGTTTTGTACTTATTCCATATTCAGACAATATTTTCCACAACTTTTCTCTATTTTCTCTATTTATTATGAATAAATTATGATACGTATAATCAAATATTGCATAGTGTTAAAGTATCAAATTATAGTATTTCGGCTAAAAAAAATGGATTATCTAAATGCATAAATAAAATATATTTTTTATTCACCATTAATTATTGTGGATTCACATTTGAATAACTTTTAAAAAACATTGAAAATTCTACACCGAGGAAAGATATCCGCGGTACGGAATACGATTATGAAATATACGAGTACTTAAAAGTTAAATGAAAATACAATGTTTTTAAAACATTAATAAAATACTAGATTTTTTATTTAAAATTTGAACGAAATGAATTTTGAGTAATGGAATATTGCCGTCGAAGAGGAAAACAAATTAACGTTGCTGTTAATTATGTTTCGTGTAAACCTTAGTAACATTGTTAGCAATAATTTAATTTACACCTCCCATCCATATCCCCTCCGAAATATCTATCAAAGGAATGTTCCTTGGCGAAGAATCGGTAAGCAACTGAGGACTTCATTTTACGAACACCTAATTACGGACAAGAGTCGTTTCAATCACTTGTCTCACGTAGAGTTCTCGATAAAATAGTGACGGAGTGATTACACAGTTAAAAAAGAACAGAAATAAAATTCTTAAAAATATACTGCGGAAAAAACGAAAGAAGAAAAATAGGTGAGTTCAATTTATTTTAGTAACATTTCACAATATCAATGTCAGTGATGCGAACGAATGTTCACAATATCTTGCAATTTATTGTTTTATGTATTCTCATCGGCTTAAGCGTACTAACTAAAATGTTATTTATTTATTTATTCAGTAAGGGCAGCATACAGCGATATCAATATATTCACAAATACAATAAACAGTGAATTGAATTTAAGCTAAGGCAAAATACGGTCTAACAAAATGATTGAGAGTTAAACATAATATTTGTAGTAGAAATAAGAACAAAATTAAAAGTAAAAATACGACATTGCAGGAAGAACGAGAGCAAACTTATATATTATGTTTGCTATCGTTCTTCCTGCAACGTATAATTTTCCACCACAAAGTTTAAACAGTTAAAATACAGAAACGTTGTTTATGGTTTCAAAATTGCATTTTTTCGCAACAGCTATATCTTTAACGTAAGTTGACACCATCAAAATAGTTTTTACAGTTGAAAAAAATATATTGTAACACCTAATGATATCAACACAAGTTGACAAAACGGCTGTTGCGAAAAATAAAAATCTAATTAAAAATTGTGATACCATAAACAGCGTTTTATATTATAACAGTTAATAATGTTAAAATATCATATTGTTAAAACAATGATGGCGTCTATTGAAATCCTCACTTGCAATAATCTTAATGTATAAAAGTTTTTTTTTATATATTTCACTAGCACTAACCCTCATATCAGGTGTTTTAGTTTATATGTTTTAGTAAATCAATTAACTTATTGAACGCTAAGGTATTAACACTGTAGAATTCCATAGTAATATATTTAGGAAATTGAAAATAACTTTGTTTAATCCACTAATTATTAAAAAAAATATTAAAAAACACGACATGTTTCGGAGAATACCTCCATCTTCAGGTGTAAAAATATAATAAAAACAAAAAAAAAATACTTATATAAAAACGCATTTAAAATTCGATACAATAATTCAAATTTAAAAATTAATATTATATTAGTTCTTACTGTTAAAAAAATAATTATAAGTACTTATAACAAAAAGCCCAGGTTAGTTTTTAATTTAAATTATTGTATCGAATTCAAAATGCGTTTTTATATTAGTCTTTCTTTATTTAGTTTTTATTATATTTTTACACCTGAAGATGGAGGTATCCTCATTATATAATATATGTTTATACTGAAACGCGTGATGTTTAACTTAAACATCCATGTTTCAAAAATTCAATAAACAAATTTAAGATATTATTGAAAGTGAAGGCATTAACATTGTAAAATTCCATTGTTATACACTTGGAAATTGAAAAATCCTGTTTTAAATAAGTTTTATAGGTCTTTCATTGTTTGGTTTTTTATCATATATTTACATCTGCTCCGAAACATATCGTGTTATTTAATATTTAAACAAAGTTATTTTTCAATTTCCAAAGTGTAAATTTAAGATATATGAGAAACAAATTGTTAAATTTAATTCAAATATGAAAATTGTTAAGTTATTTTCTCTACATCGGGCATTCCAACAAATAATACTTTAGTCGTTCTTACAATAAAAAAATTTAAAGAAGAATGGGGGTATCGAACATTTTTTGAGTATGTGAACTGGAATGAAGTTTATATTTAATAAGCTCTCTTCTTTCAATCGCCTTGATTGCCCCGGCTTGGTTTCCGTTAAGGGATCGTTAAGGCATCTGTCCTGGATGCTGTGGCATCCAAGCGGCCCTCTAGTTCGCGGGATGCGAGAACAATGCGAGCCCCGGATTCCGGCTGCCTCAGGAACCCGGTAGTGATTTCTCTTGACAGAGTTGATTTATCGAAAGCTGTTTGAACAGTGGCGCCAGCGCCGTTTCGACCGCTTTTGTCAGTACTGAGTGGCCAAGTACCGCTACGAATGTTAAATATTTTAACGTTTGTTTCAACGATTTTAATAATCATTTAATACTTTATCAATTCTTTGGTATTCTCTTTCGAAGTCGGAAAAATCGAAGAGCGTGCATATTACGATGTATAAATGTAGAGGAAGCTAGAGAGAGAGATATGTCAGGACAGAACAGTATGTTGGTCCATCGACGAATAGAAATACAGGTAAATCCATTAAAACAAAGATGGCAGTACTAAATGGAGTTCTAGTGCCAACCCTTATGTATGGAAGTTTAGAGCTGGCAAAAAAAATGAAAGTAGGATGCCATAGGAATGAGATCACTGAGAAAAATGTGCGGGAAAACGATATATGATAGAGTACCGAACAACAAAATAAGGAAGAAATGTAAGGTAGATGATTGCATTATATGTAATATTAAAAAATGATCCCTGAGATGATTTGGACATATGGAATGAATGGACGAGAGAAGAAGAGTTAAAATATTGTATACAAGCAATATGAGTGGAAAGAGAAGCCGTGTCTTCCAATGAAAATATGACATGACCAAATTAATCAAATACTGAAAGGCGGCCTCTTTCGAAGTCGGAAAAATCGAAGAACGTGCATGTTACAATGTATAAATGTAGAAGAAGCTAGAGAGAGAGAGATAGAGAGAGAGAGAGAGAGAGAGAGAGAGAGAAAGAGAAAGAGAGAGAGAGAGATATGTCAGGACAGAACAGTACGGCGGTCCATCCTCTCTGCCTACCCCTCCGGGGAAACAGTGTGATGATTAGTTAGTTACTTAGTAAATACCCAGTTTTCGAAACGAATTAATTTATTATGACATACCATGTGCGTCACGCAAATTTGGTTTTTAGTCAACAGTTATTAAATATTTTCAATCCATGCAGTTCCCCAAATGGTAAACAAATATGAAATGTTGTTTTTTTAAATAATATTTATAATCTAAATACCCGCTAAAGGAAAATCATCGCCATTTTTTTAAACAGTTCTATGAGCAGTGCATTTACATATACGAGTATGATAACGTCACACTATATATTATGACGTTATTGAGATGAAGATTAATTTAAAATCTATGATAAAACCCAAGTGCTTAAAATATATTAATTTTTGTGGATTACACAAAAGTCCGGATCGTCCATGTCAACATGTGCAACGTGGTGGATACATGGAACATAAAATAAAAAGACAATATGTGCACCATCTAAAAAGAACATTTTGTGTTAAATTATTTTTATTTTGTTATTTTATTTTATATCATTGTATTTTATATTATTTGTTTGAGATTTATTTTGTGGGTGTTGGACGATCGAAGTGTGCGCGGGAGATGCCTATTGGTGGCGATGAGGTTCGCAAACCCATCACACCGCGTCTCCCGCGGGGCGAAAAGAGAAGGATGGAGTGCCGCATCAGTAAAAGTGTGACAGTCCATTCTTTCTGCCTACCCTTTCGGGGAGACGGCGTGATGGTTAGTTAGTTCGTTAGTAATTATATAATTTTCCTTGTGCCTTATTTAGAAGATTATTCTTTTTTTGAATATTCAATATATTATTTTGCAACGCGAATAAATTGCGCTGCCAAATTTGGAGTCCGTCAACTTAGGATGCTTATTAGAATTAGTCCTTAAATATTTTACCTTGAGCAGATAGGATTACTTCATATGGAATATTTTTGTAAATAAATAAAAAGAACGCCATTTACATTTAATAATTATTATTTCGTAATTTGAATTTGTGTTATGTAAATTTCTCAATAAATTTAAAAATCTTTTTCATAATATAAATATGGTTAATAAGTAAATTTTGTATTAATATTAAATCTTATATTTACATATTTTAAAGATAATGATATTTGAATATTTTATTACATAAAACATTTTTTTATAAATTTTCCTCAATATGTAAATTTTTGCAATATCGCTTATACTATATAATATTATATTATGCTTATATGAAAAGTCATTATAAGAACATCTGAACACATTTAATATGAAATACCTTTGGTTGAGGTATTCTTCTAAAGACTTGGCACTAGCGTCTCACCCGGTCTTGTCACGAACTTGAAATATTTTCCAGACTGGTCAAATACAATAATGTCCAAATAATCTCATACGTTTCATTAAGCCCTGCTTTATTTTATGTACCTAGCAAATGGATATTACAAGTTCTACGTTATTTCAACGCGCGGTCAAAACAGAATTTTGATTGTACCATAATATATATTTTTTAAGAAAAATCTCGTAAGTAATCTTTTTTAAGAAAAACAAAAAAACATGCATTTAAATTAAATTGCAATTAAAAACAATGTAAATTGGTTCTCGACATATTGTATGAAATAATCGGTTTATAAAGCCTTTGAGATCTTTCTTTATCCTGCTGCTGCCACTTAATATTACAGAATATTTTTATTCCAATATGGCAGGTTCCAAAAGCGCAAATAAATTGAGAATTGTCCAAAAAGCAATGTTGGGAATCAGTAAAGCAGACAATGTGAGAAACATTATTTGAGCCAGAAAAAGAATGTCTGACATCATCGGAAGAGTGGCAGCCCTAAAATTGGGCTAACGACATTTGGACAAAACGCTTTATTTGCTGGTGTCCTAGAACTGCAAACCGAAACCTAGGACGTCCCCAACTTTGATGGAGGGACGACATGGATGTGTGTTGCCCAGTATAAACAGAAGTGGAAGCAGATGTAGGAGGCCTTCATCCAGCAGTCGACAGATATCAGCTGATGATGATGATGATTATGATTATGATGCCTGGTTATTTCCCGTAAAATTTCAGATCCCCTCATTTCCTGTTATAATATAGAATTAACCAACTGAAAATAATGTAGAGTTTAATAAGAAAATTATGAATATGTAAATTTAATTGTAGAGTTTTACGTTGTACTTGAATCAATATTTACAAATAATATATCAGTCAAATGAGCAGGCACTCACAATACCGAATGCGATAATTAAAGACACAAATAGAACACATTCAAATATTTACTTTATCTATTCAGAATGGAATTCTTAATTTGAAGTATTCCAAATATTTTAAAGAAGATAATTTTCTGACGCCTTTGATTTTACAAAAAAAAAAACTCTGTATCAATATACATGTAAATAGTATGTGTTTTTTAAATTTGAGGCTGTTTTAGGCAAAAATAATTCATTAAATGGCGGCTGTAGAAGGTGTTACGCATACGAAACCCACCACACATACATATGTAAGATAGTACCCTGAAGATGTAGACTTCAACGATCTCCGAAACATTGGTCGAGAGAGAAGATCCCAAAATACATACATATAGCTACTAACCGTGAAAATCTATGACACTCATTATTCGTGTTTATATTAAAACGTATTCTACTTCTGTCACGTAGCTACATGCTACTATTGGGTAATGCGAAATTAACGACTATCTTTCGAGATAAAGTTTCAATCGTTAAATTAAAAAAATATTCATTTTTATGTCATATATTTTGTAACGTGTTTTTCTTAAATAAATTTAAAGTTTTTAATTTTGTAATGATTTATATGCAAACCTTTAAATTAATGGAATTTTAATAAAATTTGCTAATACTCGTATTATAATACCGCCCAAACCATCTCTAGCTATAATAGTAAAAAAAACTATGAAAATAAATTACGCAGACTATATGAATAAAAATTGATTATTATAAAAATTGCGATTCCATTTTTAAAATGGAATTTTTATCCAAGTATTTTCGTTATTATGTTAATTTTTCCATGAGTTCTGTTTGCATGAATGTGATTTTTAAAGGGTATTATTCGGCACAATCAAATGTCATTTATTCAGTATATTAATCCGTGTTTAATATATCTAACAAATAGAAAATCATAAACAATTATCTCAACACCTCCATTTATCTTTGATGTATGCATTTTGCTTTATTTGAATCGATTGTCTAAAAAAATAGGTAGCTTTTAACGTCAATATCCGCTCAATTTTGACGATTTAAATTTTATTTTATTATCATTATTCGCATTTCTTCTATATTCGCCTCAACTTTGTGCTGTAGAATGACGTTTAAATAAATAGAACCGGACTTTTTATTTTCACAACACTTTGTGTTTCGGTTGTGACCTACGGTGGGACCGTCACATACACAAATTTAAACGAAAAGAAAAATAAGAAATCGGAAAAATACAAAGTGTAATTCCATTAATTCAAATATCTTCTATGCATTCACATGTTTTATATTCTGAAAGTAAACCTAAATTATTGATGTTTCCTTTAATTCCAAGTAGTTTCATTAAAGTTATCGAACTTGAAATTTTTTTACTCCTCTATAAGTTTTATAATAAAATAGAGATTTTATGCTATATGCTGAGAGTAAAAAGTTTAAAATGATACACAATATTGTACAATACAGAAAGGTATTTTTATCTCTTGATTTAAGGTTCATTACTAATATCTTCCAAAACGAAAAGAAGGCGACAAGTTTTGTTGAATAGCGTGAAGATTTGGTGGGACCTGACTAATAAAATGTCGAATAAAATCGGAACTGAGATTCCCAAAATTCCATAACAACTTTAAGTTTGAAAGAATATTAATTTTTAATATAATTTAAAAAATTCAATATGAAAGATTTACCAAGTTGTGGTTTGACATTTGTATTCATAAATCATTGGCAATAGCAATTTAAAGTTTCTATACAATATAAATTGTAAAATATTAGGTCTTGTTACACTTGATCTTCTAGTGTTTTGGTCGATATAGTCGCTCGTTTTCGTCTCTCGGGCTCTAAGAGCAACAACAAACCATCACGCCGTTTCTCTGCAGGGGTATGCAGAGAGAATGGACCGCCGCTATAAAAAGACGCTATAAAATAGACCGCCACACTACTCTATCTTGCCATACAAATCTTATAAAGTTTCGTAAATAAATATTAATTAATTTTACTATATTGCAAGTCATAATATTGAATTTTCAATGTTTTGTGGAGTATAATACAATATAATTTAAAACCTATATCAGTAATAGTTTTAACAGGTTTTTTATAAAAAGATGCCTGTTAGATTATTTTGTGCAGCTTGGGCGTGTTGATCCCGGTCTTGTGATATTTTGTTATCATTGCAGCCTTCACCTTCAGGATCTTCTATCTTAATACATCTCTCGCCTTTGAGACATTCATGCATCGGGTCAAGCCGGCACTTTGATTTTTCTAACTCCTCAAATGGTTGATAATTCAAATTTTATTTATTTTATCGCACCTCACTGCAACTGAACGCAAATTATGTCACAAGTAAAAAAAATACCTCAGCTTTACGAGTTAAGCTAAACTTACTTAGCCTAACTTTTGGTCTGTAACTGGCTTTAATGATTCCTTCATTATTTTTGTACAAAAAGTTTCGTTTGCATGGCATTCACTTATCTTATGGATGCAATATTTTTTTTTACTTCTTTGTTAAATAGGGTAGAAATTTAATTTAGAACCGCTTTTCGTATGTTTGTATTGACATACTAATAATAAATTCAATATTTTAGCATATATACTCCAAATTCAGGTATAACTGATTATTAGTTAAACCTGAACACGTAGTTTACCGCTGACACTTGTTGGGTTTATTTTTTTTAATATCAATTTAAGTTAAAAGTTTAATTTCCTTCCAAGTGAATATAATCGTCTTTATAATGAATAGAATTAATAGAATGAATAGAATTGATAGAATTAATAAAATAAATAGAATAAATAGAATTGATAGAATTAATAGAATTAATAGAATGAATAAAATTAATTGAATGAATAGAATCGTCTTTATAATGAATGCCCACGTAATGTCGATATCAACACCACTTATTCATATTTGTATGTACATAATTTTAAACATTGAGCATCACTGATTTCAACCATATATTATAAGTATGTAGTTATTAATTCTATTAATGTAGAATATTATTTTATGTTAATATTATGATTATTTCACGTATATAAATATATATTTTTCACTAAGTTCTCTTCAGATTTAAAAGTGAGATCAGTAGGGATACACGTATCTTCTTTAGTGCGAGTTTTTTTTTAAGTGAAAGTGTAAAAATATACCCTATATATCAACGGTGTAGTGATTTTTTTTAACTATCTAACAGACACTGATGATAAAAAAAATTGTATGTAATTTAAAAACATATATTGTTTATTTCGTACTTTTATGATAATCTAGTTTTCCGTAGAAATTTCGTAGAAATCACCCAAAAAAATGTACGGAAAAACAATGTATGATAGAAAAACTAATGAAGTAGTCAAAAAGAAATGTAAGGCAGATGTATGGGGCCTCAATAAAATTATGAAAGAGTCACTTTTATGGTTTGGACATATGTAACGAATGGATGAGGGAAGAATGGTAAAAAAATAATATAATACAAGTAGTGTGAATGAAAAATAAAGTCGAAAAAAGCCAAGAAAGACATGGCATGACCAAATTAATGAATTGCTGAATAGCGGCCATGTTCGAAGTAGGAACGAATTGACGAGCGTGCGTGTCACGGTGTGAATGCGAGTAGGTGCGAGAGTTGTGTTATTATAGAACAGTGTGGCGTTCTATCCTCTCTGCCTATCCCTCGGAATAAACGGCCTGATGGTTAGTTAGTCAGTTAACCATTTTCCTAATTCATTAAACTTTTTTTTATATAATTATCTGAAACAAAACCTCCAACTTGATTAAATAAAATGACATATTTTGTGTAAATAATGAATCAACTGATTCAAAATTAAGCATCTATCAATAAAGAAACGGTTAAAGGGGATATCAGTAGAATGACATTAGAACATTAAGCAAATTTGAGTTTGAATGTATTTTGTGTCAAATGTTAATTATATGTATTTCTTGGCTAAAATAATATACTGCGTATGCTAAAATAATAATATTTAGCCCTGAGATAAGAAGTACGATTAACATACGTTATAAAAAAAACATTATGTATAATTTTTCATCGCCATCACAAATATAAATCGTTGATTGTCTAGTGTATTGTAAAATTTTTAATTATTAGAAAATTAACAGCGCTAAATTGTTAAAATATATCCATTTATTTACATTGGAAATTGAAAATATTTTACAACTTATTAAATGTGGATTACAAACAAAGTTATTTTAAATTTTCAGAGTGTATTACTATGGAATTCCACAGTATTAGTGCCTAAGCTTTCAAAAAACTATTAATTTATTTACTTTCGTATGATGCACTGAATTCGTAGTGTGACATTATTTTAAAACACTTTTGGTTGGTTTTGTGCATGTGTTTTTTTTTTCATAAAGAGGTGTAGAAACAAGTAAAAACGTATTTAAATTCTTTTTATAAATGTGTTATTTAAAAATCTTACAAATCGTCACCTGAGAGTAAGAGGGTTCCAACTAACAAAATTTCACATTTCGCTTTTTTTCGTGAGAGGTCCTTAATAACCTTATCTATACGTACGATTAAAAAAACATGTAATAGTATCGTCATTTTGATGTTACGAAAAGAATCAAGTTCCATCTGATCATTCGAAACACATGATTCAATGAGGAATGATTCATTCACACTTAGAGTTTTAGTATTCTAATTTTCGCCAGAGAAAATTTACACGCTTCTCGGTAAAAGAATTTCACCCCTTTATTCCAAGATACACACCCGAAACCAACAAAACTTTGACTTCATTTTTCTCCGCTTTTTACTTTTGACAGTTGGAACCTTCTTACTCTCAGGTGACCTTAGGGCAAAATTTTACCATCAAATTTTATTTCAAAGTTCATTCTGAGAAACGACATTGTTTTACATGAATATGTATCCTATGTATCGAAATTCGGTATGTGCTTTGAATATCACAGTTTGTAGAATACATTTCTTGTGATATTGATAATCTCTGCTAATCGAGTCCCTTTAACCGCCATTTATTAACTTCGGAGAATAATTCTAAAGATGAAGTCTACAACAATCTCCAAAACGACGGCGGCGAAAGCACAAGACACTGACACTCCCAAGATCTCAATAAATATTATTGTAAAAGCCAATTTTGCCACCGAATAATGAAACGTATTGTAATAACTTAAAAGTGAGTGTAAAGTTAATATAAAGCCTTTTAAAATGTTTAAAACTATATTTGCAGGTTTAACGTTAGAGTGCAAACATGGAAAGCTTGGAAAACCTCCCCAGTCGGATATACAGCAGCTGGATATCCGTTCTTCTATTGGCTGCCGTGTTGGGGTTACTATATCGCCACTTCACGGTGACGTTCGACCACTTTCACAAGCTGGGCGTGCCCTTCATGAAACCCGTGATCATTTTAGGGAATCCAGTTACAAAATCAGTCATTTTAGCGACGAAGTCTATCTTCGATTACCACGTGATAACATATAATCATTTCAAAGGATTTCGGATGGGAGGTATGTTATTTGTAATTTAAGTAACAAACTAACTGTTATTTAAGTTTAATTTTAATTTTTCAAGCAGTGACTTAAAAGAGAAGACCAAGGAAAGCATGGCATGAACAAATTATTCAAATGCTAAAAGGCGGTCACATTCAAAGTCAGAAAAAATTGACCAACGTGCATGTTACGATGTATGAATGTAGAGAAATCTCAAGAATGTCAGGACAGTGCAGTATGGCGGTCCATCCTCTCTGCCCCCCCCCCTTCTCTGGGGAAACAGCGTGATGGTTAGTTGGTTTGTTAGGTAACAAATTAATTGATTTGTTCACACTGCATTGTCTCTACAATCCACAACAAACATGTCCACAAAAATCGTAACAAGAGAACTTTTATTTATTAATAATAAAAAATCGTGATTGTTTACTAGTTTATACTAAGGTCTAATAGTTGGAAACTCATGTACTTCTATAAATTACATTTTATATAACAAATAAGAATTTATACATGAAACCAAAAATTGCTGTTCACAATAGAGTTCTCGTCCCAACCCTTATGTATGGAAGCGAAGCATAAAACAGGCAGAAGAAGGTTGAGAGCAGAATAAATGCTATAGAGATGAGATTCCTAAGACGTATGTGCGATAGAACGATGTACGACAGAATCACAAATGCTGATATGCGTTGGTTCGGACTGGATGGAGAAAGAATGGTTAAGAAATTATATAATACGATAACGATGTAAATGGAGGACAGAGTCGAGATAGGCCAAAGAAAACATGTCATGACCAAAATTAATTAAATGTTTAAGGTTGATCATGCTAGAAGTCGGAACAAAAGACGTGAGCGTATGACTCGTTATATAAATGTGGAAGAAGCTAAAGAGGTGTGTTAGTTAGAATAGTGTGGCGGTCCATTCTCTTTGCCTTCCCCTGCGGGTAAATGGCGTGATGATTTTTTTGTTTGTTTGTTTATAACACATATTTGTTTTACTTTAAAGGCATTTTTGAGGGAAGACGACCGATGCTAATGATAAGAGACCCGGAACTAGTAAAAGCAGTATTGGTGAAGGACTTCGACCACTTTACGGATAAATTAGACTACAAACTGAATACCATCATACAAGTCAAGAAGATGCTTCTATATTTGACGGTTTGTTTAAAATATACGCAATTTTTTTTATTGATCTATAAAGAAGGCCTGTTCCCACCGGAAAAGTTTTTTCGTAGTTTGAAAATCGCTCCATGACTTATGTGTGAGAGGCAAAATATGACTTATGTGTGAGAGGCTAAGAAGCTTACTTGTGTCCTTGTTGCAGGGGAATGAGTGGAAGAGTGTTCGCTCTATTATAACTCCATCATTCAGTTCCGCCAAGCTGCGCAGTATGGAACCCTTGATTGAACAATGCTGCGTCCAGATGACTGATTTCTTAAAGCAAAGAGCAGGTGAATATGTGAAATTTCTGCATTTAAATTTAGTTATTACTTAAACATACCATAAACCTAAATAAATAAATAATTTTTGTCTGCCAAATTCTTAAATATTGTTATGATATCGCAACTTCAATTACAAGTCGTGACAACTGTTTCGCCAACCGATGTTGGCACCATCAGATGAACATTTATGTAATTGAAAAAATATATATTATATATAATTTCAACATCTTAAGTCTTTCATCTTAAGGATCATTTAGATGATTTGGGCACATGGAAAGAATGAATGAAGAATGAATGGTATAAAAAGTATGTGTTAACGATGTAAATGGAACTAGAAATGGAGAAAGACCGAGAAAAACGTGGCACGATCAAATAAATCAAATATTGAATGTCAGCCACGTGAGGAGTCAGAGAAATCGATTTGCGTGCATGACATGATGTATGAATGTTGAGGAAGCGAGAGAAATATGTCAAGAAAGAAAAGTGTGGCAATCCATTCTTTCAGCCTACTCCTTCGGAGAGACGGCGTGATGATTAGTTAGTTTGTTTTTAGTTAATGAGTCTTTCAATTTGTATCTTTAGTTTGTATCACCCGATGAACAAAAATTGTGATATCATAACAATGTTTTGAATTTTAACATTTAATAATATTAAAGTATCAAGTGGTGACCATAATAATATATTTAAATCAACATAAAATGTTGTCTTTTACAAGTTATTTCGTAATAGAAGCGAGATATTAGACAACCAATATTATGTGATCCGTAGCACATAAATATTTAATATACGAGTATGTATAATAATATTTAAATTATCACTTGAAATGTTTTGTCATTAAAAAAATTTGTTATGTTTATATTTCATGTCGCAAAATAAAAGTTCACATTTTATATTCATTATGAATGTAAAAATGTACCATTAAATTGGTCACAAAAATGTTATTGAATCCATTTGCTTTTTATTCCAGCATATCATATAGTAATATCCGTTATTTTTTATTCGCTTTGCTTTTTTAAATTTTACTTATTCTAAGTTTTGAATCACATATAAGATGCTGACATATTTTTTCTGATGCCTTTAATATAATGTTGTAAGTATTTCATACAGTATTACAAAGGCTAAATATAGCTATGTTTTTTTTAACTACTTCCATTTTTTTCTTTATTTCGACAGCGACCGGTATCTCCAGGCTTGCTGCCATCGACAGACTAGCCCAGTATGTCGATACCAGCAAGCCTGGCGAAACCGGTCCCTGTCGAAATAAAGACAAAAGTGGAAGTAGTTAAAAAACATCGTTTTATTTAATTATTATTTGATAATGCCTTAGGGAGAAACATGTCATTCCCATTTAAAACGAACTTCCATCAAGAGATTTCAGTAAAATTGTTTGATTATCCTAAATATAGCTATATCAGTCAGCAAAACAAAAAGTCTTACAATATCAAGACAACCAACGAATTACAAGCTTAATGATGATGAGATAGATACCTGTGGAGCAAGTAATGATGTTCAGATTTTGAAGAGTAGAAATATACAGCCATAAAGACATGTCGTCCTTCGTGGGAAAGTGATAAGATCTCTGACTGCCATACCAAAGTTCAAGACTCCCGGTGATGGCAGTGTGATTGTCACTTTCATTGCGTTGGTCTGGTCTGGTGTAGAATTCACATGACAATAAAATGGCGATAGATTTGCTACCTATCACATGTCGTTAGATTCAACATAAACAAATATTGGGTTCAAACAAATATTAAGCCAGTTCAATACTACAGTGCAATTCATAGGGGTTAGAAAAAGCTCTGTAATAAATTTTTTTTGTATTGTACTTTGTTTCTAAGCACACTATTCTGCTACTGTTTTTTCTTCAACCACAGTAAGATATTAAAGTATTGTATTTACACTTGCAAAGTAGAATAGTGAATAGATAGGTTATAAATAATTAGTTGGCATTACAGTCAATAAAGCGTCTGGGGTGTCAGGGTGTCTGAAAAATGTAGATCTGGAAGAACAAGCGCATGCGTAATGACAGCATGATCAAAATTTATAAGACACGCGTGCATCCTATCATGACGTCTGGCGAAAGGCGAAACAAGTAATTCCCATCAATCATAATAAAACTTCTAGAAAACAGACTCTTTATTTATATTTATTTACCAAGTATCTGCAAATAACATCTGAGATGAATTTCCTAAGATCCAATCCTGGAAAAATTCTCCAAGATCGTATTCGTAACGCGGACCTAAAAAAAACTTGCGAAATGAGGATATCGTTAAATTCAAATAGTTTAAAAATAATTTTATGATTATTAGTTTTTTTGACATAATGTATTGCAATATCAGCCACGGTGCAGAACCAGATAATAAATTTCAATGGTTTATAATATGAAACTAAATTTATAATGTTGTCATCAAAGATAAGCTCATCTGAATAAATGTTTTTAATAAGGTAAATGCATATTTTTCCTCGATAAATGGATTTCCACTCCCATATGTGCACATAGCTCAATTTCGTCCCCATTAAAACCATTAAATTTTTTGTTTGCACTAAATTAAATCAATTTATTGACATACTTTATTTAAAATGCTTATTAAATATTTATACGACTTTTCAAGTTGTAGTTTATTTTTTATTTTTTATTTAGGAATTCTTAATAAAAATAGCGTTTCCAATTGTCCGATATACTCGTACAACGTGAAAACATCGAAATGATAAATAAAAATATTTTTCCAATTTTATTTAAATAACGTATGGATTTAAAAAAATGATATTATTCATTAAAATTCAATCACCTTATTTCATGAAAAACGTAAATGTATGTATTGTTTCTTGAACAATGATGTAAAACTCCATATAAAATAATTAATACGAATGAAAACGTCAGTTTTCTAGAAGTTTTATTATATATTATGGGAATGACATGTTTCTCCCTAAGGCATTATCAAATAATAATTAAATAAAACGATGTTTTTTAACTACTTCCACTTTTGTCTTTATTTAGACAGCGACCGGTTTCGCCAGGCTCGCTGGCATCGACAGACTGGTAACACTATTGTAAACTTAGTCCTTTATATACATACAGATCAGGGGTGGTAAACATGATTCTATACAAAAATAATCTTAAAATATTTATGTAAAATTTTTCTGAATTTAACTATTGGTATTACAGGTATTCTTGGAGGTTCGTGTTTAATACAATGGGTTTAAATTTTTATTATCTCTTACATATTCATATATAATGTTTGAAAAAATGGTAATTTTGTTTAAATTATTACTGAATTTAAATATTATATGTTATAGTTCTTGGTCCGTAAGGTTGGCCGCGCCTTATTCGGTTTTCCCAATCCATATAGCTACTAGGGTCTGGAATCAATCAAAAACACATTTTGGGCAGTAATCGATTCCAGGAATATTTTTTATTTATTTATATGGGGTATAGCAACGGGGAGTGCACAAACAGTATTTGGTCATTAAGAACTACGTTATTACATTAGTTCTTAATGACAATGAGTTACTACATTTAATTTAAACAAAATTGCCATTTTTTCAAACATTATATATGAATATGTAAGAGATAATAAAAATTAAAACCCATTGTTTTAAACACGAACCTCCAAGAATACCTGTAATACCAATAGTTAAATTCAGAAAAAATTTACATAAATATTTGAAGATTATTTTGTATAGAATCATGTTTACCACCCCTGATCTGTATGTATATAAAGGACTAAGTTTACAATAGTGTTACCAGTCTGTCGATGCCAGCGAGCCTGGCGAAACCGGTCGCTGTCTAAATAAAGACAAAAGTGGAAGTAGTTAAAAAACATCGTTTTATTTAATTATTATTTAAAATGAACTTCCATCAAGAGATTTCAGTAAAATCATTGCATTATCAAATGTCTGTAAACGTAAATGTATTTCTACTTTATAGGGCACGAGCCACAACATTCGCTTTCAATGTGTTATACTTTAAAAGAGTTAAGTTACAAACAATTACAGATTACGATAATATTAAGTTATCTCATATATTGATTTTCTAGTTGTTTGCTAACTATTCTTAAATTCTTAACTTAGTATAATATATCCGATCATACTCGTATATACAGATATATCAAATGACTGGTGACATCGTATTTCAATTCAAATTTACTTTTAACGATCATAGATGGCGCTTTGAACGTGTAATTTCAAATGCTGTTACCTAAATTACTTATTTTATATCTAAAAATTTTTATCATATATATAAATAAAACTCTTACGTATTTTTAAACGGAGTATGATAAAAGTAACCATACCTAAAGAAGTTATGTTGGAGCGAAGCGAGTTGGAAGTTTAAAAAACAAAATAATTAGTTTCAAATTCTAAAAAATTATGACAATCTATTGATTTTACTGAAAATGTTTCTCTTTTGGTGGAAGTTTATTAGAAGTAATAACTAAATAAAACGATATTTTTAAAAACTACTCCCACTTTGTCTTTATTTCGATAGCGAACGGTTTAGCCAGGTTCATTGGCATTGACAGACTGGACCTGATACAACATCTGGGGCAATCTGTGAATGACAGCGAAACTGGTATTTTAATTGAAATAATTGAAAGCAGTTCTTACAGAACATCATTTTATTTAAATATATTTTTAAATATCTAAGTGTTGGCATAATTTTTATGAAATTTCAATCTCCACGCGTAGAAGGAACGTATAATAATAGCAAATTGAAAATAGACTACAGCTGGTACACAGATTTTGTTAGTTCCATTTTTATATAATTAACTTATCTCATTTGTTTCTTTACTAGCCAACGACACCGAAGTAGAAATGAAATTCTTCGCATGCCGATACACGTTGGATGTAATAGGGAGCTGCGCGTTCGGATTGGACTGCGCATCCCTGAAATGTCCGGATGCAAAGTTTGTCAAGGTAAATCAAACCGGAAATTTAATTTCCATTTTCTATCTCGATTCTGTATATTTAAACATAAATAATCAAAACAAATAAAAACGTCTGTTATCTATAAATTGTAATATTGTTTAAGGGAATGACACTTTTTGCCTTTCTAAGGCATTATCAAATGTGATTGATTCTAAATGATTTTTAAAAAAGGAAGTGTTTCTTTTTTGTCAAAATCAAAATATTTCTTAATGTTTGAAAGACAACGAATATTTTATCAATAATCGCCTGTTCTTTTTAGTCCATATTTTTTATTAGTACGTAATATTTTATATTGTAAAACGTGACAAATAAAAATTTATTTCATTTTATCTATGAGAATATTATCATTTTATCTATGAGAATATTATCATTTTTTTATATTTCGCTCCATTTCCAATTATTATGTGACAATAAAGAAAGCGATCAAGTGAAAATATATTTTGAATGTATACAAATACTTGTAGATGAAAACTGGATTTTACCTACTGCGGATTATCATTTTAAGGATTAATTGTATCTCAATAGAGACGAAGATGCAAGTTGGAAACAGAATATTGTGGTCGAGGCGTTTACAGGCGTATTACCACCATATTCTGTTTCCAACTTGCATCTTCGTTTCTATTGAGATACAATTAATCCTGAAAATATATTCATGAATTAAAGCCCGTATAGTTCAAATTATTAATGAACTTTAGCTACTCTTTAAAATCTCTGAAACTTTAAATATGATAAATTTAAAAAGCTCATATATTCGTCAATTTAATTTTTACATAATTAAATATATTCATATTTTTATTCAATAATTGATATGAAACAAGTTATTTAAATATTCTTGCAGATGGCTGATGATTTCATGGAAATCCCTACATTACATCGAATTTTTTTCTTCTCTGTGATGATGTTGTGCCCATCATATATCCCATATATTCCTGTGAATATGTTCAACGAAGAAGCTGTACACTATCTCCGTGACGTCATCATTAAAACGATGAAGGATAGAGAAAATAATCCTTCATTCAGGTGATCTGATTTTAATATAATAAATACTAATGAGCTAACCTCAACCTGTGATCACAACACGAAATCCAAAATGTCTTACTTTATTGTTCTTTAAACCACAAAAATAATTTATGGAAAAATAATATTTGTAGAAAATTGCAATGTTCGAATTTCTTGTAATTAAAATCGAAATATGTTGAATGTATACAAATACTTGCAGACGAATACTGGATTTTACCCATTGCGGGTTATCATTTTTAAGGATCAATTGTTTCTCAATAGAGACGAAGATGCAAATTGGAAACAGAATATGGTGGTCAAGGCGTGCGCTTAACCCAACCAATGACAGGTCATAAGTCTTGTAAACGCCTCGACCACCATATTCTGTTTCCATTTTGCATCTTCGTCTCTATTGAGATACAATTAATCCTTAAAATCAAAATAAGTTCACGTAACACAAATGTAATAATATACTTTGTTACGTTATACAAACATCAGATTTTGTACTGTGAAAGTAACTATAATATATATGATTTATTTAACTTCTTCCTCCGTTATTTCGTTCATGCTTCAAACTATTTAATTACAGAGAATTTCGGTAATATTTCGGGAGCTTCAATCCAATCGATTGGTTTACAACAAAGTATTATAAAACTTTTTTGCTGATTCTTAGGATGCGACTTGGGTCTTTAATGTGATAGTTTCCCTTCGCTTTCCACATGTGTACCATACCATATACAGCAGGTTATTTGAACTCAATTACTGTATACAACTTTTCAGCTATTGATTCTTATGACACGTGATAGGTAGCTAATCTGTCGCCATTTTATTGTCACTTGAACTCTTCACCACACAAACATTTGCTTATACGAGATTACTACTGAAATTTAGGGGTAGTAATATTTAAATTTGACCCATGTTTTAAACCGTCGCTTTTTAGCAGTAAACAGTAAACTATCAATATTTTACTGCAAAGTAAATGGAAATAATAAAAATAAAATAACATATTTCATATTATCATTTTACTAAACTTCTCCGGGTGCTTGTGACGAATGGTGACTTGTATTAGCCTAGATTATGTTTTAACATTTGTACTTTTTACAGACGCGAGGACTTCGTACAGCTAATGTTGGATACGTCAAAAAAAGAAAAGTCGGAATCAGGAGAAAACGGTATTTATATGATTGTATTATTTTTTATTTTCTTAAATATTATCACTATTTGGATAAATATGTAAACATTCTTATTCAATTATGTAAATCTCTACATTAAAAAAATTATATTGATGTAAATGTTCGAGTTATTGTATTTAAATTGAGCGAAATCACTCGCAATGCTAGTTGGATATAGTCGAATTCCATAAAATTCGGTGTTTTCACAAATACTAAATAAATAAAAATTATCCTGAAAATTTTTAAAGTTATAAAAAAAAAAAAAATCAATCACGCCGTTTCTCCGCAGGGGTAGGCAGAGAGAATGGACCGCCACACTACTCTATCCTGACATACCTTTCTAGATTCCTCCACATTCATACATCGAGTCATACACGCACGTTGATTCTTCCGGCTTCTGACATGACCAACCTTTAATATTTTATTAATTTGGTCATGCCATGTTTTCTTTGGTCTACCTCGACTCCTTACTCCATTTACATCGTTAACGTATACTTTTTTAACCATTCTTTCTTCACCCATGGGCTCCATATGTCTGAACCAACGCTAAAGTTATTATTTAAGATATCCTGTGTTAACTTATTTTGACGTCCTCAAACAAATATTACACTTAAATGATAGATATGAATCAATATTTAAGTTCAAAACCGAACTTCAAAAATGTGTAACCAAACTCAATAGTGTACTTATTTACATTTTAAAATACAAATACTCTTATTAATTCAATTGCGATGACTAATAATATTGCATTGCAACATCACTTCTAAAATGTTGTAATTATTTTCACAGTTTTACTAATTAATATTTCCAGTATTAACCGATGTGATCATCCAAGCTCAAGCCATGATATTCTTCATGGCTGGTTTTGAGACTTCCAGTGCGCTTCTGAGCTTCGCGTGCGCCACCCTCGCCCTTCTGCCCGACATCCAGGACAGGCTCCGAAAGGACATACAGGAGGCAATTGAAAATGGAAAGGGCCGTTCCTATTTTGAAATCATCAATGAAATACCACTCTTAGAACAAGTATTATTAGGTAAAAATAAATGAATTACTACTACTTTCATACTGTAGTTTTAAAAAAACGTAAGACACTAATTTTAAAAAAAAATTAAATATTGGCATAAAAATAATATAAATAAAAACCTCGGTTTGGATCCACGGCTTACATTAACGTGCGATCTTTTAATAATTTTACATCATTACCATGAATACTACTGAAAATAATTAGAGTATGAACACGTATGGTGGTATTTATTATATAATATTAAGAGATGATTTGACAAGATATTTTAAATAATTTCTTAATGAATACGAGTATGTAATTTTGATCATCATTGATGCGAAAATACAGTTTGTGAAAGTGTAGAAATAAATTCTTATTATAGTTTCCAGCAAACTAATATTCGGAATAAATGATTAATTAAAAATTTCCATCTATGCAACAGTAAGATGTCACATCTAAGTTTTATTTTATTTCAAAAAACCGTAAAGCTTTTTTATCAACCTTAATAATTACAAAAGCTTAACGATGTTATTGAAAAATCTATTATTTTGGCCGAATCACAACGGTATTTCAATATTTTCAAATATTATATTTGGAACACTGTCATAATGTCACAATGTTTACATTTAATATCTATTAAATTGTTGCAATAGCTTATAATAAAATGTTGTTTGTCAAATCTGGTGATGCCAACATTGGTTAGTGAAACAGCTGTCACGACAATTTCGTAGGAATTAGATGAATAAATTGTGATATGAAAACAGTGTTCGTAAATAAACTTATAACAATGTTTTTTGAATATAAACATATAAATATGCATCATTAATGGTTTCATTACAGAGACAATGAGAATGTATCCTTCAGTACCACGACTGGAGAGGGTATGCACGAAGCCTTATATAATCCCTGGCAGTGACGTAAAATTGAATTTGGGAGATATCATTTTGATTCCTGTGGCGGGAATCATGAACAACCCCAAGTATTACCCCAACCCGGAAGTATTTAATCCAGGCAGATTTTCCGAGGCCAAGAAAACTAAGCCTACTGAAGTCTATTTACCTTTTGGAGTGGGACCGCGCCATTGCTTAGGTAATATATTTTACACGAATCGCATAGGGTTATAATATGAGCCGTTATTTTTGAAAGTGGAATTACCTCACTTTTGGAAAAAAATTAGTTTATAGTTATTTTTGTTAAGATATGAATAACTCCTTTTTATATTTATAATAAAATTATACATTCAATAGACCACGACTTTTTCTATAAATTAATCAATAAAAAATATGTAAAATGCAAAGGCAATGTGTATTAAAATGAGGATTTAATTTTTATCGTGTTTTATTTTTTACGAGATATTATTATTGTAAGTAGAATAAGTCCATTAGGAGCTAAAAAACGTTTATTTTGGTTAACAATTACAATAATCATTATTACATTTTATAGTTTAACAATATCATAGTGGTAAAAACATCAACTAAGTTGTTTAACATTTGCCAATATTTTTAAAATCATTCAAAAAATAATTCCTGAATGTCTCGAAACATAAAAAAATAACTTATTCCACTTTAAAAAATAACGGCTTATATATCCGTAGATCTTTCACAGTATTAAAAAAAATAACTAACTAACTAACCATCACGCCGTCTCCCCGAAGGGGTTGGCAGAAAGAATAGACTCCCACACTTTCTTTCCTGACATATTTCTCTCGCTTCCTCAACATTCATACATCGTGTCATGCACGCGCGTCGATTTCAGTATTAAATGTTATAATTTTATAACACTGTTGTTATATGTATCACAATATCATAAATATAAATTGTGTAATATGTTATAACAGTGTTTCAAAATTAAACCATTTTCATTTATATGCTTATTTCGAACTAAACATACATAACACAAGAATGGTTAAAGTAAAATAGACAATTATACCACAGAAAAATAACTAAGTATGCAGATTATAGAAACTACATATTTAGTTTGAAATTATTAAATTGTTGGTACTTATTTCTTATTTTACTTCAATCAATCACATGTTATAATAAAAAAGTTAAAATTCTATTTTTTTCTAATTATTTCTTTATGTTTTCCAGGAATGCGGTTTGCGATGTTGACTACTAAGATATACATGTTCTATCTACTGAAAGAGTTCAAACTGAATCCTTCTGAAAAGACGCAATTACCGTTCGCTTTCCACAAGAAGTCCTACTTGCTCAAAGCAGAAAAGGGCCTCTGGGTAAACGTTGTGCCTTTGGACAAATGTTAAAAGATAACTAGAGAGCTCATGTTAATTCATACATACATACGATATCTTAACATTTTTAAATATTGTTTGAAGATATTGGCTAGTCGCTTGTGCATTTTGGGAGCAGTCAAATATTGTTTAAAAGTGTGCAATAAATTAAATACCATTGTTTAGATTTAAGTTCATAATTTTAAATACGTTTAAAACAATGTTTAATTCAGAATCACGAAAGCAATTTTATTGGGAAACTGTTTATGAATAAATTGATTTATACTCGTTTGTAAAATCAAAGGGATATGTTAAACAATGAAAAAAAGTATTTTTTGTAACCGTAGTAATTTTGGTATTTTCAATACAGTCATAAAGTAAACAGAAACAGTGAAAATATACGTACTAAGGTGATATTGAGAAATTTGAGATCTATAGAAAGTAATAACAGGTGTTTTTGTGATTTGTTTTTTTTTACCAAGACTTTTTGTCATTTTCAGTTAAATTAAATATTATTATTTTACTAATTCTGCAGTTTTCTCATATAACTATCGATAAGCGCTTAGAATGGAACAATATTTAGAGCTAATGTTTTTTGGTTTAGCGAATATTTAAAAATAATTTTAATTTTAATTGTGTTTAATAGTAAAATTACAAATTAGTCATTTGTTTGTCAATATTTGCATTTTTAAGATAAGAAATTAGTATATTAATTATTTTTTGAAGACAAATAAATTGAAAAACAAAAAAATATTGTTCGTGTCTTTTTATCGTATCAATAAAACATTTTTTGCGTTCATAACTTTGTTCGTGTATTTAAACCGATTCTTCAATATAGTTAATAAAAAAATGTAAGCATGCATATTATTATTATGTTTTCAAATGCATGCGTGCGACAAAAAAATATACGTGAAAACCTCTTGATTATTTCATGGAAAAAAAAGAAAAAAAAAACATTAATAGAAATTGGCGGTGGCACCCACCTCAGTTAAAGGGGGCGACCGTAGCGTATCTACCTATTAAATTAATAATTAAGCACTTTGAAAGTACTATTTTCGTGATTAAACATTTAAATTCAGAAGGGAATTATAAACACTTTTTTATCAACTTTATATGTAAAATAAGTGAAATAAACGATGTTTTAAAATTCACCTTCCAAATTTATAATGGAACAACAGTATTCAACGCCTTTATCTCTAATATAGTAAACATTTGAACTATCTATCAAAAATTCTAAAAGAATTGCATGTTATTATAATCGCATAAATAATCACCAATCTTTTTTTGAGTTTATTTTTCTCTACATGTTTCGAAAGCTTATTACCTCATCATTGGGAGAAAGACATAAACCGATTATGAAGGTGCGATCCTTCGAAACTTGTTGAGAAAAATAAGCTCTGAAGTGGAAAAAAGTTTTGAATTCATAAAAAAATCTGTATAATGAAATTCCACAGTGTTAACGCTTAAAGTTTATCTTTTGTATAATGCATAAATAATCATTTAAAATGTTTAATTAACATTGGATAAACGTATACCTTATTCCATAAAACTAGTAAACAATGACGCGATTCGTCTAATAAAGCTTGTTTCTTTATATAGATCGATAAAATATAGATAATGTTCCATACTATTTTACGATTTGGTAGATCATGTATAAGACAGTCATCCTAACAAGGTATGAGGCGTTGTCAATGACAGCAAAATCCGCAGAGCGACTGGATACTTTTGAGAGAAGAGTGCTGCAAAGAATTCTAGGACCTGTGAATGACGGTGAAGGCTGGAGAGTGCGGCATAATTACGATCTGTACCAATTTTACAAAGCTCCCAGTCTCTCCACACAAGTCAGACTGAATAGACTGAGATGGGCCAGTCACGTGCAGAGGATGCCATCATCGCGAACCCCACAAAAGATTGCTGGAGTCGCACCCAGGTGGTAGAAGACCCATTGGATGACCAAGGCTGTGATGGGAGTATGAATTTGGAAGAGATGGGGTGAAATTGTTACGAGTTTCAGATTAGAGGGTTGAAACGGAGGATAGGAGGAATTGGAGGCGAAGGATACTGGAGGCTAAGACTCGATATGGGCTGTAGGGCCAACGAAGAAGAAGAATGGAGGCGGTGATCCAGAAAAGGTTTGGAGCCTATGCTAGAAGTGATAATTGCATCAATGATAATTAAGAAGCATACTCACTTTACTTTACTTTTTAACGTTCGTTATTGGAAGCACCCCTTTAGCAACTTTTGATCTTTATGCAAATTCAAAGATTTTCACCGAAGCTTTCAAGGATAATTGAAACTTCTATCAGCGTATCTTTATCTCGAAACTTTCTTAACTGTTAAAAGTATTAATTGTTGTACGAAAGTGAAAATCTTATAGTTAATAAGTTTCTTTGTATAGAGGCATTGAACCTTGTGTATAGACCCTTATGTAAAGCTTAGAGTTGTCAGAAGAAGAAAGAAAGTAGGATAAATGCCGTTGAAATGAGACCACTAAGAAGAATGTATAAAATAATACCGAACTAAGAAGTATGATTGGAATATAATGCAGAAGAATGCATCCTAAATAAATTTAAGAAAAGATCACTAATTTGGTTTGGACATATGAAACGATGATATTAACGAGTAAAGTGGAGGAACGTTGGGAAGTTGGTAGAAGGCAGTTGTCCAAGCAGCGGAACATAAAAGAATGGACAGGAATTACAAGAGTTCAGAACCTGGTCCAAATGGCGCAGGACAGAGATGCCTTTGCTGCAGTGATCGTCAACGTTGGGGGGACCTGACACGGCACCGAAAAAAGAAGAATATGAAACGAATAAATGAGAACAAAATTGCTTAAAAGTATATATATACGAGTAGTGTAAATGGAAAAATAAGTCTAGGAAGGCCAGGGAAGGAGTGTCATGACCAAAATAATTAATTACCAAAAGGCGGCCATTTTCGAAGTCGAAACACTCGACAAGCGTGCGTATCACGGTGTGTGGATGTAGAAGGGGCGCGAGAGTTTTGTCAGTATAAAAGAGTGTGACAGTCTATCCTCTCTGCCTATTTCTTCGGAGAAACGGCTTGATGGTTAGTTAGTCTTATTAATAATTTAACTATCTTCTCCCGAATTTTATTTTAAAACTATAGTTACATTATATGTTGTTTATTTATTTAAAAATACTACACTAGCCATTTCTATTCTTTGCTGTATCTATAAACCTGGATCATTGCTCTTTGAGAAGATTCTCATTTAATGTTTGGCTTTTATGCTATATTATATTCACAAAAAGACCAGGAAGGCCCAAGATGCGATGGATGGACTCTGTCAGAGTTGATACATCTACATTACACATTACAAACTGGAGAGCAAAGGAAGGAGAAAGACAGGAATGGAAGAGACTTGTGAATTTAGCCAAGTCCCACCCTGGGCTCTCGTACTTATGATAATGATGATGTTATACGAAATTATATATTGTAGAAACCGGGTGGTGGTTTAAGGGATAGAACCATAGGCTCCTGATCCAAGGGACTTTCAAGCCTGGAAACAACCAGATTCCTTCTTTATTTTCTACTCATATTGCAGATTGTAAAAAAATAATATTCAACGTAATTCCATAACATCAAAAGAGAGTGAATTTTGTAATGACGCAATCGTTAAGAATAAAATATAAATTCAATTTATCTACTTATATATCTGATTATATACAATAGATGTATTAATATTTTACTTATATCATTCTGTCGTGAACAGAGGTCTCAAAAATAGTAAAAAAATCTCATATCTGACCTTATGTCTCTATTTGAAAAGGTTAAGTACTGGGAGAATAATTTATTGTTTTTATAAATAATAATATAAGTCACGACTGGTACTTAGATGGCGGATGATCATTTTAACCAAATAATTACACCAGTAAATCAAGGGAACGGTTGAAATTCACAGCTATTTTTGCCTTATTCAACACGTTTTTGTACATATTTATTCGCCTGACCCGAACACAATTAAAAAATCATATTTAATAAAAAAAAAAACTTTTTTTATAAGTGCGCCTGCAATTTTAATAAGATAATAAACTATGGAAATTAATGTTTAAATATTTTATATATGATTTGGGGCAAGGAATAAATATTTACAAACGATATTTTTCTACTTGAGAAAACAGACAATTATCTAATCGTGAATTTACATTTGAGTCTTTAAAGATGTTGTTTTGAATAATTAGAAACGAACTTTCTTTTGGAAATGATACGATTATTGTTATTTGAATAATGACGTATAGCTCTTTATTTATTGTAGTATTATGTGCCTATCCGAAAGAGATAAACGGAGACTAGAGGCTTTTGAGATGTGGTCCTATAGAAGACTATTAGGAATTTCCTGGAGAGACCACATCACGAACGAGGAGGTTCTTCAAATAATCGAAGGAGGAAGGCACCTGCTCAGGACCTTGTCGGAAAGGCGTGCAAGATGGATCGGCCATGTAATACGACAAGAAGGCCTCTTGCATGCCATAATGGAGGGTATGACCGAGGGGACAAACTCTAGGGGACGCCCACGCCGAGAGGTTGGTGGACGTGCGCTGCTCATCATATGCAGATTTCAAAAGAGCCTAACAAAACAGGGAAGAATGGAAGAGAAGAATAGAGGAAATTGCTGCAAACCATACCCAGGATTGAAACTTTCTAATAATAATGTGTTATACTATTTTTATTTTTTTTCTTTATTTTATATCATTGTATTTTATGTTATTTATTTTAGATTTATTATGCGGACGTTGGACGATCAAAATGTGCGCGGGAGATGCCTATTAGTGGCGATGAGGTTCGCAACCCAACACACCGCGTCTCCGGCGGGGGCGAAAAAAGATGGATGGAGTGCCGCATCGGTTAAAGTGTGGCAGTTCATTATTTATACCTACCCCTTCGGCAAGACGGCGTGATGGTTAGTAAGGTTGTTAGATATTTATTATCAGTATGTGTTTTTTTTCTTGTCAATTTATTTAACTATTCAAAATGCATTCTGACACACCCAAAATTTAATTGATTTAGTTTTATTATTTTTTTAATACCCATTTTCCATAACAGGAAATTTCTTACTCCTGTATTTTTATGTTAGATGGTAAATTTTAAAAATAACTGAAGATAATAATTGGTTGTTAATTCATTAAATGCATTGTGCTATATGAAAATGGTTGACATTATCAACTTTCACTGTTTTTATATTAAGAACTGAGCAAGTGGGTGGAACTGTGAGCACATTGCCAATAATTACTTTTTACTTCCCAGACTGCGATCATTGTTTAAAGAGAATATGTTTATACACACCGTGTTAAGCCAATAGTTATTACTAATTCTAACAAAACATTTTCAAATTGGGATTTTTGTAATATTTAATTACCTGGGAGAATATTTTTTTGGAATGCCATGTCTTTACTGTGCAAACTGTACACTTTTCAAATAATTTATGTCTCCTCTCGGATTTATGTTAACTCCAAGGAAATTTTGCAGTTTCTTAATCAAAGCTTGATTTTGTTCTTGAATATATCAATTATTACTTTTTAATTTAAAGACTAAAGTTTTCGTAGCCCGTAATATACGCATTTTTTCATTTCAAATGTTCAATTGGTATTGATAAACACCTACGACAAGATATAACTTCTTAATATATTGTTATTGATAAAATATATAATATTTAAACTTATTGGTCACTTTTTGTCCAAACTCTTAAAATAGTTAAAGCTATCGCCTAATTCTATTTTTTACAGATATGCACTAAACATGTCTTAATTAATTTTTTTAATTCAGCTAAATTCTATACCTTCTTTCTGAAAATAAACTGAAGACATAAAAAAAATATTGTTAACGTTCATATTTAGAACACCGATTAACTTTGTCAGACCGATAATGACCTACGGTGTGGAGTAAGAGCAGTCACAACTCAAACAAACAATCTTCTCGATACCTCAGAGATGAAAACTCATCTCGCCATTGCAGAAATAACTCTCAGAGTGAAAATACGGAAATAATGAACTAAGGACATCACGAGATGGAGCAGAACGAGGAGATGATTCTGGTGAGACCATGCCTTACGTACACTCACAGAATCGCATTCACCGATTCAAATGAAATACCCGTAGGCCAACGTCTATCTGGCAAGACACCCAAAAATGGCGAGATCGCTGGTCTTCCGCATTGCAAGAGAAAGCAAATTTCGAGGCAATACATCATCAGCTGATCCAATCGAATGAGAAGTAGAAAAAAGTATCTTTTAATTTTTATAATCATTTAATTAATAGATACATCAACACCTAAGTACTTGTACAACAAGTACTTAGGTGTTGATGTATCAAGCAGCAGTGACCTCTACGGAGAAGTAAGTGAACTTACAAACAGGACCCCCGTTGTGGCTGGTTGTTTGACGAATGCTGTTTGGAAAAATAAAAATATGCTAAAAGAGAGCAAAATTTGAATCAACAAGACATGCGTACGTCTTATAATGACATATGGAATAGAAAGAGAGCTGACACCATCAGAACTAAAAATCTTCTAAGAACAATGAAGACTATCCGATCCGTTGCGGGAACGACACTCCGAGACAGAATAAGAAATTCTGAAATAAGAAAGATCTACAATGTAGAAGATGTCGTGCGATTGGGAAGACTGAGAAGACGCTACTGGAGAGATTATGTGGAAAGAGCAGGTTCTGAAAGAATGATAAATATAGCCGCAAATAAAGTACCAACAGGAAATCGACCTGCAGGAAGACCACCAAAAAGATGGCGAGACAGTTGGACATCTGCATCCCAGGAACAGGCTCAGAGAAATAACAGGACACAGTCATAAATAAGCAGAAGAAGAAGCGAAGATTTAAATAATTATATATGGATTATGCCATACTAAAACCTTATTAAATCCGCTTAAGGTTCATGTAAATATATTGGCAATCGCTATTTTACTTATGTATTGCTTCAAACTTAAGAGTTAGGACATCATACCCGTTATTCGCGGATTTGTATTGCATTTAGGTAATCTAAAACTAAATATGACATTAGTGAATAAGTGTATAACATTCTAGTGCCACGGTACAATTAAATTAATGGTGTAAAACAACAGAAAATCTCATAAAACAGAATCGAATTACGCGATGCCATTGTCTCACTACGGCTCCCAGCTATTCGGCGTGACCGCATCCCCGCTGCCCGCGGCCAGCTCTCTTCACACAGAGTCGCCGCATTAGGTCATTTTTCAAATAGCATAGTTAGGTTAAGCTAGGTTAGGTAATTGACAAATATATTTGTTTGTATCACATACCTCCTGTCTCGGCGTCTCTTGGCTGTCCCGGTGGCCTTGATGGTTCTGTATAATGACATCATCTTGAAATCAGAATCCCAGGTGATCTAACAAACAGTTCAATTTGCTTCACTTGTCCCCATAAGCACTTCAACAATTTGAGACACTTGTATTTTGTTATGAACACTTATATTGCACTTATTAATGAATTTCAAATTATATGACTCGATCTATAATATGAAGAGTGTATTGACCTTTTCAATTATAAAGAATGTTTTGATTCGGCGCACAATTTAATTAAATGATTAGTGAAGGCAACATGGTGAATGGTGCTTAAATATGAGTCATCATAAACAAAACCTAACTGCAAGAGAATGCAGAGCAGACTTCAACGTTATACATAATTCTACTAAGATGATTTGAACATTATAAACTCAACATAAAGTGTAAGTAATATAAATCAATCGAGGAAAACTGTGGACACGTGGCATGACCAATAAATGAAACACACATGGAGTTATTAAAATCGAATGAGAAAGTTGGGAGATTGTGAAGCAGATTAGAAAAGGGTGTAAACATAGAAGAATTTTGTGGTCCATCCCTTCTGCCTCTCCACCAATCCTCAAGCACACGGCGTGATTGTTATTTATAATGTTTTGAAAACCGACCTTGGTCTTCTTCATTATTTATGGTCGTTAGCAATTGAACTTCAATATTGAATTGAATAATTCTAATGATTTGTATGTTTTCGATATTTACTTTGATATTTTCAGCATTTTTTTCATTTGTAAACGTGAGTCTGCGATTTACAATTTGAACGAAAATAAGTATGAGTAATTTCGATAGACGTAATAAATAATAAATATGGACATAAAATTGCTAAAGCCAAAGGCAACCGAGTACTTACACACTCGTCCAGCCCATAGCGGTATTTTTACGTCGATATCGTGGCGCGATGTTGCGAAATTCTTTAATTTATGAATCTGGGACAATGTATACACCCGAGTTGACCATTTTTACGCCGGTCCCAAGAACTCGTATGACGGCACCAGGCTGGTCCAGGCAGGCGCGGAGTGAAACTAAAAGTCGTGTGAAAGGGAGAGTTCTGATAATAGAGCGCGCAGGAAACTTTCTGTCATTCAATTATTGATAAATACATGCGCACTAGGGGAGTACTTGTTATGCAGAGCTTCAGTAACTTCGCTGTATAATTGAATACCATTATGTTAGTGGCTATTATTTATTTATATTACAAACAAGATTAGTGGTTTCAATCATTGTTGAGCTAATAATCATCATATGGTTTATATCCAATATTATCATTTTAAATTTCCTTTTGTTTAATTTTGTAGCAATAATATCGCTATTTATTATTTCTTAAACATTTATGTAAAACTCCTTTTTTGATATACTATATATTATATACTACTATATACTAATACAATAAAGCTTATAGAATACAGGCGTTTTCATTCGTATTAATTAATTAAAAATATCTTTACTTATAAATTGAGTACGTTGACATAATAAAAAAACTGATCCGTACATAAATATGGGCTTTGAAATTTTTAAGCTAAATAAATACATTATTCTTACATAAAAATATAAACTTTTTAATATTGATATTAATTAACTCTTTAATAAAGCGAGCGACGTGTCTTTGCATTTAGCCTTGATAAGGCATATCAAATGTAAATATTAGATGTTGCCCTTATAAATCGGATATTTACAATACAAGCTTTAGATATACTTTTTGTAAAAATATCGACGTAAAGACTTTCGGCCCCTCTATTGTGTTTTTAAATAATAATTTTGGTCATAGATTCATGCTAGAAGTTTATTATAAATAATGATATTAAAAATATATCACTAGAAGAAGCTAGTGAAATAAAACTAAATATGTTTATTTTATATAATTGTATTTTTATTATTTTTTATCCATATTTAATTTGCTAATAGCAAACACGTTAATCTTGTTACATAATAGAGTACCATTTTCGTTTTTTATACTTTAAACATATTCCTTTTGCCTACCTATACTCGTATTTTAAAAGTAGAACATACTGATTTATTCAAAGTAACCATCGAGAATTCTATAATTGAACGTCTCTACAATGTAAGTTCAAATTCCTCATATATAATTAGAAGTACTTTATATGTTCGGTGTGGAATCAGATCGTTAAGCCTTCAACAGTTACGCGGCGAGTTAAACCGATTCACTAATTGATATCTTCAACAAAACGAGACGGGTACTTCTCACACAGATTTGCCAATAGCCCCATTAGATACGTAATTACTGTTTCAATCAATTGCATACATCTTCTATACCCACATTTGGTGCCCGCGCATAACCTGTTATTCCTACCACCGTGCGCTGTAATGCCAACCAATTATTTATAACCTAACTATTCACTATTCTATTTTGCAACTGTAAATAAAATACTTTAATATCTTACTGTAGTTAAAGGGGAAATAGTTGCAGTACAGTGTGCTTAGAAACAAACGTACTAAATATACATATTCACTGGAGAAACAATTCACAAAATATGTAATTAGAGAACATGTTCTGCCCCTATGAATAGCACTATAGCACAGAGCCCTTGAGATGATTAATTCATAAAAATGGCGCTCTATAAATCATCCAATTTATTATTATTATTATATAAAGCATAGAACTGGCTAAATATATATTTTTTTATATACAGCAGAGAAGGGGTTCCCAGCACATACCCGATGCTGTTATTGGGCGCAGCGTCGCCCTTTCGTCAGCCTCGCTTATGCACTTCCTAGCCCAGTTCCCCAATCCATCCGGGACTAACATTTAATTTAATATATAGCAATCGCAAGGGGATGCCAGACCGCATTTAATCTAATATTTTTTCCCCTTCTATATCCCGCTCACTTACACATGTAAACTTACACTATAGTCTTATAGCTATTTGTATACAGCAGGTCATTTGAATCCAATCACTGTATGCAATTTGTCTTTAGCTATTCTAATGATTCTCATGACATGTGATAGGTAGTTAATCTATCACCATTTTATTGTCACTTGAATTCTACACCAGACCAAAGTCAGTGTGGCAATCACATTGCCATCGCCGCGAATCAAACCCGGAACCTTCTATGTAGCAGTAGTAGCTCTTGCCACTCTGCCACGAAGGTCGTCGTGTGGATGAATTTGTATTGATATTTCTAAGAAAGAATGTCAGTCATCGATATATATTTAAGTTAATTCAGAATGTAAGAAAATGTAATGAACACAATAAAAAGGACAACCACCCGTTTAAAATACTTTTTACAGTGAGAAATAAAACGTTTTTTCTCGAAAACAGTATTTTTAAAGTACTTCATTAATAATTTCTTAATTAGATACGGCACGGTCGCCCTCTTTAAATGCTTTTACACCCTCCGCTTGGCTCTGGGCTCGCTACCGCTCCCTAAATGTCTCCAGCACCTAATGGGGACGATACACAGAAAAAATGAAAGAAGAAAGGATGCCTTAAAAATATTAATGATGTGAATGTATTGAAATTGTGTGTTGATGTGTATAATTGTATATTACAGCTTAGAAGCTTATCCATTTCATTCAAAAAGTGAATCAAATAATGGATGTGAGGTCAATTTTTAAATGACCCAATAAGCCCATGGCCACCTATAAGTCATGATTTCTGGCACATGCCTAAATCAAAGATGCTACATTTAAAAGCGAAATTATAGGCTAACCTTTTTATTGCTGACAGAGTCGTGGGCAAGCCTAATTTAAATAATAAATAATTGGATACGTTTCATTCGAACAACCTGCCATTTTGCATCACGGGCGGGTGGTACTCGCCTCGGACGTTATGAGACAACTATTGCAAAATCGCCGCCGATTATGGAAAAGAATATGGGTGCGTACTGCGTCTCTCCACGTATCTATTACACTCTCATATGTGTGTAAAGTTTATATTTTAATCTTGAATTAAAACTTTTTTTTTTCATTTTTAAGTTTGTTCATAGCGACATGTCGACATATCTTTGATGAAGTTGCAAAACTTTTAAAACATGCCGAGAAAGATAAACTCAAAAGTGGGGAAAAAGTAAAAAAAATCATCTTAAATCGTGTTACAACGTATTTATAATATCGACAGTTTAAAACGCGATCAAATAAATCAAATATTGAATGTCGGCCACGTGAGGAGTCAGAGAAATCGACGCGCGTGCATGACACGATGTATGAATGTTTAGGAATCGAGAGAAATATGTCAGGAAAGAAAAGTGTTGCAGTCCATTCTTTCTGCCTATCTCTTCAGGAAAACGGCGTGATGGTTAGTTAGTTAGTTAGTTTTTATTAAGACATTTTTTTTAAATGAAGTTATTGTTTTAAGTAGTTCTTATAACAGATTTTATTATGAATTGCGATTTTATGTATAGCTTACGTATCGTAAATTCTTTTTCTCGTAAATAATACGTTTCAGGAAGCTTAACAGAATATCTACCAAACTAAAATGACTGACGACCTTCGTAGCAGAGTGGTGAGAGCTCTGACTGCCATCCCGAAGGTTCCGGGTTCGATTCCCAGCGATGACATTGTTATTGTCATTGGTCTGGTGTAGAATCCACATAACAATTAAATAGCGATGGATTAGCTACCTATCACATGTCACGAGAATCAATATAATTGCTAAAAACAAATTGTATACAGTAATTGGGTTCAAATGACCTGTTTTATACGAAAAAACTAATATATTTGAAACATTTTTTTATGAAAACATACAACAATCTTAAAGAATGAATCATTAAGGTCGATTGGACACATGGAAATATGAAATTAAGATAGACTTGGTATTGAAATTTTATTATTGACCACTTAACAGAAAATATTACTTGTACATCTAAATACAATATATATTAAACAATATAAGTGAAATATATGTTTATTATTTTAGTAGTTACCATGTAAACTATGCTTCGCCCTGTATGGCGTTCCAGTATCATTTCGAGAAAACTCAAGCTCCAAATATTCAGCAGTAGCGTTAAAAGCGTACTGCTGTACGGCTGTGAGGTGTTTATAAATAGGTGCCTTCGCTCAATATTCAAGATCTTTTGGTACCAAACAGTGTCAAATGCGTTTCTCTGGACCATGGCAGGCGAAAGGCCAATTAGAGAACAAGTCGCTAAACACAAATGGCAGTGGATCGGTCACACTCGAGTCGGAACCCAGCCTGCATCGCTCAAGGCGCACTAGACTGGTCAGAAAGAGCAAACGAGGCAGATCTAGAGCCACCTGGAGAAGAGCCCTGCAGGACGAGGTTAAGACAGCAGGCCTCACTTGGGATGATGTTAGGCATCAGGTATGCTATAGAGTCGGGTGGAAAGGGTTTTTAGAGCCCCTATGCACCACGGAGGTGTGACAGGACAAAAAAAGAGAAGAAAAAGAATAAAATGTTTTTACCTTATTACTTTTTTCTATACATATTTAAATATTCTTTACTCGTCATATTTACTGCGCTAGTTTGATAGTGTAAGAGCGGACTCGGGCAATTTACCCAAATGTCAACAGTTCGATTTTGAATGCCGTCGACCGACATCGGCTATTATGCTCATTACTGTGTCCACATCATCTCCATCATATTTTTATCTTCGGAACTCGTTCCGGGGGGCAATTTGCGTGAAGTCATCGCACAATACGCATCGCACAACATCCAGGTGACGTGTTATGTCCATTCGTTTGTCTTGTGAATGACATAACACACACGGAAAAATTTCGCGACACATTATAATAATAATATAGAATTTATTAATATGATGGAGAATCAAAGTGTAAAAACTGATAAATGAAAGTATGACAAAGAGTTGACAAGTTCCAAATACTCGAAGAGAAGGAAATGAATGTATTGAAATTGTGAACCATTCTAGGTATATTCTTCTAAGTGTGCCGTATCAGATCCAAATATTGTCCAGTCAACCAAAACGGTGGACTGGATATGCAGCGGACAGCTTTGGAGCGTTCGGGGTCCGCCGTCAAATGTAAAAATAGTGTATCATAAATTAATGTAGAAAATAAGCATGATTGTATAAGATATAAACGAATAAACTAGTAGACCAAATATATGATATGCGTATGGGACGAGAGTACAGGCACACCGCACCTGTATCACGCCGCCCGGTGCATAATCACGCCGTTTTCCCGGACCACTATCATCTCGTGGAGTAAGCAGCAGTCGGCGCCCAAACAATCATTTCTTATTTCGAGACATAGCAATTTCTGTCCCGTACAGGATAAGAGTTATCGCTGCATGCCAGGGGACAGAGATACGTCCACCTGTGCGGGCTCGTCCGGTATGTGATAGTCTGCCTATCCAAAGTAAGACTATAAAGTAACATCTAAATGTAATGATGACGACGGTCTTTATGGCAGAGTTGCAAGATCTATGACTGCCACACCGAATGTCGATTCGATCCCCGGCGACGGCAGTGTGATTGTCACACTGTCATTCGTATGGTGTAGAATTCACGTGATAATAAAAAAGGCAATAGATTAGCTACCTACGTGTCACGAGTATCAACAACTAAAAATTGTATACGAGTACTTATTTATTGTTTCGAGAACAATGATGTTAAACTCCATATTAAATTTTTAATATGTATGAAAAAACAATTGTTTTTAAGGAATTTTATTATAGTATTTATGTATGACATGTTTCGCCCTTCTAAGGCATTATCAAAGACATTTGATAATGCCAACAAAGATGTTAATATAATTTGCTGCAAACCAATCTCTAGTATTATATATCAGTAAATATGATTTAGAATCATCTCTTTCTATAAATGGTATCGTTTTTAAATTCAGAAAACCGTTCACGATCACATAAACATTATATACGACTTGTGAGTACACATAAATACGTTTATGTGCGTACATGCAAGAAATAAAAAAATCATTTGTCAACAATATGACGTGACATTGATCTGCCCGGACGCTAATTTATGCAGAGAAACCCGCCAGCAAAATTTAGCGAGAGTGTGTTATTTGAGATGCACCATCAAGGAGAAGTTTCGACTCTTGGCCTATTGACTTACGTAGTGACTAACGCTATAATAAACTTAGAAAGTGAAATCATGGCATTGATATTTAACTTTTTCTATATAACACTATTTTTACTGCTAATCTATGAAGACGTGATATTGATTTTAGGAAAAAATATGTACCTACTGATTTGAAAACTTGTACATTCACCAGAAACCAGTTTTACTTACCAACAAGAATAACAACAAACCATAACAGCATTTCCCCGGAAGGGTTGGCAGAAAAAATTTACCGCTGCATTACTCTATATTGATACCCCTATAGCTTCATTCTCCCTAAACAGATTCATGCAGCGTGTCAAATGTGCACGTCAATTCCTAAATAACTAACTAACTAACCATCACGCCATTTTCCCGGAGGGATAGGCAGAGAGGATGGATCGCCACAATGCTCTGTCCTATCATACCTCTCGGGCTTCCTCTACATTCATACATCGTACCATGCACGCACGTCGATTATTCCGACTTCGAATGTGACCGCCTTTTAGTAATTGATTAATTTGGTCATGTCATGTTTTTCACGTCGATTCCTCTGACTTACATACCGCTATATATAAATTTTAAAATCATATGAACCTTTTAATTATTTGATGCATGAATATTGAAGAAACGAGAGATTTTCAGTAGAGAACATTGTAATGATCTTTAATTTCTGACCACCACTTCGGAGAGAAAGCGTGATGGTTAGTAAGTTAGTTAAGATGTTATAGGTTATTGAATGACAATGTACCAGTGCACACCGCAGTTGCTGAGAAATTAGTATTCAGCAAACCGTTTTCTTGAATGGCTCAATCAGAATCAGAGTAACGATACAGTCATTCTCGAAAAAAATACGAAATTTGGTTTAACTGAGTAAACTGGCATCGTAATGTGAAGTTTTACATTATTTAAAAAAATATATATATATATTCAATTATTTCATTAACATTCAGCAAATACCTTAGAATAATCGGTTTCATAATTACCAAGAACTTATAATCAATAACGTTATACGTGCACGTGGATTCCTAAGATTTAAAAAAAGTGTAAAGTGTAAACCGCCAGTATTTGACGATTCCATATACATTTATTTACCAAATTATTTATTCAAAGTTTGATTTGCTACTGCATAAATTCATCAAAAACATTCCTCGGATCCATTCAATAATACGCGGTCTTGTACAAGTAACCCGTGTATAATAGCTCTGTCGTGATAGCTAGATTAGTCATTTTCTAAGTGTCAATCACAGAGGTAATTTCTAGAGATGAATTGATCAGAGATGCTTCTCGGTGATGCGCATCTCGGAGCGTTTATCTCCGTTCGAGTGCTCTCGGAGAAACTCTCCTCCCAGTTCCTTCAGTGAGAGTCGAAAAGCGCCGGTTAAATCCACCAGCCTCTTATATGATTAGAAAATACATTCTTTGCACTGTGGTCCGTTGGTGCGCGTCTACCCTACCGTGCTGTTTTCATTTTTACACTTTTTGCACCCATTTCATGCTCTCTTACGTCGTCGGCCTTGAATCCAACAGTGGCAGTAAGCTATTTTTTTTACTAAACAACAATTACTTTAAAAAGCTCTTGAATTTGAAATAAAGAAAAAGATTTGATAATTGCTGTCTTTAATTTTTTTAATTATTTATATGGATATACTCGTTTGTTATAATTTAAACCCCTCAAAAAGATTTTTGCAATTCTATTGTTCTAGAAAGGACGGAAGATTAGGGTGGAGTGCTGCATTATAGAAGTTAATTAATAGACGTAGAGCGAAAAATGAGCAATATTTATCTACTAATTGGACTTGGACTTGGATCTTCTGGCTTACAGAGGTTCAGCTCATGTGGCTATTCCTCTTACGTCTGATGGGAACATTGTTGGAAGGTGATTTGGTGGGTTGTTAGTTTATTCGGGGGCATGATTTGTGTGGCCCGGACTGTTCTAATTTAAGGCGTTAATACTGTGGAAAAAACAGGGTAACAGTGTTGATTTAAAAAAATAAATCAAAATTTCAACTTTAAGTTTTAAAGATTGGGAGAAGTCCGGGAATCAGAAGACAACAAATGCCAAATCCAATTGACCAAATCAAAACAATTTTTCAATGTTTACAATACCTTATTATAAAATAAACTGCTGGGTGATGATATACAAAAAAAATATATGATATACATAAAAAGGAGAAGAAGAAAACAAATTTACCTACACTACAAAGTAGAGAGGAAGAATATAAGTAAGCATGTTTGTTTGGGTATACACTTAATAAAAATACAGAAAATTATAACATCTCTCGAGTCGCCACTGCCGTTTGAAGATTGTAGTGTATCTATTATAATTACAGGTATTGTATAAATGATTGGTGTAAAAACTTAATCACAATCGCAGAAATTTCTTAAATGTGTGAAATCCATTGTCAATTCATTAAATATTTTTATAGAATCATAACTCCGTTTACAGAATCCCTTTTATCTTTTGTAGTATTTTTCCTAAATGTCTTTATTATTTCTCACATATCTCATTTCTTATCTTTTAGTTTAAAGCTGAAAATTTACTACGTTTTGACAAAATCTAAGATCGTTATTCAAATTTATATAAAACAGTTCGTAAAATGAACAAGTATTGTACTTAAAAAATGTTATCGTTTAATAATTATAATATATAAATTATGAATCTCACCATGAATCTATTGAAAACATCTAGGTCCTATCGTCCCTTCATCATCGTTAATTATAATACTAAAGATTGAGCATGGGCTTGCTAAAAATCGAGAAAGACTGAAGCATCCGTGGCACACAGTATCAATGGATTTATATATATTTTTCATTCCAATATTTCGTGAGTTGTCAAAATCAATTTATGCTGTATAACGAGGCCAAATACAATAAAATAAAATGATAGCGATCAATCGTCAATCTTACTTCAGCAATGAAGTGGCTTGATTGTTCGTTAAGAATATTATACTCTGTTAAATATTAGATAAGGTTTACTTTATTAAATTGGGTTATATATTGCATTGTGTACGACAATGTATCAAGATTTTAAAATTAAATCGCATATTTTTTGTAACTAACACAATTTGATATATATTTATTAAGGGGTCAGTTGGTTAAGATTGGAAGCTTTGTGATTAATTAATAAGCTACGGGCGATATATCACTCTCTAAGTTCTTGTAATTGTGTTTTAACTGATGTTAGTCGATATATTTATTTCTGGGTTAAATTATATATGTTTTTATAATAAATATATACATATGAAAATAGAAAAATACCGTTCAACCTGAAGACAAAGTATATGAAGCGTTTATGCTACCTGTTTCCACTTATGGCCTCGAAACTGTAACATGGACCAAACAAAGAACCAAAAAACTACGAGTGACCTAAAGGGCCATGTTAGGAATAAGTCTTTGAGACATAGTCAGAAACGATTTGGTGAGAGAGAAAACAAAGGTCACTGATATCATCCGTCATGTAGCGACTCTAAAATGGCAATGGGTAGCTCATGTAGCCTGAAGTTGGGGCAAACAATGAACAAGAAGGTTGCTGACTTGGAATCTATGGACTACAAAGAGAAGTGCAGGGCCACCGCAACTACAGTGTAAGGATGACCTAAACCGACACGTTGGCATAACCTGGATGCAATCTGCACTAAACAGATAGGCGTGGAAGCGAATGAAGGAGACTTTTAACCAGGAGTGACTGGAATAGGCTGAAGAAGAAGAATAAAATATATATTGCCTGGCATCATAGAGCTACACTGAAATAATTGTAAAAAAACAACGTTTGTTTATACATTCGGCCGTTTCATATTCTGGATTATTACAAGAATGACGAAAATGTTATCAAATGCAACCATTTCCCGGAAACTCTTTTCATTGCTTTAAAACGCGCATGTCGGTTCTATATTCGGGTAATTGCCTCGTAAAATAACAGAATGAATTATGCATAATGTTGGCTGGCTTATGTCGGTAATATCATTTCAGAAACAACGCACTTATTGACACACTCATGAAGTTACATACGATGATGATTGTTATATGAAAACACTGCTTAACCGTACCATTTAAATTTCAGATAAACGAGTACGTTACCGTTGTCCAAAATCCTTTTTTTTTATAATATTATAAATTTGTTTTAAAGCCGTATTTAATATGAAGTTATACATCATTGTTCAAGAAACAATAAATACTAAACAAATGTATTTATTTTAGAGTTATTCTCCAACAACCATTATTAATCTGTTGAAAGCTTTTAGTTTTATTAATATTATATACAAAAGCATGTTATTCAAATTCAATAACTTTTTTTTTATGCTTCTCTTTTTTGTGAGAGATAAACCTTTATTTATTATAATTGAGTATCATGTTTTAAATACAATACAAACATAAATAATTTGAAGATTAAACATGTCAAGCCTATTTTTACATTTGGTTGTAATTACTTCTTAATTTTACCTTTTGGTATTATTCCTTTTTATTATCTACGGATAATGTTTTGTCAATACACAATTCCATACCCAAAGATCACTAGTAAAATAAAGCACTTATATTCAACTTTAAATCACAAAACAAACAAAAAGTTTATGAAACGTTAAATAATTATTCTAAACACGATATTTACAATACGTATATGTATCACTCAAATATATTTACGTACAAGAAGTGAACTTTTCACACCACAAACAACTGAATTCACGTGGTCGCGTGGTACCGGCCGGATGATGTAAAGCTTGCTGAAAGCTCCCTTTGCTTCTGTAAACGCGAGGAGATATAATCGCAACGAGTGATAGCTTAATACTAGAAGGCCTCTACCGGAGCCGTGACGCGCCCGAGAAGCCTTTGGCGGAGAAAAAGAAAAGAGTGGTAGGTGAATCACAACGTACATGACAGGTGAAAAACTGCTCACATTCAACGAATAATACTACTGCTATAAGCTTAAACACTGCACAAAAACCAAGCGTTGTACCTTTCTCTTTTACGTTGTATACCACAGAAGAGAGACAGCTATACTTTTGTTGCCGTGGCTTTAATTTGAATTTTGTTTCTCTTGCTACGTGTTGTATAGTGGCTGGCAGAAATGTGAAATTTCGTAATACTTGTACAGAGGCGGTTGTGCAAATACTGTTTAATACTTTAGTATTCGGTTTTGTGTTAAGCTTATAGAAATTAAATTTTCTCTTCGCAAAATAGCTGACGTTTGATAACGCGATGATTAGTACAATTTTGTGTTACGAGGCTAAATTATATATGCATATACATGAGTACATATAATACACGTGTCCTTGATCTCGTGAGATCATAAGATATTCGATGATTTAATAAAATCTGAACTTGCGTTATGAAACAACACACGCCCGTTATACTGACTAAATATCTAGGAAATCGTTTCAAATGACATAATGACACATTCTTTCTTATTTTCTGTAATACATGCCATACAAATATAGTCATTCCGATAATTCGAATAACTGAATTATTATTAATGTTAAAATTTAAAACACTGTTATTATATCACAATTTCATTTTATTCACTGAGAGTGTCTCGGCAGCTGTTCCGCCAACCGATGTTGGCATCATCAGGTGTTACAATAATGTTTATTGTAACACCTGATGATGCCAACATCGGTTGGCAAAACAGCTGTTGCGAGACTCTCAGTGAATAAAAAGAAATTGTTATAAAACAGTGTTTTAAATTTTAACAGTAATAATGTTGAAGTGTCATAGTGTTTCGGTCAAAACAATGGACTATGGAATTATTATTTTCAAATGTTTCAAAAATATTTATAATTATTAACCGCAAAAGAAAACCTATTTGTGAAATCTTTATTTCTCTCAGAAAAAAAATTGCTTATTTAAGTTATACTATGGAAAGAATGAGTGAAGACAGAATGGTAAAGAAGGTATATGTAAACGGCGTGAACGGAGCTAGAAATAGAGGAAGGCCGAGGAAAACGTGGCACGATCAAATCAATCAAATATTGAATGTCGGTCACGTGAGGAGTCGGAAAAATCGACGTGCGTGCATGACAAGATGTATGAATGTAGAGGAATCGAGAGACGTATGTCAGGACAGAACAGTGTGGCGTTCCATTCTTTCTGCCTACCCCTCCGGGGAGACGGCGTGATGGTAAGTTAGTTAGTTAGTTAAGTTATACTAGATCCAGTGAGTTCCATATTAAAGTTTTTATAAAAAAAAATATATATACTAAGATAAGGGTTTTATGGGACTCGAATGACTAGAAAAGCCACGGTGGGACAAACCTTGCTGTAAAATATGTACCTTTAAAATACACAACAGCAAGACTGAAGTAAGTCCGACTCTCTGGTGTTCTAGAGCAGTTCTCCTGAGCGAGTCCCGGGCGACGTGATTACTGACTTTATCATCAAAATCATACGAGTCAACTACGGCGCCAAAAAACCTCAGTAACACTTCCCAGAAAATCAATGTGGCGAGATAGCATTCGCCAACGTCGAGGGGACCCGACATGGCAATATAAGAAAAAGAGGGGATTTATATCTTAGTCTAAAACAACAAAATAAAATGTGTTACTATTTTTTTAAGTGTGTTAAAGAATGAAAGTGTTAATACATATTTTATTTAAAAACTAAAAATGTTTAAAAAAATTATATAAAAATTACTTCAGCGATATATTCCCGATTCGTTTACGAAATAAAAAAATGAAGGTGTTATAATTTTAATAAATATGTAAATCATAATATGCAGTCAAAAAAAAAGCGTTTTCAATAAAATAAATTCGTCATTCTTCGTCGATCTGTCATTCTTCGTTGCGGCCACTTCAATCAATTTGACCCTGGAACAGATACACGGTATGTACGTACATTCTACTAATTAGCTTTTGACAATTTCAGTGGTCTGTTAGAAGAAATAACCGGATTTAGATTGTGAATCTTAAACACGTTCGTACCTATTCAAGTGACTAATATGGTAATTAAAACGCGCCATTTTTTTGTCACTACACTGTAGGTATATATGATAAACTTGTAAGCAAGTTAATATGCAACATGTTTAATTCACTCTCGCGATTTTTGTCTTTGGTCTTAGACAGCCGTTGTCGTCCACTGCTGGACATAGGCCTCCCCCATACTTCTTTACGTATCCCTGTATTGTGCCTTTTGCATCCAATCGCTAGCAATTCTTCTAATGTCATCGGACCATCGTGTGGGGGGTCTCCCTCTGTTTCGTTTGTTTTCGCGGGGTATACACTCTACCACCCTTCTGGTCCATCTATCGTCTGCCAATCTGGCAACATGTCCCGCAAATGTCGACCTTACTTTAGTAAATTTTTATTTTAATTTTCGTTATTACACCAATCATGTTTAATATAAAAGTATAACATTGAGAATAAATATCTCAAGGTTATTATAGTAAAGGCGACATTCGTGGCCGAGTCGAACGTGCTATGAGTGCCACACCGAAGGTTCCGGATTCGATTCCCAGCGATGCCAGTATGATTGTCACACTGTCTATGATCGGGTGTAGAATTCACTTGACAATAAAATGGCAATAGTTTAGCTACCTATCTCATAATATGAGAATCGATTAACATCGATTAGACTCGCGTCGTAATGATGTAAGGAGCAATTCAACAAAATAATAATAATAATAAAGTATAATTTACATGTCAGCCATGATTGGTTTCGAAAAACAAATCGCATTTCGTCATGTGTAACAAAAACAAATTTAAACGAACTGCATTGCCGAAAAAAATCATTGTTAACTCTGGTGGTTAAAAAATATATGTTGAACAACACTATTTTATTCCTCTTGTTATTAAATTTATATCAATAGGTGAATTAAAAGAGAATTGGCATTCAAAATCAGAACAAAATTGATTAAATCGATAATAAATTTTATTTTTATAATCGTAATGAAAAGTGACAGTTGGAAAAATCGACACGTCGATGTATAATATGTCAGATTTAACGTCCCATTTGATTTTCTTCAGCTGGTTCCGAGATATGCAGTTAGCGTGGCTTCGTGCCACATCCCGCCTTCTAGAATTCGTCTAGAAATCATCGGACATCACTCACGGCTCTTGTTACACGCCTCGTATTGGCATGGCAGGCCGAATTGCCCCGAGAAATGGAGCGCGACCGGCCGGACCGCTAGATTTAATATGATAACTTTTATTTTCTCTCTCCGCCCCAGGCTCTGGGCTCCGGCACTTATAATTGAAACAGCCTAATCTCACAGCTAGTAAATTTGCATTTATAGTTCATTCATTATTTTAATTCATTTTAACTATATACGATTTACTTCATAGTTATCGTTCCTACCTAATAACGGATACGATTACGTACTTCAGTACGTGAAAACAAGAACTTAACGTGTACTTTAAAATTAAACTTAGATATGAAGGTTTCCACTTAGATATGAAGGTACTATATGGCTGCGAAACCTGCACTCTGAAAGTGAATGTAATGAAGAGTTTTTTTTTTTAAGTCAGGAAAGAACATTGTGGCCGTCCATTCTTTCTGTCTTACCTCCGGGGAGACGGCGTGATGGTTATTTAATTTTTGTTTTAGTTTTCTGGTTGCTCTTAAAATATTCTAATATATCAATTTATTGAATTATATTTAGATATAAAGCGCTTGACCCGGACATTGAAATAAAATGCGGAATTGAAGTTGCACGAGCTGCATTTAATTAAATGAGAACATTATTTTGCAACGATAATCTCAACTTGAAACTCCGACAAAGAATGAAATGTTCTATATAGTCTGTTCTACTATATGGCTGCGAAACCTTGACTCTGAAAGTGTATGTAATGAACAGATTGGAAGCGTTCGAGATGTGGATATACCGCTGAATGCTCCGTATACCGTGGACCGATAGGGTTAGTAATGCAGACGTACTGCAAAGAGCCAGAGCCAATAGAGAGCTGTTTTCAAGTGTGAAAATTAGAAAGGCCTCATATTTGGGTCATGTGCTAAGGGAAGAAAATCAAATGATATTAATGGGTTAAGTGGAGGGACGTCGGAGAGTTGGTAAAAAGCAGCTGTCCTGGCTGCAGAACATCAAAGAGTCGACATGAATAACAAGAGTTCAGAACCTGTTCCAAGTAGCGCAGGATAGAGATGCCTTAGCTGTAGTGATCGCCAACGTTGGGGGGGACTGACACGGCACCGAAAGAAGAAGATGAAGGTTTCTAACGTTCGAAATAAACAATATATGAGTCATTTAAAATCATAACTTTTCAAAAAAAAATTATGTATTTATTATTTGTCCTTAAAAAATTTCAAGAAAATTGCGACAGAACTTCGCTTGAAGCGAAACCCGCTAGTAGTGTAAAAAAAATAATATTTTAATTATTTTTATGATATGCATAAGCATAAATACTAACTGTTTTATACGAGTATATTACCGTTTCATACTGTTTTTTTTATGTTTTTCTTTGCTAGAAAGGAAAATTTTGTTTGGTCAGTTTTTTATCAGTTTTAAAAATTAATGATTTTATTAATTTTGTTTGCTTGCATGAACATAATGTAAAGTAAATAATTATATTTGTTCGTTTACCAAATTATTAATTTGCTTTTGAAATATGATTTTTTTAAGGACGTAGGTAAGGAATCTAGATCAAATTAAAAACCTCCGTTTTCTATAAGTATTAATAAATTATACGAAAACAATTCAAATTTTGACTTCTCTTACAAGGCGAAACATGTCACACTCAAAAATAACGTTTTATCAAAATTAATTAGATAATCTAAATAGTTCATACATTATAAAATATTACAATAAGTTTAATATTTTTAAACCTTTATTGGAGCCGTCATCAATCAAATGTTCTCATTATAATGAATTAAATATACCCACATTATATACAGTTTACATAAATAGGTATATTGTTATTTAGGTTTCAATACTTATTAAGGCAAAAATCGAACTGCGGTAAAAACCAATTTGAATCTTTTTAGAAACGCAATTATCAATATATCTTATTTTGATATGCGTAAAAGTGTACGTGTAAAATTTACACCACTACTCAAACAACTGTAAACGTGTTCACATAATATATAATACATACTGAAACTTTCCAACTTACACAAAAAAACTTTAGAATACCATTTATCATTCAAATGCAGCAAGTGTGTAGTTGACAAAAATGAGATTCGATATGCACAAAAACATACCCGTCGCTATGATCACAGGCACCTGCCCGGCAATATAATACATTACAATCACACATAAATAATATACGGGTATGCAGATGAGCTAGGAACTAAACGAGCAAGTTAGTTGCGGTTGAGAACTTTTCACGTTTTTTGTGAGAACTATTTCCAGTCCGTAATAGATTGTTGTTTTCCCATTTGATTTTCCATTGATGAATTGGCTCTGCATTTAATGTGCTCCATTAACCCGATGCGTCTCGCCAGTTGAGGTACGCAAACACTTAATTTGTTTAAGTTTCTCTGACCCTATTGGCTTCACTTGGCCATTCGAACCACACAGATATTTAAACACAATAATAACAGACGATCATAAATCTTCAGAATTACAACTCCAGGAAAGAGTAAAAAAATGGTAAATGTGTTGTTAAGCTATGTCAATGATTAGCGATTGAAAACATATCTTGTTAGATATTATTAAATTTCGTTATAAATTATGACCACAGATCCCATTAAGAAGAGACTTAGAACAGCTTTTCGATATCCAGACGTACGTGTTATCCAATGAATTATTCTTACCTTGCAAAACATAAAATATAATACTTTCAGGAACAAAAATAACTTATTTACAAGAAAGCAAAATTTATACTAGACTAGCGGCCCTGACAGGCGTTGTCCTGCCCGAACGTTGACTTGTCTGCTATTAGTTGGCAAGAAAAATAATCAAAAACCACAGAATTCGACATCAGCGTCATCTATGGTAAACAAAAATAACTACGAATTATTCATGAACTTGCCAGAAGGTTTTTTACAATTGTGAATCTAAACCATCCAGAGACCCACTCAAACACACAAAAAGATCATCAAAATCGATCCAACCGTTTAGTTGGAAATTAACTATAATACATACGCCTTTACAGAAGAATTATATACCATATATATAAAGATTGCAAAGGTTTATATGTATAAAATATATAGTAAAGTAGTATATATATCGGCAAACAATAATTTATATAAAAGCATTGTCCACTTACCAAAGATCAGGAGACCAGGACAGCTTAGAGAAGATGGTATTCGTGGACACCAACGCCGGACGTAGAGGTGGAGGAAGACCCCACTACGATGGACTGACCAAATAAAGGTGAATGATTGTCGAGGCAAGCTGCGGAGTGTCGGAAGAGCTGGAGAAGAACAGCGCACACCAAGTCGAAAGACAGAACCTCAGACATGAGTAAGCCACCTGGAAACATGTTATAAAGACGTGACATAAATTTATTTAATGTGACTTATATTAAAATTTAATCTATGTAATACAATTTTATATCTTGTGAAATAAATATTATTTGTAAAAGCAATGGTGTAAATTGGATAACGCCATAGAAAACAGGCGTTTTCACCAATATCAAATAATCTTGTGAAACGTGTATATTCGTAGTTGTATATTATTAAAATAGTTCGCCGTCGCGTGTTGATTTCGAATTTCTAAGTAAGAAACCAGGTAATTGTACGATACCTTTGATAAGACACCAGATATGGAATATGAAAGTACAAAGTGTTCAGCTAAACTCATATCAATCACGCCTCAAAAAGCACGTATTTCAACAATAAAAGTAATGAAATAATACAAGTGTTAAAGATTACAAGATAACTACGTTTTCGATAGTAAGTAATGCGTGAAATGAATTTTAAAATATTCTCGTGTTATTTATAAGTGTTTGAAAGTATTTTTTTAAATAATAACAAAATAAGCTGTAAACGCCATTTGAACAATTTCTTAAAATACTTTTTTTTTCACTTTGAATAAGAAATTAAAAGAACATTAACTTAAAGTTTTATTTTTTTATGAATTAAAACACTGCTTTTTCCAATTTTGTGTTTATTATTCTCGAGATGTTCAATTCAATTCAATTCAATTCAATTTATTTTTAAATCATAAACATTACAGTATATAACCATCGGAGGCTTACACCTTCATCATTGGGAGAACGATACAAACTCGTGAAAAACAGGGTTTTAATTCATAAAAATTCTCTTTTTGGCGATCTTCCGGGAGAACGGTAGCCAACAGGAATCTGATGCGCCACAACGTCAGAATATACAAAACCTGCGTAAGGTGAATACTGACATTAATCATCGAGACCATGAACGAAGGCTAAAGTCCGGGTGGCAGAGATGCGGACGCTGAGGATGATAGCATAAAAGACTCTTCGAGATAGAGTGAGGGACACGGTAAACTGCGAAATCTGCAAGGTGGAAGATATCGTGGTAGATATAGTGATAAGAGCTCTGACTTCCATACCGAAGGTCCCGTGTTTGTCACACTGTCTTTGGTCTGGTGTAGAATTCACGTAACAATAAAATGGCGATATATTGGCTACCTATCACATGTCACGAGAATCAAATATAATAGCTAAAAAATAAATGTATACAGCGATTGGGATCAAACGACCTGTAGTATATAAAAAAAAACAATTAATTTTAAAAAAAATTAATAATAATAATAAAAAATATCGTAAGATGGGGCAGGATGGATCCCTCCAGAATCTGTGAAATTTGAATTTGATAAAAATAGTATACTGAATAAGGATGACACCTTCATCTTTCACTCTATGTCATGGATTCATATTTGAATAACCTTTGTAATCGTTGTATTTAAACAACACTTTGTACTAACATGTTTCTGTCACATCTTTCCTCAACGTAAAAAATACTCGTATATGTTAAAATTCTACACTTAGGAAGGACATATGCATATAACATGTTTGTGTACAATGAAAAAGAATATAAGTATTGTAGAAATACAATGTTTTCAAAAGTTTTCCAAATGGATGATAATTGCAATTTTATCTAATTTCTAATTAAATTATTACATCAAAGTGAAAGAGTTCTTTCAAATAATATTGAAGAACACATTTGTTTCCAGAAGTTTAAAAATGTGTTTATAATAGTGGGATATTTCTAAAATGGATTTCTTAAAAAACAGACTCATTTAAAATATTAAACTTATAGAAAAAGAACGATGAAACATAGCACTGACGATATTTAAAGAAATTCGGATAATCTCACATTCATATTCCGAAGAAATCTTGTACATTCATTCAGGGAAATTTTTAATAGGGTGAAGGTCATGTAAGTCTTAATAATTAAATCGTGTTATGGCTAACGTGCGGAATCTCACTTCAGGTAAGCACCTTGACATTGTTTTTAGTTGTGGAATCATCGTTACGGTTTCTCTGAAATTGAGAATACATTCATTGGTTTTATAAAAGTTTGCATTAGTCGTGTTTTACTCAAAGTCCCGATTTTTATACGGTATGTATGATTATTTTCACAGTTACGAAATTAAAAATATCTTCTGAAATTTCGTTGAATATATTATTGTAAATTGATTTAACTTTATGATTTAGGACATATATTTTTTCGTCAGTTGACCTATTCAAAGCTGTTTATTTTATTACACGTTTTGTTAACTAACTAACTGACTAACCATCACGCCGTCTCCCGGAAAGGGTAGGCAGAAAGAATGGACTGTCACACTTTAACCGATGCGGCACTTCATCCTTCTCATTTCGCCCCGCTGTAGATGCGGTGTCGTGGGTTGCGAACCTCATAGTCACCAATAGGCATCTTCCGCGCACACTTCGATCGTCCAACATCCACAAAAAAATCTAAAACAAAAAATATAAAATAAAATAACAAAATAAAAATAATTTAACACATAATATTATTTTTAGATGGTGCACATATTGACTATTTAATTTATGATCCACGTATCCACAGTTTTTTTTAATAGAAGAAATTATTCAAATTGTCGTTGGAACAAATGAAAAATTTATTTTTACACCTGTCAAAAATATTTATCGAAACGAGAAAACTTGTATAATTTTAATATCAAAACAGTACAAACGTATAACGTATCACAATTAACTATTATTAAGTGCGGCAACAATCAAATTGACCAAAACAATTCACTTATACACGAAATATCTCCAAATTTACGGGAAAACCACATGAACCAAAACAAATTTTCAAAATCAAAAACAGACTGTTTTCGTTTTGTTGTCGAATATATTATGATCTTCATACTACAATATATTTTAGCTTATATTTAAGTTTATGTAATACATAATGCTAGTATGAAAAAACTTTATATTTAAATAATACAATCGATACCTTAAAACCATTTCCGTTCTTGTGATTCATCTTCGAAAATAAAATTATAATCATATTAGTCTCATATTTTAGATTACGACTTGTTATAATTAATGGCTTTAATTTTGACTAAATAGTATTCTTCTTCTTCTTCAGCCTCCTGTGGCCGTCTACTCCTGAACGTAGGCCTCCTCTCATATTTTCTACTCCTTTCAATCCTAAGCGATCCGCACCCAGGCACTTCCCGCGCTCTTCCGGATATCGTCGCGCCAACACAACTATGGGCGCCTAACTCCACGCTTTGCCTTTCTCGGGTACTAGCACAGCAACACGTCTCCTCAAACCCCACTTAAGGGATGCGGCCAACTCGATAACGTTGGAGACTTTAGCCCTGGCTCATATGTCCTCATTTCTGATTCTGTTTCACAAGCTAAAACCCAACATGACTCTCTTCATTGCTTTATATGTGATTCTCAGCTAGTTGGCACTTTTTTGTGACATTATGACTAAGTTGTATATAATGAAATCATTAAAGAGGACCCTGGTGAATCTAAAAACATGTTATACAACGCATTGATTCGGAGCAGACTCGAAAGTTGTTCTGTGATATGGAGTCCTCACGAGGCGAGATATTCCATTATGCTGGAGAGGGTTCAGAAAAAATTTCTGAGGTATCTCTACATGAGGGAGTATGGTAGCTATTCTTGGCTCTATCCCACGGCATTTCTTTTGGGAATGCTCGGACCCAATTTTCTACAGCTTCGAAGAGATGGACATCTAATTACCCATTTCTTTAGATTAATTAGGGGATGCTTCGAGAACTCGGCCGTACTGGAGGGTGTTCGGCTTTTTGTCCCCGATAGATATCTCCGACAGCGACAGCACAGATTGTTTTACCTACCGGCTGCCAGAACCAATCTGCCTCTGGTGACACCGGTGGGAAGAGCAATTAGTCTGCTGAACGCGGTCTCCTCGGAGATCGACGTCTTTCATGTTAGTGAAAGTACGTTCAGAAGGCAAATACTCTTAATTCTGGAGAGTATCCTGTCTTCCTAATGTTGAACCATCTCTTATGCGTTTCTGGTAGCATACTATATATAATATATTATTTTACCTGTTCTCAATAGATGCCTTAAAAATAAATTTTGTAATGTCTGTTGATGAAATAAACTGATTTGATTTGATTTGATTTGATTTATTGTTAAATTTCTACTTTGAAAGAATAAAACATTAAAAATCGATGAATACATTCATTCTATTGTTAGAAAGTTGAGGTAATGTAAAAATATTCGACAGTCGAACACTTTTTTTCCATTTTATATTTTAAAGAAACGCAATTCAAAGCATTCCTGCTTTAAAATTAATTTATTCGAATAAAAAGTGTGAAGACTGAATTTATAGATCAGGCGTATAATTAAATGACGCGGTAAGATTTCGATACAAAAGCTATTTTAACGGCGAAACTAAACGCTTTTATCGATAGTGCAAGGCAGTCAGGCAGTCAAATGTCAGAAATAATTTGGGTACCGCCACAGCGTGAATTATGGGCGCTCCTTGGAAATCGTGTCCGACGAATGATCAGTTATAAAACCACACACAGATTATTGAAACAGGTAAAATTATGAAACGACCTACAATCATTTCACGAATATCTGCATTCATTTATGTTTGCAGCTGATTCTCGGGATGGAAACCGTCTTCAATTTTTATTGTTATTCACCATGGATATCAGCAAAACTGTCAGTACAATTTGCATTAAAAAAGTTTTAATGTAAAGATATTTCATTCATAATAAAATATTTAAAAAGTAAACAAATATTACGGCAATCATTATGAACACATTTTTTTATTACCCTTATGGCCGACCAAATAATCAATGCCATAAAAAGCGTTCTTATATTATTATATGATTTTGATGTTTTCCTATTTTTTTTAAAAGTGGAATATTTTGAGTGTTTTTTTTTTTTTAATATTTAAGAATTTTTTGCTGGTGACAATAACTTTATGCATCAAAATAGTAAAAGTAAATTTAGTTCGTAAAAGCATATTAAACGAATATATAAATTAGAAATGTTAAAGAAAATGTACACGACCATTGATAGTTCTCAAAATAGGTAAAAAATTAAGGAATACAAAGCATCCAATCTACCAAATTTTAGAGGTCTTCTGTGTTAGAAATTGAAAATAGCGATTTGCATGATAAGTCATTAAGTGGAAGAGAATAAAAAATATATTTAGATAGACCATGCCGTCTCTACCTACAAGTTCAAAAAAATGGTGTAATGTTCAGTAATTATAAGGAGTACGCATTAATTCGTGCGGTTTTCTAAGTGAGGACGTTACTAATATTATTTCGCGTCGTGTTCATCCGTGACTATATTCATTTGAAAGCTACTGTCATTGCGCGTCTTTTTCAGTATATGTCATTTGGTTGAAGCGTAAACAACAATTTTTTCTATTCATTTGAAAATGTCGAACTTTGTGCCGGGAAAGTGTTTTTGCGGGGAGTTCTTCTTCATTACTTTAACATGAAGTAAAAAGCTACCGAAAGTCATCGTATTTTAGTGGAGGTTTATGATGACCATGTTCTAGCTGATCGAACGTGCCAGAAGTGGTTTGCACGGTTTAAACTGGCAATTTCGACTTAGAAGACGAAGAACGACCCGGACAGCCAAAAAAATTTGAAAATGAAGAATTGGAGGCATTGTTCGATGAAGGCGCGTGCCAAACGCAAGAAGAACATGTTAAATCATTGGGAGTTGATCAAGCAACCATTTTCAGGCGTTTAAAAGCATAGGGATTCATCCAAAAGCTTGGAAATTAGGTGCCGTATGAATTGAAGCCAAGAGACGTCGAACGCCGATTCTGCATGTCGGAAATGTTGCTTGAATGCCACAAAAAGAAGTCATTTTTACATCGGATTGTCACTGGTGATGAAAAATGGATTCACTACGATAACCCTAAGCGCAAAAAATCGTATGCGAAGCCCGGCCAACCATAAACATCCACGGCAAAGCCGAATATCCATGGCGCCAAGGTAATGCTCTATATTTGGTGGGATCACAAGGGTGTGTTGTATTATGAGCTGTTGAAATCGGGTCAGACGATCAAAGGGGACCTCTACCAAACACAATTGATTCGTTTGAAGAGAGCGATCGCGGAAAAACGCCCAGAATATGCGACTAAACACGAATCCATAATTTTCCATCATGACAACGCTCGGCCACATTTTGCAAGACCGGTTAAAAACTATTTGGAAAACAGTGGGTGGGAAGTTCTACTTCACCCGCCTTATAGCCCAGACATGGCCCCTTTTGATTACTACTCGTTCAGATCAATGAAGAATGCCCTCACCGGAATACGCTTCACTTCAGAACAGGGTATCAAAAATTGGCTCGATTCGTTCTTGGCCACCAAGCCGGAGAAGTTCTTTTGGGATAGAATCCACAAACTGCCAAAAAGATGGACAAATGTCGTAGCTTTCTATGTACAATACTTTGAACATTGAATGTATAACCATTTTTTCACAATAAAGCCTTAATTTTCGAAAAAAAACGCACGAATTAATGCATACTCCCAATATATTACAATTTTTTTAAGCTTATTCAATTTCCATTAATTTTCAAAACTTTATAACAAAATTTCTAAAAAATTAATAATAAAAAAATCTGTAACAAATCGATGATCTTATTCGAGCGTACTTTTTCAAACCGCTACGATCAAAGAAATAAATTTCTCGATGCTTCTATCCAAACTAAAAACTTTCGTCTAAGTCAAATATCACGTGAAATGTTTTAAGTTCATACTTTTTATTTACTTCTATGTTCGCCATACTTTGTGTTGTAGATGCTTTATTTGTCTTTTTCTTTTTTTATATACTTTGTATGTACAACACTATTAAAATTACATATCAAACATGTTTCGGATCACCAGTCCTTCTTCAGTGATACATATTATGAAGATACATATTTAAAATATTATAAAATTGTTTACAAAATGATCAATTTTGACAGATGTTTTAAAGATTTATAACATCTGTCAAAATTTATCATATTTGTAAACCATTTTAATAATATTTTAAATATGTATCTTTATAATATGTATCACTGAAGGACTGATTGTCCGAAACATGTCTGATATGTAATTTTAATAGTGTGGTATATACAAATTATCTACTCGTATATAACTAACTAACTAACCATCACGCCATCTCCCTGAAAGGGTAGGCAGAAAGAATGGACTGTCACACTTTTACTGATGCGGCACTCCATCCTTCTCTTTTCGCTCCGCGGGAGACGCGGTGTGATGGGTTGCGAACCTCATCGCCACAAACATACTCACATACTAGCACTCGTATATAAAAAAAGTAAAAGAGAAATCTTACTTTTTATTTATGTTATCATAGGGAATGTCACATTGGTAATTCGCGCGATATCTAATTACAGTTTCTTTGTTTTTCTTTTTATATTAAACTATGATAAATAACTAGAACATAAGAATATTTTGACTCTTATAATACCCTTCTTGTCTCTAGGAAATTTTCGTTTCCTTATTTTAAATTCAAATCAATGTCAAACAATATTTTAAAAGTGATATATAACATTTGTTTTTGCTATTTAGACAGATTTCCGCCTGTGGCCTCAAGTCCTGTAAATGTCATTTGTTATACAGGATATTGCAAATATTATATGTCGAATCGGTTTCCGATTATTTTTGAAGCTGGTATTTAAAAACTCAACAATAAATTACATCGTCATAGTCGTTAATCTATAGTATATATAAGAATTTTCAGTTCATTTTGGTGCGTTCAGGAGATATAATATTATAATAACCCTATAGATTATTTCTACATGATATAATTACCGAAATGTTTTTTAAAGATAATTGAAAATTATGCAATATTATTGAAAATGATAATGAAAATATAGTGATTATTTACAGAGTTGTTTACCGTAAAGCAATTAAAATTAGAGTGAAAAATAATGCCTTAATTAAATCTTAATATCAATATCTTAAAATTAACTGTGTATTTCACAAAAATACAATGTTTTCTTGATTTTTAATATATTGCTAGGTCATGATCAAAAGGCAAAATTTGGCACTTCCTTAAAATATAATCAAGCTTCTAATAAAATACTAAATACAGAAATGATAATATGTGTATTAAACAATGATAACCATAACAGAGAAAAGTTGTATTTTTATTAAATATTTGCCCATTTGTAAAGTATATCCACGTACGGTAAAACAAAAAAACAGTTAAACACATTAAACATTATAATTAACAATGTCATTTATACTAAAAATCTTTAATAATCAGAATCTTTGTAAAAGTGATCAAAAATTTCTATTGATTTGAAAGTTAGCCATTTATATGGTACGAAATTATTTACTAAAAAAACTAATAAAATGATTGTTTATTATTGTAGTAAAAAATACGAGTGTATTTTCCATTTTAAAAATTAATCTGAAACATAATTTACAATGTTGTGCAATATGATAAAACTTTACCAATTTTAATGTTGACTGTAAAAATAATGTGTCCACGTAATATTGCCCCACAGCGTATAACATCGAAATAACGTATTGAGGGAAATGCTCTCTATAAATCTGAACATAAAACGAGTATCCCGAATGCATAAATTAAAGTGTCGTAACGTTTGATAATAAATTGGCGGCATGACTCATTAGCTGGCTGGACAGACTCCACTTGGGCAATTCTCGGTCCGAATCACTCTTGACCCAATTAGACTCCTCCTACATAATTGTCAAAACATATTTACGCGGTTATGCAGAAAACAGCCAGGAAAATTAACACAATTAAATCGCAATATTATTTTATAATTGCAGAACAAGGTCGGCTATGCAGTTGTCAATACATCTAATCCAAAGCCGTTATCTTAGGATTATTTTATTTGATTTAACTGTTGTTTTTCATGAATAAATCTAATTTATATATCGGCCATGTTCAAACTCGGAAGAATCGACTTGCATGTGTGACTCGCTGTATGAATGTGGAGGAACCTTTAGAGGTGTGTCAGGATATAGTACTGTGACGGTCTATGATCTCTGCCTACACTTACGGGGAAACAGCGTGATGGTTTGTTGTTTAATTAGATGTGCATATTAGTTATCGTATAAGATCACGTTATTATAATTTATATGATTATTGATATTGGTATCCTTAAAATTTTGAATGCGAAGGACTACGATATACCCAGCTCATATTTGAATTTTTGATGATTTATTGTTGTTACTATACCATATATTAATGATGGTAGAAGTTAGATGGTAAATAATGAAACTAAATAATTAACTTTTTTAATATGTATATGATGTGAAATTAAACTATAATAAATATAAATTATAAAAAAACTTTTTTGCTTTCATTATAGTTAAGGTAATGTTTATCTTGTAACTTTTTTTCTTTGATTATCTTGTAACGCTTTTTACAGAAAAGAGAATAATAAGTAGAATAAATGCAATAGAAGTGAGATCTCTTAGACGAATGTGTGGATACTCTGTGTATGATAGAGTGTCGAATGAAAATATTAGAAGTGCATGCGGTGCGAATGATGGTGTCATGAACAAAATAATGAAAGGATCATTAAGATGGTTTGGACATATGGAAAGAATGAATGAAGAAATAATGGTAAAAAAAATTATACGTTAATGATGTAAATGGAACCAGAAATAGAGGAAGACCGAGGAAAACGTGGCACGATCAAATAAATCAAATATTGAATGTCAGCCATGTGAGGAGTCAGAGAAATCGACGCGCGTGCATGACACGATGTATGAATGTTGAGGAAGCGAGAGAAATATGTCAGGAAAGAAAGATGTGGCAGTCCATTCTTTCTGCCTACCCCTTCGGGGAGACGGCGTGATGGTTAGTTAGTTAGTTAGTTAGAGAATAATAACTTTTCGTTTACATGCATAATACTTCATTTTATTAACTATTTAATTGAAACACTGTTATAATATCACAATTGTCGCGACAGCTGTTTCGCTAACCAAGCTAGCATCATCAGGTGTATTTTTTTATATTTTCCAATTACGTTTAGTACAAATATACAATTAGAGCAATATTTTGTAGAATTGTGGCTTTGAGTAACATTTAATTTAGTAATAAAATACGTATGGCTGTTTTCTGCATAACAATATTCAAATATTGTCTATTATATTTTGTAAACTCATGTGATTAAATTAAGAGCTTGTCTCATACACAATGGTTTCCTAAAATTCACTTTCACTCTTACCTAACGGACAACAACGCATGCTGAGATGTTGATCGATTATATTTCAATGTTTTTATTTCACAGGCACGTTTTTTTTCGAATGGTATTCTACAAGGTCTGGAATAACGCGTACAGGTGTCACGGTGTTTAACGAGAAGGTGTGGTTGAAATATTTTATTATAGGTTCATAAAAAAATACCGGAAGTCAATCATTATAGTGATAGCTTTATTATGTATATTATAATATATTATGGTTCATATCTGTGTTCAGTGTGTATTTATAATATATATTATTATGCTGACGTATAGTAAATAAATTGTTAGAAGTGTTTAAAATTTATAAATAATCAAACAATTATAAGAACATTTCGAAGGCATCTTTAACAAGACATAAAAAAATAATAATAACAAAATTATTTCTATATAGCTTTAGCCCAACGATTGTGAATAAAAAATCAATAATTGAAATTATTAATACAAATACCTCAACAGATTCGTTGTTGGTGTTGGTTATTGATAATTCACAGCGAGCTGGTGAAACCGGTCAGAACTAGAAAAACAAGTAGAATAAAATTATGTCATAATCATGTTATTCATACATTTTCAAAACATTAATGATAACGTATGGGAATGACGTATTTCACCTTACTAAGGCATTACTAAAAAAGATAATATAGACCTCTTCATTAACATTAAATAGTTTAAATAATTAATATTTTTAATTGAAATTTCTTGTTAGACGTTCATTTTAAGTAATGAAAAAAAAAATTATACAAAATTACTTTATTGTGTATTTATTGTGCTTCCAATTGTGTTTATGTTCGACCGATTTCGGTAGCTTGCTGACGAAACCAAAAGATGGCAGCAAGCTGCCGAAACCGGTCGAACATAAACACAAGTGGAAGCACACTAAATACATAATAATAAAGAAATTTTGTATATATGTTTTTTGTTTTCATTATTTAAATAATTTTCATTTTTTTACACCATTGTTCAAGAAACAATAATTGAGTGTACTATATTGTTTGACTAAAATTTCAATTTACAATAATTTAAATTAAATTTAAATTATTAGTGGTTGATCGAGTTTTTCACTGCAAGAAATATAATTAATATCAAATGCGATTAAATAGCATAAAAAATATTAATTAGAATATCAAGTTAAGTATATATCTGCCTGCAGAAAAAAAGTGCAAGAAATATCTGAGTATTGTAACGGACTACGTACGTGTTTTGAGGTTTTTTGCATAATACGGGCGTATGGGGGTCAGCAGAACCGGACCAGCTGCGCTTCTTACTGGACAACTTTCCCTGGTTCTTCATTGCTTCCTCCTCACACCAAACTCACTCTCGTTTGTGGTAAGCGGACAGCTTCTGAGTGTGTCCCAGATGAAAACAAAAGTTTATGAACTGAAATGTAATGATTTCTCCGCTTTTTATATAGGAAAATTTTTAAATTAAGAATAAAATAGCACATCAGATGTCTCTCTAACAATAATTTTTCTGAACTCACAGACCATCTCATCGAAAAAAATCATCTATTAATAAAGACAATGGAGTTGAAATTTTGCATGCTAATCATTGAAATATAACTTTGAACAGTCTCGAAATTTTAGAAATTAATAAAAAGCATTGAGAAATAAAAAAAATATTGCAAATAATCAAATAAATTTAACATCAAATCCATTATTTGATTTACTTCCTTTGTTGTAAGATAATACCTGGACCCCAATAAGAAATTTAAATTATTATTTTTAATCTTTAATTTATTCACAATATTTGTTATAACAAAAGCATAAACGTTCTGAAATAAATAATTTTGATATCTGTCAAAACTGACCACAACAAGGATTTTTTTTTAATATTTGCTATATTTATATAATATCACTGATGAAGAGCTTGTGTGTCCGAAACATGTACGGTTTTCAAATTTGATTTTTTAATAAAGTGTGTGTTGTTTAACAAAGTACCTATATATAAAAAAATTAACAGAAACGAATTCAAATATTTTTTAGTTTAGATTACATTTACTAGATGTGCAATATGAAGGTATTTTTAATTTTAAATAGGCGTTAATACTGTGGAATTCCATAATGCCGAATTTTTTTATGTAAATACTGTGTTTTCCACATTTGAATGTGTAAATTAAAAAAAAGGTAATCAGTCAATTACCTAAGTTTAAAAAAGGTGTGCAGCAGTAAATTTAAGAATATTCAGAATAATACTAGTAACACCATTTGTTTATTTTATCTAGATTTAGTGCTAAAACTTAATGAAGATAATTATAACATTTAAGCAAATTTTATAAATGACTGAATAATGTCGATACATATTTAATATTTATAAATAACTTCGGTTTTCTAGAAATTGTCGCGAAAAAAAATATGATAGCATAAACAGCGTTTTATGATTTAACAATTAAAAACATGTTATGTAAATGACACGTCTAGCTTTGATAAAGCATTATCATATGGTTTCTAAAAAAATGAGATTTTATAATACCTTAGTAAAGCCAAACATGCTATTCTTGTAAAAGATAATAAAATTTCAAGAACACAATCATTTTCATTCGTATTAATTATGAACAGAGATAATTAGGAAAAACTTTTACCGTCTTCTTAAATTTCAATTGTTGTCACTTCAGTGGATGAAAACTCTTCAAAAATAATATAACAATTACAAAAAGGCAAGACAAATAATATACAGCACCTTAAATTTAACACGTGACAAATTCTTACAATTTTTTACATACCTTAATTTTGATGTATATGGGAGAACCGTCTCTAGAATAGGCCTGTTCTCACAAAATATCACACAGCTGATGAAAGAAAGTGTAAGACGAGTGAATCATTGTATTCGGGGTCCATCAACGACATCTCGTTAAAACAAAATACAGTATTATTGGGAACCAATGCCAACCAATAAAACATTCTAAATTTCACCACCGGTTGAAATAATAAACGTCATCAATCGCCGCGCACGGCATTCCAATTTATCTATGATTATTAATTTGATTGACTTGATTAACCACTAATAATAAATGTAAATTTGTAATGTGAACGAGTGACCTATTCTTCCCTAACAAGGTATGTGGGTTTACCAGTGAAAAATTTAATCGCCCAATTACCTATTATAAAGTTCTGGGACATGTTTACAGTTTATTCTGCCATTTAAACCACATAAAACTCGTACTTCAATTTGTAGAAACGGGATCTTCAGTACAAAACGTCTTAGCCTTACTTTCCAACTGTGCACATAAAAATGAATGATAATTTTATAATCATAGAAGACCTCAGAAATTGTCTAGAAAAAGTGAATTATTCTACTAGGTGATTGGACTATGATATTTTTATTACTGTTATTATTATTTTGTTGTAAAGTTCTTTACCTCATTATAGCGCGAACCAAATCGATTAAATATACATAGAACAACGTAAATAGAAATTAACAGATATCTCTTCGTGCTTTTAATCGTGACCGTATTCACGAATTCGCTATAATTGCATCCAAAGAGTTTTATCACTTTTGTCACCTCATTTAAATGTGTATATCCAATTAATATGGTATAATAATAACGGTCTTCAGAACCTTTCCATGAATAAACAAAACACTCAAACCAAAACACATACCTCTTTATTGCATGGTGATATTTTAATGGTCTTTTAATTTATTGTTATCTTTAGCGCAGATCTTAACAGAGGCTACTTCGGCAGCAGTCAGCAAAGATCAGCAAGCAATTCTTCTTTTCGGGGGTCCAGACAAAGCTGTGTGTGCTCCATCTAATCAAAAGGTAAGTAATGATGTGTCTATATTCTCTGCTATTCCCTTCACCTCATATATAATACAGATAAAAACTTTAAAAATATCATTTACAATGAACTTCACTATAACCAATATTAATACTCGTATTTTTCCAAATAGTAAAATTATTTTTTGTATACAATATGTTTAATTACTTCCGCTTTCTTAATCATTATATGAATAATCAATATATTTTTAAGTAATTTTATACACAATTTTTCACAAACTTCAAATCAGTGTATTTACTGGTTTTAATAATGTTTAAAAAAAGCCACTCATGACATAAATAGTGGGGTATCAATAATGAGAATCTCTTACGATACCTACTCACATATTAAATCGAATTCATAAAATAAAAAATCGATAAAAATAAAAAATAACAACGGGAAAGCAAGTAAATACCAAGAACTAGTAAAGATATCAATAGAATATGCTGCAAATCAATCCGTGGTATTGAAACATTTGTAAAAAAAACAATGTAGGCCCACAATGTCACAATCGAAATATGTCTGTTGAAAAAAATTAAGTGTTGTGAATATACGAAAAGCAATTATTTTTATTCAAATGGGAATTCAGAACACTAAGTGAAGGCAAATATAGAATAAATACTTTATTGTAATCAATATAAATAATACTAACACAAGTAGTATAATTAGAGTAATGAAAACAAAAAAAAGTTGATACAAAATGTCTTTATTATTATATATTTAGTGTGCTTCCACTTATGTTTATCGTCGAAAAATGAACTTCTACCAAGAAATTTCAATATCAAATATTAGTTTCTTTTTTTCTTTTTTTATACACTTTGTTTATACAACACTTACATTTAAAAAGTTTAAATTACATAGACATGTTTCAGACAACAAGTCCTTCTTCAGTGATACATATTATAAAGATACATATTTAAAATATTATAAAATTGTTTACATGATCTGACAGACGTCATAAAGATTTCTTTGTAATCTTTATAACATCTGTCAGATCATGTAAACAATTTTTGTAATATTTTAAATATGTATCTTTATAATATGTATCACTAAAGAAAGACTGGTTGTCCGAAATATGTCTATGTAATTTTAATTGTTTTAATGTAAGTGTTGTATAAACAAAGTGTATAATAAAGAAAAAGATAAATAAAGCATCGACAACACAAAGTATGGCGAATAAAGAAGAAAAAATATTAGTAATTAGAGTGTCTATAAAATTAGATTTATTCATATTAGATTATGACAATGCTTGTACTATCTCGGATGGTAGGTGCATACAATGTATTCCTGTCATCCTTGTTAATGGCCAAACACTAATAGACAAACCCCTTCTATAACCTCATCCGGGGGCCCGAAGCTAGACTAATGCCGCATCTCCGTCTGATGGTCCAGCCCGCCCCGAGATCCTCCTCCCGCCTCCCTCATTATCTCATTTTATTATTCAATAATGTAATGGCCGAAGGTGGCCCCGAGCTCAGCGTGATATATTGCCTAATGAAATCTTTCACCGTTAGCTGATTCATCTTATCTATATTTACTATGTAGCATATTGTTAGATTATTAAGTATTTGTGTATTATTACGGTAATCTGTAATAGTAAAAAAAAATTAAATAATGTCTTATCATCTTATATATAAAAATCTCGTGTCACGGTGTTTGTGGTCGAACTCCCCCGAAACGGCTTGACCGAATTTTATGATTTTTTCTATGTGTATCTGGTAGGTATGAGAATAGATTGTAAAGTATATTTCATATCGCTAAATGATTAGGGTGTCCCTGTTCAGATTTTTTTTCTATTTTTTTTACAAAATATTTTTTTTGTTTTTTTTATTTTATTTAGCACCAAAAAATAAATATAACTCCAAATTTTCACCCTCCTAACCCTACAAACCATCGAGATTATTTGTGTTAGCTAAAGACGGACTGACAAAAATATCGTATACTCAATTGCTCTTCGAAATTAATATTGATTTTCTTTATTTCATTTTCCTACTTTAGGATAAAAAATATATGACTTTTATTCACTTAACATTTAACTTTTAAGAAATATAACAATGAACATGTCCGTCACTTTAATGACATACGTTGAATTGAGAAAATGAATGTGTATTTTTGTTTTTATCGGCGGTCATCGTTTACAGCGCTCCATTCCTCTTTTTGTCATAGATCCCATCCCCACACACTTACAATACATTCGTTTTTTTTTATTTAACAACCATAATATTCACTAGAAATAATTTAAATGGCAGAACAACGTTTGCCGGGTCAGCTATACTAGAGCCGCTCAGAAGTGAGTCTTGGGGCCATAAATCATTTCCCTATGTCTATCTCGCTTGCACTTACGGGCCTTATGGAGCGGTTTAGGGATGGGCGTAACAATAAAATAAATATATCGATAAGTAACGTTTATTATCGTATCTTGTTCATAAACTTTAACGAGTTAACAAAGTTTTGATATTAAACTTTATTTATGGGTTTTACGTGCGTTTAAATTAGTATGAAATTAGTGACTACCAGATACTAAATTAAATACCAGTAAAAACAGAAAAATTGTTTAATTTTAAAATTTGTATACCGTATGTCTATAAACCCAGAAAGAAAGTTAAGTATAAAAAACAAAGTAGATCATATTGTGGCCCTTAAAAGAGCCGTTTATATTACAAAAAAATGTATCAATCCTCATCGGAGTCTTCTTCATCAGTGTCTTCTGCCAAATTTATTATAAGCGGCGCCTGATCTCTAATAAGAGCTTTCTGTAGGTCACTGTTTTGAAGTTCCTCGGCATGTCTCACACATTTGGCCCAGTTTTCTTTTGTGACATTATCGATGGCTCGGTGGAGGTGATTTTCAACATCTGCTATCTTGAATGTATTATTATTATTTGCAACTTCTCCCTTTACTTGTGCCCAAATTAATTCTATTGGGTTATATTGACAGTGATATGGAGGCAGCCGTATTACTTCGTGGCCTCGTTCATTTGCCAGACTGTCTAAAGCGTAGACCTTCTGCGGGTTACTGGCTTTTACTTTTTTTATTAACTCTTCTATAATTTCTCTGCTGGAATATTGAATGTTTTTTTTTGATAACCATTCTTGAATCTCGGCTTTCCTTGTGTTTCTTGTGGGTATTTTTTCCAACTGCATCGAATGATAGCTTGCGTTATCGACGATTATAACTGAGGGCTCTTCAAGTATATTTAGGAATGCGGAAAACCATGCCATATATGTATCGCCATCCATTTCTGTGTGATAATCAGCATCCTTCGATTTTACCGCTTTAAATATTAGCTTCGCTTCTGGAACAAAGCCAGTCCTTGCGGAACCAGCATGGCAAACTATCAATCTTTGACCTTTTCCTACAGGCTGATTCTTGAAACCTCCTTCATCGTTGCTTCCAAGCCACATACGCTTTCTTGAATGGTTTTGATTAATCCATGTTTCATCCAGATAGAAACGCGGCCGCTGATCGTTAGTTCTTCTAAGTAAATCCAATTTCCTTAAAAAGTCCATTCTGGCACAAACAATATCTGTTCTTTCCATTAAATATTTACGTCCTTCGGCATTTTTCTTATACTTGAACCCAATCTCCTTCATGAGTGTTCTCATCGAAGTTTTTCCGCATTTAAAATCAGGTAATTGCTCTCGGTATTTTTCTAATATTTTCGCCACGGACGGATACTCTCCACTATCATAAAATGAACCTACAGTCCGCTTCAATACACTTTTATCAAAATCGTCAATATTGGTGACAGTTTCTTGTTTCTTAAAATTTGCTCTTGGTGTACAGGGGCTGCTTGATTGCAATAATTCAGTCTTTATTCGGTCCACTGTCACTCTACTCACACCACAAATAAACGCGGCCATTTCACGTGGTTTGTTGAAATTAAGAGAAGCTATTTTATTCGGATCACTTTTCAATTCATTGACAAACAAGAATACGTTGTGAATCACTGTTCGAGTTTGAGGGCTAATATCGCCATGTAATTTCTTCAAATCAATGTTGGAAAATAAAGTATCCATAGTGCGTAACGAGTGGTGACACACGAATGAATTCATTTAATTGCAGTAAACACATTTATAACAAAAAAGCACTGCATTCGGTAAAAACCAATCATTAGTGACTCATCGTACATATCATAACGTACATATCATTACAAAATCATTATAGTGACTCATCGACACCACGAGAGCAGGTAGCCGTATACCGATAACAGTCCTGGGGCTTCCCATCCCTATTTCTATTGACATTTATGGCCGCACGACTCCGTTTGAAACGGCTGTAGTATAGTAACACTATATAATTTAAACAAACATGTTTCGGGACACAGAAACCCTCTGTCTCGTCTGTCTCGAAACAAAGTTTTTTATTTGTTTCAGGACTCTTTTATGAACACACACACATAATTATGAACCCACAACACAACGTGATGGTGATTATAGAAGAAAAGGTGTAATAGTACAATATTTTTAAATATTAAAATCAAATTTCGTTACAAATTGTTATTTTATTTAACATATATTTTTCAGCAACTGCAAGCATCTCTTTACATTTATACGAGTACTTTGATTTGTTTGTAATTTTTCTTTCGATTGTGTAGTACTCAGAGAGGAGGAGGAGAAAGGAAAGACTATTGGGTGACAGTGACGGCTCCACTACCAGCACCTTCCTCTGCCCCAGATGCCCCAGAATGTGTAAGTCCAGGATTGGGCTCTTCAGTCAGTAGACCACGCCGCTCCTCGGCCACGAGAGACAACCGATGATGATGATGACTCCATACACATTATTCAAGTATACTACTACCATTCTTCTTCACTCACTTTAAAAAAAACAACAATGATAGACACATTGATACCTGAAACAAAGTAATTAATTTTTTTTTAATTCTTAACTAAATTTCGTATTTAGATGTCATATCGTGCTATTGCCTCCATCAATCTTCGCCTCCAACTCCTCTTATCCTCTGCTGTGATCCTACAAATCTGTATTTGCAGTAGCTAGGTTGCGTCCCTTTCAAAGTCATCGTAGCCTTGACCTTCCACCTGGGCTCCCTACCAAGATCATTTTGGATACCCGAGTGCATTTTCTTGACGATCCGACCCACTTAAGCCTACTCAGTTTGACATGCACAGATATCCTGGGAGTCTTGTTAATATTATGCAACTCGTAAAAAATTATTCAGCCGTAATCATCATTTGTTGAAATTAAATTCCTTTGTAAGGTTTCAGTAAAATCAATCAAAATATGACAATAGCCCTGATAACTGTATTAGTATTATACAACTTTATATATTTAAGTATCAAAGTATGTATGTTCGTATGTAAAATTGATACTTGTTTGATGTTTCTGTGATTCCCAATCGAATCCCACACGGCACGCTCCATTAGCATATCCCGACCTACGCTAAGGCATAACCCCTTTGTCCAATCATATGTATTTATTCCGATATCGTCCCTTCGGGGTCCACGATCGGAACTCGATGCCGGAATGGCCATTCAGCATTTTAAGTGCGATTAGCGATTTCATCGCCGAGATATCATACTAAATTATGATAAAGGGCATCAAATAATGAATAATTAATAACCGACCGTTCTGAGTATTCCATCATGAATGAATAAACAGTTACAGGTATACTGGCGTTTGACAACTTTATAAATACATGCCCAGATAAAGTTACTACTCGTCATAACAATATATAAAAAGCATGCTTAGGTCTTGCACTAAGAGAACCTATCTTCAACTCCTAACTGACGAGAGAGACTCTTGAGAACCTAACTTCAACTCAAACAAATGTTTAAAGAACTTTAAAGACAGCACTAGTCAAAGTATCTAAGTATCTAAATATAATTCAATCAATTGACATATGTAGAATATTTTAAGAGCTATTAGAAAACTAAAATAAAAACTAACTAACCATCACGCCGTCTTCTCGGAGGTAAGACAGAAAGAATGGACGGCCACAATGTTCTTTCCTGACAAAGATCTCTGGCTTTCTCAGCATGCATATATCATGTCATGCACGCGCATCGATTACTTCGACTCGTCACGTGGCCGACATTTAATAGTTGATTGATTTGATCGTGCCACATTTTCCTCGGTTCCTTTATTTCTAGTTTGTGGTTATAAACTTTCTGTACCATTATTTTTTACATTCATTCTTTCCATGTGTCCAAACTAGCTATTATCCTTTCATTATTTTGTTCATAGCACTTTCATTCGCACCGCATTTAATTCTTGTATTTTCATTCGACACTCATACACAGTTTTTCCACATATTCGTATAAGAGATCTAAGAGAAAGTATAACAATTAGCTGCATAAATAATAATATAAAGGTATAAAACCTTCAACGTTCTTTTGAGTAAATCTATGATAGGTGAAGCAATCCAAGTAGTATTTAATACTCTTAAAATAAACCAATTAGTAGTAAGTAGTAATCAAATAATTTTATCTCATTTTTCAATCAACAAAGAACACATTCATTGTTGCTTTAGCAATGATGAAAAACTCAAAACTTTATTTCAGGAAATGGCACAAAGTTACAAGTGCAACAGGGTTATCATACCTTTCCTATTGAAAAATATGCAATATGCAGTAGATATATTAATGTCGAAGATATCGTCTTGCATGTGTTGTCAAATGAGTTTTCTGTCCTAAATCCAAATAACGAAGTAGATTGGAGGACCCCAGGCTAACAAATACTTCTTCTGCTTTATTTGGGATAGGTGTCCTATTATTTTTCGGAGTCTGTTCTTAGGGTGTAGATGTCAAACTGTCTCGCCATCTTTTGGGTGGCCTTCCTGGTGGTCGATTTCTTGTTGGTACTTTATTTGCCGCTTTACTTATCACTCTTTCAGAACATGCTCTCTCCACGTGATCTTTTCAGTAGTGTCTACTCAGTCTTCTCCATCACGCGACATCTGTAGAAGAAAATCTTATTTAAAAATGCATTCCTAAAACTGTTGTCAGTACTCCCATAATTCAATATATAAATATTGGTATTGTAAACATGTAGATGCATTTCGTACAATGTATCTTCAGTAGAGAGATAACCTTCATATTCCACTACACATCCCATGCCTGCCCGGCCACATATAACAGGTGGTCGTGTTTATGGAGTGATTAACAGAGCGAGACTGTTGACCCATTTAGCTTCTAATTGTGCACTTGTGTTTAAATGGGGGAGAAAGTTGATTATACACAATATCTCAGACAGGAATACTCGATGGTACATACAATAATTTGTAAACACAATGACATAATTGATGATTATGAAATTAACTACGCAACGAGGTGTTTGATAATACGAGTAATTGCAATTTATCTTCTGAATCGTGTTTGCAAATTAAATGCCTATGAGATGAGATTTATTCTTTTAAGCATAGAAATAAAACTAATATAATCTTACGTCTAAATAATTTATTAATAATATGAACGTATCATATTATTTGGAGATTACACAAATCAAGATTGAAACTTTTTTCATTGAACATGTTACCTATATTTTTTCGAATATGGCTACACAAATTCTATTCAGAATAATAGAACAGGATATTTGAAAGAATTTTAGGTCTACAATAAAACTTTAAATAAAAAATATGTAATGAGTAATTTGAATTATGTCACCTCTTAATCGGTCAATACATTTATTAAACAATGATTTTTTCGAGTATTTTTGTTGTTCAATTTATGTATAGAGCTGAGGAAGCTCGCTACAGAGTGAAACCGGTTGACGCTACTAACTCAAGTAAAGTGGTTTATACTAAGTGAAAAAAATTAACATTTTATTTCTCAATGTGTCAAAACCACCATAACGGCTTCGTATCAAAGTTTTATAATTTATTCATTTAAACAAAAGCGCCTCATTTGCAGTTTTTAAAAACAAAAAGTACTTTTTAACATTTTATTATTACGCTTCTTAATAAAATAAAGAAAAGGAGCTTTCTGGTGACAAGTTTTATGATATTCATCTTGAAGCGTGTGAAGCATCATTCATAAATTACATAAGAAGCCGTGACAAGCTAATTATCGTTTACGCAGAAGCAAGGTCGAGTGCAGATCGTGTAGGAAGCTGCACCATCTATGGTGTCATTCATCAAGCGCACAGACACATCGGTCTCCACGTGGGTAAACAGTCAACACGTGTGATCCTACTCGGCGGAAAACTCCCTCGTCTACTGATTCACCGGACTTTATATGGCGAGGAACATCATTATGATAATTACAAACAATCGCTTGATTTCGTAACTTTTCTATTGAAAGATGCAAACGGCAATGTTGGAGCCTACGCTAGGATAAATACAGCAAATCACGGATATTCCGAGTCAACGTTCAATGTTATGCATTGTTTTATAATGTTTATGTTTCGCGTAATACAAAGGCTTATTACAGATAGATCTCCTATTGAATGACGTAAAATGTGTCGTTATTGTAAGGCTGTTTTCTATAAAAGAATCATGTACGAGTATATTTTGTGGGCGATAAAATGCATTTTATATATGTTTTTGTACAGCCTTGTTAAAAGCGAAAGGAGTATGAATTATCATTTTTAATTTACAAGCTATATTACCAATGTACGACGATCACGTATGTGCTAAACAATCCTTAGCAGGACAACAATCCTTCAGTCATCGGCCAAAATCATTTCGAAAGCTACGATTATCTGTTAAATCATATTTTTGTTATTGAAAGTTTTATACATAATTTTACTATTATATTTATATTTTGTATCTGTTATCTATGCCACAATTCATAAAAATCCTTTCTGTGATAGCTTATTTATTAGTTAACATTCTGTGACATAATATTTTATGTACAAACAGTGTTCTTATGAATGCTGTTTAAAAGCCGAATAGGATTTAAATCTTTATTTTATGCGTTAAAATTTTCTCCTAAAAAATATTATAAAAGATGAATAATAAATCATTATTAGATGTTGAAAATATATGTGCACGAAATACAGTTTCATCCATTTTAGACTCCTGGACCTATTATCATATTTCTTCTGTGTTAACCTTTACCTCGTTTATGTTTTCATATTTAAATACTACTATAAGTGACCCCCCACACGATGGTCCGATGACATTTGAAGAATTGCTGGTGATTGAATGCGAATAGCACAAGATAGGAATGCGTGGAGAAGTATGGGGGTCTATGTTCAGCAGTGGACAACAACGGCCGTTTAATTAAGTATTTATACACACAATATCATCGAAAGTGTGATACTTTCGGATTCTTTCTAATTCAAAGAGAAATCAATGCGTGGAAAATATCTATATATCACTCAATTGACATTTTTCTAGACTAGGTACATTACATTGGCTCACATATGTGAGCTGATATTTCCTCGCACATATAGAAGAGTAGCCACATTTAAATCAATTCTAGAGGACCAATGAGGACATTTTGTGACTTCCTCGTCCTGAGTCTGCGGTCTTAAGAACATCCACATTATAAATAGACCAATGGAACCAACTCACTAAAACTGTCCCTAGATTGCCAGGTTTTGGATGATGATATCACTTGATCATTACAATATATAAAGATAAAATTCAAACTCTTGTAACCATAACTGAACACGCCACTTTTCGAAGAATTTCTTTAATATCTTCCTCGTTTTTCATATAAATTGTATAACTTATTAACTCGTAAGTAAAAGCATGTCTCATGCGGAATTTCACAATGACAAAAGCGTTTGCTAAAATATATGGAGGCTTGAGGTTTTCCTTAAACTGGAGATGAGATAATAATCATCCTTGATATATTTCTGAATTACAACTGAAGATTCAAGTTTCTTAATCATTTTGCGAAATACTTCTGGTGCAAATAATTACATCTGATATTCGTAATTATGTTTATGGCGTAATGGATCCAAATGTGTATACGTATTAACATGTGTAATATTCATGTTTGAGCTAATATATCATGAACACTGATATATTAGCTCTAACATGCAATTACTGTACGTTAAGATCTGCTAGTATTAACATAAAAAATACTGAAAAAAAATTATAACGGTAAAATATGATATTAAAAAAACCTAATTTGTTTTCACTCTCAATTCAAGAATACTTTCAATTGAAGTGTATTTTCTTATATATACGCCATAATTTTGGGTTGCGGATTCGTAAAAAAAAATCTCAATGAAACAGATCATTTTTTAATAAAGTTAATGGCGTTGAAATTTCACATGTTAATAATATAAACTTTGAATAACCTCGAAATTTTAGAAATTAAAAATGCAATTAAAAATTAATAATATATTATAAATAATCAAATAAATTTAACGTCAAGTCCAATAATTGATTTATTTACATTGTTGTAAGATCTGGTACCTGGACCCCAATAAGAAATTTAAATTATTATTTTAAATTTAATAATAAAAAAATTGTAACAACGAAGTAATGAACGTTCCGAAATAAATCATTTTAATATCTGTCAATACTGACCACATTTATGTTTTTTTTTTATATTTAAAATATATATTTATATAATATTAATATCACTGATGAAGGGCTTCTGTGTCCGAAACATGTCTTTTTTCATAATGTTGTTATCGTGTACAAAGTAAAAAAAAACATTGTTTGAAGTCTATTTTATTTATGCATATATATTTTTTATTTGCTTATTGAATTAGTGTTAATTCAAGTACAACTCTTGAAATAAGTAACTTCGGCTTTCAGAATAACGATGTAAAAAATACATTTTTAAAATTTTATTTTTAAACTAATTTAAAAATAAGAATTAATCAGATGATCAATTGTTATTTTTACTGATATAAAAAAGGAATTTTATCTGAAATCAGGGGAAAAAATTAAATAATTTTTGATAATCTAATGATTTTTCTTAATTTTTTTATGGAAGTTGAATTTAAATAATAATTAAATAAAGCGACGTTTTTGTAACTCCCTCCACTTTTATATTTATGTTTATCTTTTATGAATAACAGTTTGACCAGTGTGTCGATGCCAGTATACCTGGTGAAACCCTGTCGAAATAAAAAAAGTAATTATTCAATAATAACCCCATAATGTGGCGATGAGGTTCGCAACCCATCACACCGCGTCTCCCGCGGAACGAAAAGAGAAGGATGGAGTGCCGCATCAGTAAAAGTGTGACAGTCCATTTTTTCTGCCTACCCTTTCGGGGAGACGGCGTAATGGTTAGTTAGTTAGTTAGTTTTAATTATTCAATTATTGTTTTTTTGAACAATCAGATTTTTTCATTTGTTTTAATTATTTAAAAGGGAGTTTTATATCATTGTTCAAGAAATAATAAAGAATAGCGTAATAATACGGTTCAATGCTACTCGAACCTCTAACACTTTCAAATATCTAATATACGGAGTCAAAGAAAATTGCTGAAAAGTCACGAGCAAAAAGCGAAGCATTATACCGGAATGGGTGGATCGAAATCGCAATTCGTGATCAAATTAAGTCGGGAATTTTAATGCAAAATGTTTCATTCAGGTATCACCGGAATCTTCAGAAAAGATGAGCAAGCGTCGTGACTTATTTGACCGAATCTGTGCCAAGGTGAAGGATTACCCAGAGGCGGTGTGTAAGGAGTCCCCGCATGGGAGATTTAATGGGAAGTTCTGGTCAAATTTATTTCTTAATTTCGTAAACGTGATAAGGATGTTTCACAACTTAAACAGGTCACTATTGAAGTAATGTTAGTGGATCTGGCGTGCTCTGATGAATCGGAGAATATTTTTTATAGCTAGATGTCCAGGATGCAAACGATAAATTTTAATGTCGTCTATTTTCACCTTCAATTTGTGTTGCAATCTCATATTTTATTTTAATTGCAACGCTGTATTGTTAGCATTATCTTTGGCGTTTAATGTTTTTAAATACTAATATTACACAATCATTTCGTATACACTGAGAAAAGGAGATTTAATAATGTATGGAGTAATGTTTTTTTCTTATATGCCTTCACCTTGGGTTGTAGATTCACATTTGAATAAATAGAAAAACAACTTGTGTTTTCGCAACACTTTATTTATTTTATTTGCACACATGTTTCGGTCCTTCGATGCACAAATTTTAACAATAAATTAACAAATAATCGTCACTCATATTATAAATAAAATTTTAACTAAATAAAGTTCATAAGTGGTAGTATTTTTTATATTATACATTTAAATAATTAAATATTGGGTTTGTGAATTCTAGGTTCATAAAAGCAGCAATAAACGGTTCGGACTTCAAGGAAGCAGATTTACAATTCTCAGGAATTACACTTCTCAGGAATGAACTTGTCGCAGATAACAGGACAAAAGGCTAACACCGATAAGAAGAAGGAATTCTGGGGATTTTCGAAAATTGGGATTTGCGGTAAAGTTTACTGATTATTCATTATTGTCATTTGTTTTTTAATTTAAAATTAATTTTACAATTTTTAAAAACTGTATCGCTTTTATCGATCACTAATTTTTCCGGTTAAGAGCAATGTGAATTCAAATAACTTATAACATTCTAAATATTAATTTTAGATAAACTTACGGCGTTAACACTGGGAATTCCATGATGATAATTTTTTTATGAATAAAAACCCTGTTGATTCTAAATATCTTATAATATATTACGCGGTATTTTTCCTTTGTTCATACAATATTATATATTCTTTTTACTAACCATAAACACTAATAACGTTTTTTTTATTAATTAGAACTGTTTTTCTTTACACTTTTGGGCTTATTGTTTAGTTTTACACCTTTATCGTTGCGAGAATGATGTAAAAAGGTTTATATCATTCTCCCGATGATTAAAGTGTAAAACTTACTAAACATGTCTAAAAAAATAAACTCAAATATGTAAGATAATAGTAATTTTATTCATTAAAAAATCGTAATTATAGAATTCATCAATCTAAATACCTTAAGGGGTTAAAGGCAGTCAGGGGTAAGATAAAACAAGTATTTATTATTTTTTTTAATATTGGTTATTTAATTTAGTTAATAAAATCAATAATATTATATTATGTTTTAACTTGATTTGACATACAATTTGAAGGGAAAAAAATATATATATGAAGTAATCGCCATATTTGTTGGACCCTGTTCTATAAATGGTGCTTTGTGGTGACCATTATAACTTCTTACAGGTTCATCTATAATCACTTAAATAAAATAGTAGTTTATCTAGGGCCTAATCTAAGTTTTTTTTAAATAAAAAAAATGTCGGCCTCTGATAATTTACTTCCGGATTCTTAAGGAAAAATGCAACAGTTAATTGTTTGTAACAAATAGAAGTTGTTAAAAAGAGAAATCTTCGAATTTTGATCAGACACTAGATTAACTACAGTTTTTTTTAATGATTTTAGATGAACATGTAAGAAGTTATAATGGTCACCGCAAAGCACTGCTTATGGAACAAGGTCCAACAAAAATGGCGATAACTAATAATCGGGTGGTGGTCTAGGGGATAGAACGCTTGACTCCTGGTCCAGGGGACTTGGGTTCAAGCCTGGACACGACCAGATTCCTTCTTCATAATAATGAGCTATTTTCTACTCACATTGAAGATTGTAAAAATAAATTCTAATATCATTAATTTAATTTCTTGGTATTAGTAAAAAAAATATCTTCATATGTATTTTTTTTTCTAATTTGGGTCAAATTAAGTTCAAAAATAATATAATAATTTAGTATTGTTGGTTCTATAAAATAAATTTAATTACTGACAAATAAAAATTTAAATACTTATCCCTTAAGTAAATTAAAATTTTAATAATAATAAATAAGTAATAATCATTTTTAGTGGTGTTGTAAACTTCCCGGCAGACTGATTGGTTCTGAATAGTTGTAAGATTTAACAATATGCCCAGACGCTGTTGATTGTTGTTTCTATTGGAATTCAAATATTTTAAGTTTATCTTCGCTGCCTTTACAGTTATTAAAATTACCGCGAGGGATAACAAGCTATAATGTCAGATTACGTTTTGAACCTTTGTCTAATATGGCAACAGTGACTACCTCCGTGTGTCTCTAACGATTGCTCATGTTAATAGGCGGGACACGGAGCCAGGAAGTATGCGGGAGTGTGCCCCTCGCGCCATATTGCACAACACTCGACAATTATTTAACTAATGCCGCTTAGTTCAGGCGACACTTGAGCTAGACACGAATATTAATAATGCGACAGATTCAGTGACAGCCATTGTTGTGAACCTCTAACGCAATGTGTACTTTCGGAGCAGATTAAACCAGCCAGGGGTAGTCATTGGGCCAATACTTTAAATTCTTTACAATTAACGAAAGGATTATTTTTTAAATCAATGTGAATATTGTAAAATTCCAGAAATTGCGTGAGTTTGAGCGCAAAATCCTAAGAAATTTTTTTAAGCTAATTCGGGAGGTTATTGACCCTTTTCCTTCTAGGAGGTTGTAGAGAACTGTATATCCACATTAGGAAATACCAGATTGAAACTTATTACTTATTTTAACATTTTTCTTATTTTAATTGTCAAATTCCAAAAGAATGGCGATTAACAAAACAAACCACTTATAAAATTTCCTGGACGATTATTTTAAAAACATCTACGTACTTTTAATTTCCAAACGAGATATTTAAATAAAACATTAAATTAAGTAACTAAATGTTTCTTAAAGTATCAATAAGTAAAAATATCAATAAACATTACGGCGCATTATTTTTCATAATTTGCTTTTTACCATTTTACTTCTTAAAATAGTCTTAATTTGATTTACGGCACTGATAATTCGTTCAAGTTACGATTCAAAATCGATTGTATATAAAATATATAAAAAATGCGTAAATGTCAAAAAAAAATTATTCATAATTAACTAATGATGTGCCCCCGAAGAAAATTATGAAAGAAAAAACTGTTAGTAGTAATTAAACACTTATTTATTTTTTATTTAGATGAAAGAAATAAATTTGTGTTCGTTCTAATTACATATCGTAAAAGAAAATCGTTTAATTACATAAATCATCAAAATATTGAATGAACTTGTAAATTTTCCATTCACCTCTTACCAAACAACAATTCACTCACTACCTACCAATTCACTACATACCAACCAACAATTCACTCACTACTGTTAGCATTAAAATTATTTAGTGCCGGGAGAGCATATTGCCAATAATATTTTTTCTGTAACAATTTAATCGGCGGTCCAATACACATTATACAGTAAGAAATTTTAAGAAACAAAATATTTCACGCTTCAAACAACTCACATCTTGGCCATTCTGCTATCCTGGTACCTAGATTTCATTTTAAAACATTTTGTATGGAGATTGTGCGTTTTTTCAACTTTTTAAAATTAAAATTTATAAAATCGTGAAAACCAAATTTCGGAATTCAAAGTTTAAGTTGAATATTTCATTTTTCAATGCAGAAATCACGAATTTTTCATACCAAATTACGTTTTGAAAATATCAGGCACCAGGAGTTAATGGCGTGCTAGGAGGTATCGGACGTTAAAACTTATTAGTAATTTAACATCAAAAATACCGAAGATGCTTTTCGTTTCTTTCTTGCGTATGAGAGTAAGCAAGATAAGTAGCATTTGGGATTTCAAGCTTCAGACTAATCTCCTTGGCCATTCTGCTTTCCTGATTACCTAGATTTCATTTTAAAACTTTTTGTATGGAGAAATTGGGCATATTTTTTTTTTTTTAAGTTTTAAATTTAAAATCGTTAAAAACAAATTTTGGAATTCGAAGTTTAAGTTGAAATTCTTTTTTCAATGCAGAAATCTCGAATTCTTCATACAAAATTGCGTTAAGACAATATCAGGCACCAGGAGATAATGGCGTGCTAGGAGGTATCGGACGTTAAAATGTATTCGTAATTTTCCATAAAAAATACCGAAGATACTTTCTTTTCTTTCGTGCGTATAAGAGTGAGCGAGAAAAGTAACATTTGGATGGAACCCGTACCTTACGTTGTCGTTCTATGCAGCTCGTGGCTCGGGGTGAAGTATTGCAGCAGTTATTAAAGTTCGTTTCTAACTACCTTTCGATTTCTTGCGTTCTTGACTAGGAAAACTTTTTGAGGGCGGCCAAGGTCTACCTAGGACTGTAAAGAAGAATATTCAATGTAAACTAAAATAATAATTCGTTCATATAAATATGAATGTCATACGAGGATTGAGGAAAGCATATTTTATCATGGAATTGGTTATGGAAATTCTTGGTAGAAATTCATTATTCTCATATAAATTTTCAAAGTATAAAATAAGTAGTATTTTTTTTCCATATATTTATTTGTGTCCTACGTATGTTAGATTAATTGTAGTGAGCCGTCGAAATCAGTCGAAACTTAAATAAAAAGAACGTAGAGCAACTAATTTTAAAGACGGGTACCTATTTTAATAATACAATTTTTATATTTATCATGTTTCGTAATAGCGAATATTTAATCAGAAAAATGAATCGGTGAGTATTTATGATAAGGGCCGCCAGTTTAGAACACCCGCCCTGACCTCCCGTCACACAAGCTAGACACGCGATCATTTGTCCGGCAAAGCGCAGCCTTGGCCGTGGACACTTATCTCAGTCTGGATACAGATCCACCGTGAACAGTACCTTCACACATTACACGGAGGCTGTATACCGATTTAAGATTACAGTTACAATAACTGTTTTCCACCATTTACTTACTTCCGTTTCCTTACGAGCTTATTTACCTGGCGTTCTTTACTTTATTTTATTTTTTTAAATAAGTACTCATATATAGAATACTTGAACACCCTCGCACCATTTTTGTAGCGCTAGGCAATGAGAATTTTTGTTGGTGACGTTACTATCCACTCTCTTCCTTATATACCCATGTGTTTATAAGGAAGAGAGTGAATGGCAATGTCACCAGTCTGTCGATGCCAGCGAGCCAGGCGAAACCGGTCGCTGTCGAAATAAAGAAAAATTCGAATGTAGTTGTAATAAAAAACATCGTTTTATTTCATTATTATTACTTATTTTTCTTTCTAAATATTCATACTGGAATGTATGGAGCATGTCTTGAACTGCTGACAGGTTTCAATATACAATAATTACTCTTTGAAAATTAAGTTAACACGGTGGAATTCCATTGTAATACACTTTGGAAATTGTAAAATAACGTTGTTTATCCACTAAAATATTAAAAATCACGACATGTTTCTTAGGAGACCTCCATCTTCAGGTGTAAATATATAATAAATAACGTAACAAGTAAAGACTAATAAAAAATGCATTTAAAAATCAATACAGTATAAAGAAACAACACATTTAAATTCAAATGTTTTGAAATATGTCGTGATTTTTAATATTTTAGTTATTTTACAATTTAAAAAAGTGTATTATAATATTTACTAATTATCAATTTTAGATCTAACTAATTAACTAACTAACAACCATCGCGTTTCCCCGGAGAAGTAGACAAAGAATATGGATCACCACATTCATATATCGTTACATGCAAGCTCATCGATTTTTCGGACTTCGAATCTGACCGCCTTATAAAAATTGATAAATTTGGTCATGCCATGATTTCCTCGGCTATCCTCGGCTTCATTTTGCATTCACACTCATGTTCTTTAGATCATTTTTAATAAATACCTTACCAAACAATTAATCTCTCGAAATAGTTCCGCCATTTACAAAACGTACTCAATTATTATCTAAAAATAGTTTTACAATAAGACTGTTATTTCTAGGGTCAAATTGATAAAGATACAATTAGTATTCTGTTATATTTTACTTAAAATTATAGTTTATGAATTGGACGACTTGTGTCGTTTCCAGTGGTCCCGGGTGTTATAGTTTGAATAACACCACACGTGGAGGCACCTTACTTGCCCCCTGAATATTATTGGAACCTATCATCAACGAAAGAGGCGAACGGTTTTACCGAAACAAAATTGGAATGAGTTATAGTTAATTACTACATTATATTTATATTATGTAACGTCACAACGTTTTATTTATTTTTATGTAAAAGAAAACCAAAAATTTTCTTGTCATAAACTTTAATTATAGAAGTATACACTTATTGCTTCAAGTTATTCAGCATTTTACGAGTTTCTTTTGAATTTGAAGAGCCTGGCGATTTGTATGAATTGTGAATATTGCAAGGACCTACTAAGAGGTTATTTGTATGCTCGTCAAGGACTACGCGCTCTTCTCTTTTCTCCTCGGCCTTCGTCTTGTCCTGGTGAGATGACGGGCAGTTGAGAGTTTCTTATACAATAAGAGTCATTGCTAGTCATGACACTAAATTACACTGTACTGTGTGCGTTTTGTAGTTTAGTAAAATAAATTACGTGCGGCAATATTTGTAAATACAAAATAAGAGTACACTCGTACTATGTTGAGAATAGTTTACTTTCGTTATGGTTTACGGGATGGACACGACCCTCAGTCATAAATACCACTAAGTAGAATAACTTTCGTTATTTTTTAACCTTTTCAAGTACCTTTAAATATTGTATTACTTCACGAAATCATTTTAAATAAAGTGATTGCTTTCAGTAATTTGGTACATTCACATCATATTTTACAAACTATGTTATATTTTTTTAAAACAGTGAGTTCTTTGCACTATTGAGGGATTCCCTTAAACTTCTATAGAATTTGTAAAATATATTGAGTATGTTTTTTCTCAATTCATGAAGTTCTTGTTTTTGTGCATACATATTAGAATTAAGTATTAATTTAAAGATGTTAAAAATCTTCAATTTTAAACACTTATGCTTGTTTTGTCGTTTCTGACTCGTAGTTGAATACATAACTCAGATATTTTTAATGACTTGACTTTAATTTATAATAGTTAACATGATTGTTTAGTGGTTTTACATGGATTTAATATATATAAATTATATAAATATTGACAAATTTGTTTCGCCTTGCGAGGGCATTCTCAAACTGAGTCATTTTGAGAATGCCCTCGCAAGGCGAACACTATTTATATAATTTATATAAATTAAATCCAAGTAAAACCACTTAACAATCGTGTTTACTATTATAAATTAAGAATGGAGTTTTACTAAACGAATACCTCAACCATCAATGACTTGACTTTGTTTGTCCCCGAAAATAATTTGCGACAACGGCAACTTAGATAATTTCACCTGTCACTGTCTAGAACCAATCTACCTAAGGTAATGCTGATGGGCAGGACAATTTTATTTTTTTAATCGCATCTCTTCGGATGTGGACACTCTGAAATCATTTATTATATCTCTTATGTAGTGTATTGGTATTTGTTTATCTTGTTCTAATTATATTGTATTTTTGTATTATTTTCGAATTGTTTTTGTAATTGTTCTGTATCTTCTTTGTTTTTAAATTTGTTATTTTTTTTATATTCTGTAGTCATAAGAGTTTTATTAATGTCCTGTTATGTTGATGATTTAAAAACATGTGGGCAGTGAATTCTTTCTTTCTACTCCTTCGGGGAGACGGCGTGTTAGTTAGTTAGTTAGTTAGTTAGTTTTCAATTTAGTATGTATTTGTTATAGAATCACACTTATATCTTTACGGATATATGTACATTTAAAGAAACATATCTCTTGACATTTAAATATTCACTAATTGGTGTTTTGATATCATCATCTAAATGTATTTTCTTCCCAGATATAGAATTCTAAGATGATTTTATATGAGCTACCAAATCAGCATCCGCATTGGCTAACGATCTTAACTCATGACAAGTGATTTGCGTATAATGTTGTTTTTAATAAATGTGTAACTTGAAGCATATTTGTCGGTTTACAATAAAATAGATATTTAGGAGCAATAAAAAGTTTATGATTCCGTACACAATAGACCGCGATAAATAAATTTGCCTCCATAATGCTGCATAACTCAGTAATTACATCAGCTAGGAAATTGTCTTAATTTATATTAAACTGGAGTCTTTATCTTCTGGCGAAGTCCTAAATTTATCATTTAATTAATCATTAGTGTTTCCTGGTTCCAAAGATCGCATATTCTGGGCTATTACACTTATAAGGCGCTTAACTCGTAAAACAATCAATTAATTAGTCGAATTTATGTTTATAAAAGTTCCTATTAGCTAATGACATCACCGTATTTAGACTTGAAACTATTGATTTGCTCTTTCGATAGATCATCATTAATCATATATTCTAATATATTTATGTAACAGCATTTTATAATCAACTGGACAAGTAACCGAAAATAATTGCTTTGTTAGTTACATATCGACATTGTGATCTTGAAATGTTCCAAATCCTATTTGTTTTAAATAGTGGTAATTTATTGTTTCTATCAAAAATGGCAGTTTTATAGAAGTTTTCTTACATTCTTTTTGGAGTGTAAAGTCTCGCCTTGCTAGGACATAGTTAAATGTTTCACATATTATTGATAATCTCCTATCAAGTTGTAACATCTCACGCCCATAAATATAATACAAATATTAGAAAACGAACATTTCGCCATACTTATCAAAAATGGTCGTCCATATATAATATTTATATTTTAATATTATTATGGAATTCCTATTTGCTAGTTCTTAATAAATTTAAAACATAAATCTGTGGAATCATTTTTTTTTTTAATTATTTTTCTTCTGTTTAATTCAGAACCGAGTCCTGTTATTTCCCGGAGCCTGTTCCTGAAATGAAGATGTCCAACTGTCTCGCCATAATTTGGGTGGTCCTCCTGGAGGTCTTCTGCCTGTAGGTACCTTATTTATTTTATTTTAAAATTTTAAACCCATTAATTCATCTCACATGAAAAAAAGTGTTTTTGTGGTGACAATGCCTTATGGTATCTCTATTATTATTATAGTATTCTCCTATATTTCAGTAGAAGATTTGGGCAACTTTGTGTCAATTTAAAAATTCATTAATTTTTCAAATATGTATAAATTGATTAAAAAATGGTTGTGGATTTATAATTAAATATATCTGTAAATAATGTTGTAATAATATTGTATTTAAGAGTAATTTTTTTATCATAACAAATATAAAATTACAACCTTTTTAATAACACAAAATTATATTTTGTACATGGAACAATCCATTACTAGAGCGTCGAAACATTATATTATTCTATACAAAGTTAAGCCCATGTTTATTATATATAAGTGAGTACGTTTCTGTTGGCATAAGCCGCTGCATGTATAGAAATCGAGTTCATTGCCAAATTATATTGTTCCTAATGAGGAATAATTATAGTTCGCCTAAGGGCATGTTATAGCTCTCAAAAGTTATACAAGTTATTCGAGATCATAATATAAAAAATATTTTTTTAATACTATAAAAAAGGGATTTCTGTTACGTAACTCAAAATACATTTTGTTTTGATTAGTTATATTATTAGTTTTTTAAGTTTAATATGACGAATGTGTAATGTAAATATTTTAAATACGCGTGAAACGAATATCACCGAAACCAGTTGATAAAAGATGATTCCAGTCCCATGGCGTCAAAAGGCTTTGATTTTGAAATTGCAGGACAGACAGTGTAGAATAGACTTCCCATATCACTTGTTTAATGTTTCTTGAATAATGATGTAAAACTCCATATTAAATAATTAATACGAATGAAAACATCTATTTTATAGAAGTTATATTATTTTTTTTCTAAGGCTTATCAAGTGTAAATTTTGCATATAACATAATGACATTTTAAATAATGTCAACATTTGATAATGCCTTAGATATGCGACACATGTCTTTCCCATAAACTTCTAGAAAACAATTAATACGAATGAAAACGTCAGTTTTCTAAAAGTTTCATTATATTTTATGGGAATGACATGTTTCGCCCTTCTAAGGCATTATCAAATGTGATATCGCCTTAGAAGGGCGAAACATGTCATTCCCATAAAATATAATAAAACTTCCAAAAAACTGACGTTTTCATTCGTATTAATTGCTTAATAGTGTATTTTATGTCATTGTTCAAGAAACAATAAATTCTACAAAAGAGACGTTGTCATTCGTTATAATTATTCCTATATCTATTTAGAACTCTAAACATCGAAGAATCTCATGAGCTCTCTTAAATCGTCCCTTTTTAAGAAGAGCTTCTAAGACAGAACGCACCCTGGAAATGAATCTATCATGAAAATGGCACTATATAAATGTCATTGGTGTCATCATTATTAATCAAGGTTATATTAAAATAAGCCGGATTTTTATATTTCTCAAATATTTCCAGGTGGAATTGTAACACAAATAAGTAAACTAAAACTTTTAACATATTCTTAGAAATATACCTATATGAGATGTGATGTTGGACTGCGAGAAGAACTAATCAGTCGATTCTTGACCACCTAGGCTTTAGATCAAGACTCTCTATGTTGAGCTCTCAGAAAGTGCTAAAATATTTTGGTCACATAGCCCCGAGAGATCAGGACAACCTCTATAAGCTCATAATAATGGAAAAAGCAGATGAAAAGTGATCACTAGCACGTCCATTGTTCACCAAGCCGCTGGCCTGATCAAATCATAGTGATTACTGACCTCTCAATAACTACAGTTTGGAGACCGACAAATGATAAGAGTAAATGGGAAGCCATGGTGAATAATCTATTGAATAGACATAACCCTCACTCATGAGGATTGCGACACAAGAAGAAAAAACTATTTTTATGATTTCACTTTTCTACTGATTTTAATGATAAAATTTAAGCTTTCTTGTCATAACAGTAATTTTAACTATTCATACGGCGATATTACTATCAAAACTTGGATTTAAAAATAAATTTTCTCTAGAATTTTATGAAAAGTCTTCTTCTTCTTCTTCGTCCTTGTTGTAGACCTATGTTGTCTGTTCTCCGGAGTGTTGCTCTTCCTGTGAATCTACTTCACAGGAAGAGCTTTCCATCTTTTAGGAGGTCTTCCACGAGGACGAGTCCCATGAGGCTGATTATGCAATGCAATATAGGGGAGTCTGGTGGTGTCCATTTTTTTTAACATGACCGTACCAATCCCTTTTTCGCTGTCTGCTCCATCTTATAATATCCTCAACCTCACATTTATCGTGTCTTGCCTGCTATCGTCCTGTGTCTTCATAAAAAGTTTTTATGAAAAGTGAACTATGCATTTTATTCAGCATTCATTTCAAAGATCTTCCTCGAATGAAAAGCAATTTTAAATAACACTATTTTACGCAGAGTTCATTTCTTTTAACTGGTCCGTACTGATTTCACCAACAAGAGACTAGACATTCTAAAAGCTTGAACTTACATCACTCTTCCTATTAATCCCTACTGTGTGTGGTATCAGCGTTAATAACACAATTGGGCCGTTACCTATTCACCATAAACATAATCCGAGTAGATTCACAAAGAGTGATGCACACGGACTGTGCCTAGACTTGAAATTGCATCACAAAACCGGGGTTCATCACTTGCCCAATGCTGTGGGTCCATTTTGGCCGATTGAAAATTATCATTGAAAAGTCATCGCTTCAGCTCAATGAAAAGAGATGAAATATTATGAAAATAAATTTAAGCACATTACTCATTGAACTGTTATCCGATTGTAATGTTGGATTGATAAAACATGTAATTATTTACCGACGTTTGGCAAGAGTGCATTTATGACCGGTGACCTTTAGAAGCAATTTAGAAGTTTGTAGGTGCAACCAACGGAGATTATTTAGATAATTAATGATGGAGTCTTTCTTTACAGATTATATGGTAGTCTTGTGTTTTTTTAAAAACTAACTAACTAACTAACCATCACGCCGTCTCCCCGAAAGGGTAGGCAGAAAGAATGGACTGTCACACTTTTACTGATGCGGCACTCCATCCTTCTCTTTTCGCTCCGCGGGAGACGCGGTGTGATGGGTTGCGAACCTCATCGCCACCAATAGGCATCTCCCGCGCACACTTCGATCGACCGACACCCACAAAATAATTGTGTTTTTTTATAATATATAAAATAGGATTTTGTGACCTGCAAGAAGTGTATACTACATTGCATTAAGAAGAATCTATTTTATCAGAATTTAGCGTTTTTCTAATATTTTTATTATGTCTATTCTTGACTTGTTTTAACTAACTGGGACATTATTGAAATGACGATTTTCCCAAATAGTTTAGAGAACATATCGACAACTAGAATCATAAATATTTAAATTAGAATTGTTATTTTTTACATTATTCACAAACAAAAAACTCAATTTTATCAATCAAAGTAAAAATGGCAGTTCACATTAGAGTTTAAGTACCAACCCTCACCTATCAAAGTGAAGCATGGAACTGGTAGAAGAAGGATGAGAGCTGAATAAATGCGGTAGAGATGAGACCCTTAACGCATGTATGGTAAGAATAATATACTACATAATTTCAAATGTTGATATAAGGAAGGAAGGTAGAGCGGAAGAAAGTATTATGAACAGAATTATGAAAAGATCACGGCGTTGGTCAAGAGTATTTGTCTTCTGAACGTACTTTCACGAATATGAAAGACATCGATCTCCGAAGCGATGATGTTCAGCAGTTTGATTGCTCTCCCCACCGGCATCACCAGATTCCTCTACATTCATACATCGTAACACCCACGCTCATATTTTTTTCCGACTTCGAATGTGGCCGCCTTTTATAATTTGATTAATTTAGTTATGCCATGCTTTCCTTGGTCTTCCAAGATTTCTTTTGACTCTCACGCTGCTAGTACACAACTTGTTAACAATTCTTCTCTCATCTATTTGCTCCATATATAACGATCCTTTTTTATTTCATTTGTGATGGAATCATCTGCACATTTCTTCCATATTTCGTCGTTCGGTATTCTACCATATCTCGTATTCCCGCACATCCTTCTCAGTGATCTCATTTCTACGCCATTTATCCTTCTTTTGTCAGCTCCAAGTATCCCTTCCATACACTAGAACTCCATTATGAACTTCCATCTTTGCTTCAGTGTTGTTTATGAACCAATATATTTAGTTTTCAATAACAACAAATTCTTTAATTAGATTCTCATACATAAATAAATAAATAAAATATCTGAACTGTGGGAAGCAGCATCCAAGTGCAAGATATCTTTTATGCAGTGGCCCGGTAGAACTTCGATCAATCACGTATATTTATAAGTTTTATTGTTTTGTATTAGCAAACTTTATATGAACTCATCGGTAAGGTATTCTTTATTTTGTGTTTTGGTCATTTGTAGGAGTGACCTAAACTATTAATCAAAGCTTTGAAACTCATTTAACAATTTAAAAAATAAAATAAAATCTCCTTGGGAATGACTGGCAAGGGTAAAGTACGATTTATGGTCAAATGTTAATTCGATACCCTTATATATGCAAATTAATTAGATATAAGCTATTGTTTTTAATAACCCGTAATTAAGTATTTTGGGAAGAATTGATTGTTTGAGTTTTTTTGGAGTTGGTAAGATTATTTATAATAATCATTTAAGATCGCAAAAACTCTTACAAAAAGTCATTCATTCATACAAAAAGTCATTCGTGAGCACTATCCATCACAATATATATTATTACCACATGCGATCCTTTAATTAATTTAGTGGAAAAACGTTATTATGAGCAAATTTGTTAACAATTTTTAAATTTGAATGCGTAAATTAGTAATTCTTAACAAATCACCATTATTATCAGGCATCCGCCCACTCATTGGCGTAGGAATCCTTCATCTGCTTCCACATATGTCGATCCTGGGCAACACGAATCCTGTCATACCTGCGGACCCTTTAATGTCGTCCTTCCATGAAAGTTGGAGACAGTAAATCATGGGGTTCTAGTACCAACGTCTATTTATAAATGAAATGAGATGATTAAAGAATAGGGGTTGACTAATAAATGAGGTAAAATATTTTATTTATTTGTATGATAGAGCATAAAAAAATTAATGAAATAAATGCATCCTTATTTGGAGGTTAAGAAAAGGTTAAAGATTTTGGAACATCTAGTAATTAAAAAGATGTAAAGAAGCTTACGAAAAAATCAGAAAGCTGAGGTATTTACTGATATAAATACCAGATGAATCCATTACTAATTAGCAGCTAGCATTACCATTACTAATTAAAAAGCTTGAAAGATATAGAACAGTGAAGCAGTTCATACACTTTCTTAGGAACTCTTACACTTCTGGGTATCTGTGATACTTATTAGATGGTATCAAACCTAGAAATTTAAAAAAATAAAACCAAATCAAATTTAATTGAAAATGTATGTATTAAACCATCAAATATTTTTTACTTTAAATGAAATCTTTGACATGTGCTCAATATCATTTTCCGTAAGTTTTTTTTTATTATTTTGGAATGAAATATTAAACCTTAAATCATTAACAAATCATAATGATCTCTCTGAATATTTTATCTCTTAACATGCAGAACCATCCTGCCTCTGATGATGCCAGTGGGGAGTGCAATCAAACTGCTTGATCGGTACACGATCGCTTCGAAGATCGGCGTTTTTCATATTAGTGAAAATACGTTCAGAAGACAAAAACTATTGACCTTAGAGAGTATCTTGTATTCCTAAAGTCGAACCATCTCTCACGCGTTCCTGGTATTATCTGTTCTCAATAGATGCCTTAACCCAGAGGTTGGCAAACTTATTTGCCAAAGAGCCAAATATGTACATTACAACGATTTAAAAAAAAAAAGAAGAGCCAATTCTGTTTTTTTGATTTAGCAAACATTTATTATAATTTCAGCACTTTATTAAATTACGGGTACCTACGCGGAATAAAACTTGATATCATATTTAATAAACATTTTATTCATTCCATCCATAATGAGACATCTTAATGAGAATAATGAGAATCCATAATGAGACATCTTATTCAAAAATCATAGAAAAAAAGCCCTTGTAATACGTGCGCGACTTGCAAACACGACAATCGCCGACCACCGTGACCGTAGCAACGCGACTGGTGAAGTGACTGCTATCCAACGCCAACCAGACTTATTGAAACGCGAGAAGAGTCTCCCTCGCACCGCGCACCCCGCAGTCGTCACCCGCCGATACCATAGTGAACATTTGTGCCGGAGCCGCACTTAAGAGGCTAAAGAGCCGCATGCGGCTCCGGAGCCGCACTTTGCCGACCTCTGCCTTAACCTATAATTTTTATATATTTCATAATTTTTTTAGAAAATATCTCATTAGATACTATAAGATACGCTTATGATCTGAACTAAATAAATAACTTTAAAATATTAATATCACCTCTATCGTTATATCGATATCGATATCGATCTATTTGTTGAATTAAAGAGATATGATTACTTTATATAATATATTTTTTTTTATAAAAGTTTTATAAAAATAAACATGTCCTGTAAATAACCCATTTTCATTTAATTGTGGACTGACTGCTTTCTGTATAAAAATAGTAATCTCAACAGATGGTGACGTCATCAGCCTTCTGAAGTGCTTCTCGAGAATAACAATAGTTTGGACAATGCATGCATCTATTTAGATTTCCGTGTCATTCGCGATGAATGAAATGCTTTATAAGACGTAATGTGCTGGCCCCTACCGAGCGAGGCGGGTTTGAAGATCTATGTTATTCTCTCAAGGTCTCTACAGGGGTACATGTAGGTATGACCGATCGTTTATTTTGTTCCTTGATCACATATCTCATATATCACATATAGACGTACCTCAAATGAATCCTGCACAATCATACAGCGTCATACACACACCAATTGTTATGAATATTCTCATGAGTGAATTTAAGTTTTTTTTTTGCGATTACGTGCTTAGGTCATATCGCTCACGTATATTTTTAGTGCCATTACAATTAAATTAATTCATGAGTAATTTGCCTTGTAAATTTAGATTATTGTAAAAAACAACATAACATATAATATTTTGTTGGTTTTATTTAATGTAGGTACTTGAGTTCAACATTCAAATTTCGGAGTTAGGTATCAAAAAACCGTTCATGTAATGTATGCAAAATCATATGCAGGCAATTAATTTCAAATTAATTGTATGTAGCTTTAATTTAAATTTGTACTTACGTATTTTTATTTAATTAATTTATTACACTTTTTATGTGTGATATGTTTCGCGCTTTCTTGGCATTTTTATGTTATAGAAGTTTTAATAATATTTGCTAAGGAAATTTAAAATAGCTTTATTTCATCCACAAAATATTTTTTTTTAAATATTAAAAAACACGACACATTTCGGAGGATACCTCCGTCTTCAGGTGTATAAATATACGAGTAATAAAAACTAAACAAAGAAAGACTAATGTAAAAATGCATTTAAAATTCGATACAATAATTCAAATTTAAAAAATAACCTGGGTTATTTGTTATAAGTACTAACGAATAGTTATCAAATAGCCCAGTTTAATTTTTAATTTAAATTATTGCATCGAATTTTAAATGCGTTTTTATATTAGTCTTTCTTTGTTTAGTTTTTATTATATTTTTACACCTGAAGATGGAGGTACCCTCCGAAACATGGCGTGTTTTTTAATATTTTTTTAATAATTAGTGGATTAAACAAAATAATTTTTAATTTCCTAGGTATCTTCTCTCTTCTCTTTTTGTCCTGTCACACCTCCGTGGTGCATAGGGCCTCAAGGAATCTTCTCCACCCGACTCTATCGCATGCCTGATGCCTAACGTCACCCCAAGTGAGGCCTGTTGCCTTAACCTCGTCCTGCAGGGTTCTTTTCCAGATGGCTCTAGGTCTGCCTCGCTATTTCTTTCCCCCCCATAGGGGACCAGTCTAGTGCACCCTGAGCGATGCAGGCTGGGTACATTACTATGGAATTCCAAAGTGCCTTAGCGTTCAATAAGTTCAATAATATTTAAATGAAAAATCTTTAAAACGACAACAAATATTTTAAAGAACTTTTTCGAGATATCTGTCCGACAACAAATATTTTAAAGAACTTTTTCGAGATATCTGTCCTTCAGTATTGACGCGATCTTAATTCAATTAGCTATTTACGTACATTAGCAGTTTACATAATAATAATAAATGTTTGTTTATTTGAAAAAGTATGATGTTTCTTTGTTTTCTAAATCCAGCAATGATAACAACTATGACAGAATTGTAAATTGCTAATTTAATTTCTAGTGGAAATTGTATAAATAAAAATTACCATATTCTTCATATAAAACGCTACCTTATCCACGGTTATTGACTATCAGGTTGCGTATAACAATTCTGATCTTAGATAATTATGGGATGAGTCAGACAGATGACCTATTATTATCTCGGGTTTGTCAGATCTATTTCCAATATATTTTAATAAATGCAAAATTTTAATTTGCATTTATGCTGGTGAGGTAACCGCAAAATAAAACGTGACTAATATAATGTGTTATTTTTATAAATAAAGTGTAAATAGGAAAATATAAAGAGGAATATTTCATCTAAACATAATTTAGGTCTCTACTATAACCCTAAAAGCGTTTTAGAACAGTATGGTTTGGAAATCACATTCGATCTACAAAAACTAACAGAATAAACCATAACGCTAATACTATATGAGCTTATATATGTTTTGTTTTGCCTCATTAATGCGAGGTGTCTCTCCATTGGCTGACAATTCAAGAGCAAAAAATGCTTCCCTCAGTGCCGATTCTGATATTGCAATGATGTCCATATCATCAACATATACCAATATACTCGTATATGGTCTCACTTGATTCGAAGCTCGGTCTCTTATGGCTTTCTCTAGAGCTTTATTTTATATAAATATAGATTATGTACTCTCAGCTTACCCAAGGGAAACGCTCACACGGTGGTCAGAGGAAACGCTTTAAGGACTCCCTTAAAGGAAACCTACAAAAGACTGGCATCGACTGTGACTGCTGGGAAAAGACTGCAGAAGACAGACCTAGGTGGAGAACAACAGTACATAAAGGCGAGCAAGTCTTTGAAAAAGCACAGCGCAGAGACGACGTCGCAGAGAGGAGGAGGAGGAGAAAGAAGAGACCACTGGGAGACGGTGTCGGCTCCATGACAAGCGCCTTCCCCTGCCCCAGATGCCCCAGAACTTGTGGGTCCAGGATTAGGCTCTTCAGTCACATGCAGACCCACAACCCTGAAGGACAGTTTTCCTCGAACACGAGGGACAGCCGATGATTTAATATAAAGCATCATTTTGTTTCATTATTTCATCCTGTCTCAGGTCGAAACTACGATGGTTGGATGTTTTCGTGGCAGAGTGACAGGTCCTGAAGTAGCAAGACGACGAGGTGAAGGTTAGATACAGGACAAGATGGACACGTTTCTTGGAGTTAGCTAATATCCACCAAGGGTTGTTACGCTGAAGATGATGATGTATATATCGTAGCTTGAAATATACTTTATTATTATTATATTATATTATATAGTTATTATGTTGATTCTCATGACATGTGATACGTATCAAATCTATCGCTATTTTATTGTCCCTTGAATTTAACACCAGATCAAAGGCAGTATGACAATCACACTGCCTCCGCCGGGAATCGAACCCGGGACCTTCGGTGTGGCAGTCAAAGCCAAACCACGAAGGTCGTGAATATATTACAACACCGCCTAAATATGTTAACTGTTAATTAAACGGATGTTTTGATATTTTTAAAATTAGGTGGAAAAAACTATCTTAACTTTTCTGATTTCGTCACTTATAGCAGCAAAAAAACGTACCATAACATGTATGCAAAGAAGTATTTTTACGTGATTATGTATGCACATTTTATATTATATAACTTAACTACTAATCTTCGTCCCGCCCATAAATTACACACTTCTTATCGTTCGTGGATGTCCTGCCTACACTTAACTCAATTACGTAGATTTATGGAACTCCTTATTAAATGACATTACTTCGACCTGTGTACTAGTACGCTACTTCGTATATTCCTGTAAACGTTTAGATTTCCTTCCATTGATATTTCTCAGTGAATGTTTTTTTCAAGAAATACCCTGATTTCATTTACCAGTGGCAGGGAGTAACATATTTAAAAAAAAATTATTTTCATTTTCAATATCTCAACAACCCGATGTGAGTTTTGGCTCCTCTGTAAGATAAATATATTCTATTTAATTTTAATTTTTATAGTTACCTAGTTGTTTCTGTGTATCTGCGTGTGAGTTTTCTTAAGTGCCCGAGGGTTTCCTTTGCTTTGCTCCATTCATAAATATAAGTTAACGTCAGTCCCACATGGACGGGATACAGGTCTAGGAAGTTGCGAAACTTATAAAATGGCGCTGCTGCGCCCTATAATGATTTCGGCTGTGTGACAAGTGTCTACATCCCCTTTGAGAATCGCCTCCAATGTCAATTCTTCTGAGAAATGGCTTAATTGTAAAAAATATTACTTATACGAGTATATTAGTTGTGTAACATATTTGTTTATATTCTTTTATAGGTCAGTAGCAAGTCCCTCCAACATTGGCGACGTTGGCGGCCCTCCGAAGTATTACTGAAGTGGTTTCCCGAAGCCTTTTTCTGGAATTTTCTGTAAGGGTTACCTTCCCTGAGCAGGTGGGTCTCGGTTTATGTCATACGCTCTCTTCCTGTATGCTATGATCCTGATGATAAGGTCAGTGATCACATTGTCACGATGATAAGGATACCAAGGAGTTGGTCTTACTGGAAGTCTTGCTGTTATCTTGCAAAGTTTCGTCTCACAGCATTTTATAGATGCATACCTTCCAGCATGATGTGTCCAGTAAAACGCGTCCAGCGATTCAAATCCCGATGTTTTTTGATAAAGGTCAGTCTTTGGATTTTTTATGTCTTGATTATCTATGACTCTGCATTTTTCCTGATAAGTCAGCTTGTCATCTTCCGGGTGGATTAAAAGCTCTCTTCGTCTGGCGATCTGTGAAGAATGCCCCTGAGGCTCTAGTTGCACCGTTGATCGTATGTCCAGTGGGCAGTGGGCGGTGGGCTACGCCCGGGGAATCCCAGGGTCCAGAAACCCGAATCTAGAGTGAATCATTTCAAATCTATTCTTGTTCATATCCAGCCACTTATGGGTACTACATTCTTAATGGGATTAAATAATAACTGGTTTATCAGCAAGTTTTATTAAAATTTATTTGTGGTTTTGAAATGGAGTTACTTTAACGACATGAGGAAAATATTCTGCATTTATTAATAAGATATTCAATTTCCTAATTAAACCTTCATTTTATAGTTATTCACTTCAGGTAAAATAAAACCCTTTCGTGCACAAACCGTGGTAGAGATTGCGCCCTTACAAGGCCATTTTAAAAGGCTTTTGACATTAACTTTCATGTACTGCTTTAGATATCAAATATCTTAACATATTCTTTATTTAATATATTCATTCGAATTTCGAATAAAGTAGTTATTATTAACAACTAATTTCTATACTTTAATCATTAACATTAGATTTTCGACTAACGTAGTTTACATTCACAATATGAACTTAAATAAGTGATCTCACATCCAATGAATCGAAAGTCAAGCTATTTGATATATTTTTATTTTTATTATTTCAATGATATTTTATTAGAATTATAAATTTATATTTAAACCATAAATATACTTTTAATTGATCATTTGAATTGAATAAATAAATATTCTCTTCTTCCATTTTCCTTGATTTTTCAATTTTTGTAAGCGTTCACTTCCTCTTTCTGCAATACAGAATCTTCCATTCAAATATAATACAATGGGATGCGTACGTGACTTTGCTAAGGACAACAAAATAAACCCTTCAAAGCGGCATGCTCCCGGCTGACTGTCAGCTGGACACGAACCAACATCCTTCGGGTCCAGAGAGAAAAGCATTATTCACGATAATTTTATATATCATATTTATCTACATTCTTTGTAAGCGAAAGATTTAACATTCTTATTATAACCACGCACTTTGTAAATACAGTATTATTTGTTTATTTAATACAGGGTTCGATTATTGATAAAATAATATCATCTATTTAGTACTGGTAGGCCATAGTATTACTATTTATTTCATAGCATAGCGATTACTTATTTCATAGCAATAATCAAACCGCAAGGCTAGTGCATATCTTATTTGGGTATTACCCAGAACCTTGTGGTTTCGGACATTCATTGCACAAATGCAGTTTATCTCATCACAAACAACATATTAATATTGCGGTAGAATATACTTGAATACAACACCGTAAACCAACAAGAAATCACAAATACTGATTTTTTAATTTTAACGTAGTATCGTGAATTGTTGTTTTTGCACTATGCCGCTACAGAATAACGCCGTGAGAAGGTATTGGACTGAATTTAGTATCCGAATGTTGTATACGAATGCGCGTGATCCGCTTGGAAATGTGACTTCACTTTGTTCTTGACATATTTTTAACCTCCGCTTTACAACTTCTGATATGGTATTACGCTCTTCTCAAAATAATCATGGAATTTCTCTGAATAAACTGATTTAAGAATGGTACTGGCAATGTGAAATCCAAAATGAAATTTTGTATTCAATATTACAATTTGTGTATACAAATACTTGTAGACATATATTGGATTTTACCCATTGCGGGTAAATCATTTTTAAGGATTAGTCGTATCTCAATAGAGACGAAGATGTAAATTGTTTTTTTTTAAACAGAATATGGTGGCCGAGGCGTTTACAGGACTTATGACCTTGTCATTGGTTGGGTTAAGCGATCGCTTTATGTTAACAACATTAATACATATATTCTTAATAGATGGCGCTAGTGTAGATTGACCTAAAAATGTGAAGTGTGTCTCAACCTAGAAGCATATATACATCTTTCAAAAATTTGTCAGACGTGGTGGTCGTAAGAAGGGCGGAATGGGGAATGTTGTTAACATAAAGCGATCGCTTAACCCAACCAATGTCAAGGTCATAAGTCCTGTAAGCGCCTCGGCCACCATATTCTGTTTCCAAAAAAAAACACTTTACATCGTCGTCTCCATTGAGATACAATTAATCCTTAAATATTAAAATTATACGCATTGTTTGCTCAAATTATTAGAAAAAACAAGGATTGATATTTTTCCATTATAACCAATCATTTTTGCTGTAAACCAGTCGAAACTATCCTAATCTTATTTAGGGGCGATAATGGGAATTATGGAGATTTATAAAATGACGTTTTTATTTTTATTTATGCTTGTACTCCAGAATGACGTTGGGTATATTTGGTTACTTAGTGACGGAGTTATTATATAAAATGTTTTTTAAATCTGATGATTTGTTCTATTTAATTTAATTTATTGGAATTCACATTTGTAATAAGTTTAAACAAATGTTATTACATCATTTTTCTTGAACACTGATATAAACCTGCATATTAAATATGTTGTCTTGATGAAGAGTCTCGACTTTTTATTATATTTTATAAGAGTGACATATTTTGCCTTGGTAAAGTTGATAATGTCTTAGCACGGCGAAACATATCACTTTCATAATAAAACTTTTAATTAATGTAAGAAAACGTATATTTTCTGTAATATTAAATATTCTCATCAAATTTAAGGAAAATTAAATATCTTTACTCACCGCCGCTCTCTTCATTTCTGAAGTTCAATAATTTTATCTATATTCCTCAATATTCATATACGTTGGCGTTCACGCATATTAAAAAGGTCTACTCGTAAGTGACATTCACAAGTTAACAAACTTTAAAATAGAATTAATGTAATCGTTGCTTATCGAACTCTTACGAGGTTTCTTGGGTTACAACTCAGTTTCGTGTTCCATTCACGTATTTTATGTATTCTTTCTTAAAACAATATTTCTTCATTAATTATTTCCAAGTATCCAAGCCAGTGGCTCCCAGTGCAATAGCGTCTTGCGGAGAAATGGCTTGAGTGAGGGCGATACTCAGAACCGTGCGAGGTACAACCTGAGATCGAAAAGAGCCGACCCCAACAGTCAATACAGACGATGAGTTGGGATAGCGCCAGGAAGAAGAAGTTAGTGGCTCCTTGAATTATTTTGTTATTTTGTTTATAAGTTTTTTTCTGCCCCGCATTCTTCTTCTTTCTTCTTTTCAGCTAATTTTACTCCACTGATGAATATAGCTCTCTTTTACTCTCTTCCAATATTTTCTTTCTTGGGCTATCTGTTGCCACATACGACCCGCAAGGATAATATCATCCGTCCGCCTTTTTGTGGTCTTTCTATGCCTCTTTTGTGGTCCCAAGGCCTCCACACTCTTCACTCACTCACTCCTCAAGATTCTAGGTGACCACCTGATCTCATCCTGTCTTTACCCCGTATTCTATTATAAATTAAATATTAGAGGTATAATTTGCTTTCGATTTCGTTTCATACCTTGTTTAGACATTATTTATATTCAATTATAAAAACATGTTACTTTAATACATTTAAAAAATATGTATTGTTAATTGAAATTATTTTATAGAAGTTCAATATAAATAATGGAAATAAAATAAAATGATAAAAAATTACTTTATTGTTATATATTTAGTGGGCTTCTACTTGTGTTTAACGTCGACCGGTTTTGGCTTGTTGCCAGAAGATGGAAGCAAGCTGCCGAAATCGATCCACGTTAAACACAAGTAGAAGCCAACTAAATATATAATAATAGAGAAATTTTGCATATTTTTTTTTCTTTATTTATAATACATCTTATATTTCATAATGATGTACTTTCGTTCCTAATTGGCTTCATGAAACGACGTTTCCGTATCAGTTTATAAAATAACGAACAAATATTTGTATCAAAATTTGTATAATCGAAAACCTTTTGATAAATTTGGTTCTTCTTATAAAAATTATATATCCCATACAATTATCACGTAAATTGCTCAATGTTACCAAAACGACCCCATCTAAATTTGGATATCTGCTACCTGTATTGATTGAGCTTTTTCTCAATCCCAATAAATACATGGATGTAAGGCAAAATGAGGCAAAATAATACTTAATAATTTCAATTTAAGAAAAAACAACATATGTAGACATAATGTATCATATGTTGTATTTTTAGAAAATAATTCATAATTGAAGTTAACTAGATTTTGATTTGGAACTTGGAACTAGCAAATGTTGAATGAAAGTATTATAGATTGGATGAGCACCCCTTCTAAAAGAAAAAAATTCGAACGATCCCTTTCTATGATTGTTATTCTAAATTTAAAAATATGTTTATACAGGTACAGTATCTTAGTCTATTTAAAATCACGTAATTTAAATAATAACAAATAAAAATCAAATGTATCTGAAATGTTTCTATTTTGATAGCCAATTATGGGTGCGTTAAAAATTAAATATATTATAAAAAAATATTTCATTGCGCCAAACACGGTATTCTCACTAATAATTTTTTTTTTATTAAATACTTGTATATTCTTTCTTTACGCATTCGTTTTTTAATTATTTTTAATGAAAACGGGACGGTAGGCTAAAAAGATGGGAACATATGATATAAATCATCCATGCTCACAAATTATTATATTTGGAAACTAAGTAGATTGTAATGTCCTTTCAAGGCATCGCGGGCGAGGTCACAGGGTTCACTAAACGTCCTTTGGTGACGTCAGATCCGGCAGAGAAAAACCGCAGACGCTATTGTCTACGTCATCCGGTTATTATTCTAGAAGCCATCACAAAAAGCACCCGAATAAATTCCTTACCTCTTCTACCGGACGTGACGCAGAATATGTAGCAGTTTATTGTAAGTCATCTTTCTTCTTAGATCATTGAATTGAATAATTTTTTGCGTAATGATTTTCACTACAATGAAACAAGTATTTATAGGATTGGTTAGGTTATGATTACATGCATCAGGTAGGATTAGGGGAGATGAAAATTTTTCACCACCCTTTTGTTAAATCATAGGTTATTATGCTTTTTAGACCCGTAGACCCCTTGCCAATTTTTTTTCTTTTTTATGTGGACCCCTGCTTTCCTGATATTGATATTTTTACAAATTCGTCTGTAAATAAATTCGTCTGTAAATAACATAAATCTGTTTTTGAAGCTGACACAGGGCTATAGCACTTTGATAGGGTTTACTGTAGAATATAAATCTTTAAAATAAAATGTACATGAGTTTTATAGCTATACATTTAATAATTAAAATGCAAATTCAACACTTTTTCATAAAATAATTACATAAAAAAATCAATATTTTAATGGAAGGGACCATTTTATGTTCTTTTTCTCAGTCTTATTCCGCATGATTGAGGGTCGGGTCCATCGTGTAAACTATTGACCAAGGCACTCTATGCGCTCCTGTTACCCGTTAGTCTCCAGGCTGCAGCTAATGAGAGACCAGCCAGATCCCTAATTTGATTGGACCAGCGGCTCGGTGCTCGTCTTTGTGGTCGCCTTCCCTCAACTTTGCTCATGATGATGAGCTTTTCAAGGTTGTCCTGTCAATTTTATGTATTATACATATAATTGGAAAATTCATGTCTATTATAAGAAAGTATTACTAAATACCTGCAAAGGACCTATCTGTGGGGAGGATTATTACATCTGCGGGAAGCCTACATTTTGGTCACGGTCTGCCTAAATGGGATTCACCCTTGTGGACCCCCGTTTACATCTCATGGACCCCAAATTTTTGGTTTCATTGATGTGGACCCCTTGCAGGTCTGAAATGATCCCCAGGGGTCGATATAAACCATTTTGGGAATGACTGTTTTAAACCAAATAATTATTTTAGATTAACAATTTTGGGAGTACAGAATAAATTTACGAATATGAACAAAAACAAATTAGACACACAATTGATTAAAATCCATCCTTTATCAAATCGAGTAAAACTTGATGATGGAATAGCTTCTTTCCAGAAACCATAAAAATATATTTATTTTTTCAGAATTGTAGATAGGTAATTGGTTTTAAAAAAAACTCACACAATACGGCTTTTCCGCAAGAACGTTTTCCACTCACTTTTTAGGAGTACAAAAATCTATTAATGAGTTTGACTAATATTCAAGAGTAGATTGTGATGATATACATATAAAATACAAAGATTTATATACTCTTATACGCTTAATTATCATTTCCTGTAACCTTTACTTTAATCCAAATTTGATAATACATTTACAAAAAAGTAAATTTCAACTCAATGTTAGCAGGTCATGAGTTCCAGCTTGTCTAATATTTCAACATTCTGAATAATTACCGACTGTTCACGGGAAACATTTTTTAAATTTTAAAATTTAAATTTTAAAATTTAAATTTTAAATTTAAAATTTAAAATTTTAAATTTTAAATTTTAAATTTCGAATTTTAAATTTTAAATTTTAAATTTTAAATTTTAAATTTTAAATTTTAAATTTTAAATTTTAAATTTTAAATTTTAAATTGAAATTTTAAATTTTAAATTTTAAATTTTAAATTTTAAATTTTAAATTTTAAATTTTAAATTTTAAATTTTAAATTTTAAATTTTAAATTTTAAATTTTAAATTTTAAATTTTAAATTTTAAATTTAAAATTTAAAATTTAAAATTTAAATTTTAAATTTTAAATTTTAAATTTTAAATTTAAAATTTTAAATTTTAAATTTTAAATTTAAAATTCGAAATTTTAAATTTAAATTTAAAATTTTAAATCTAATAACTAACCATCACGCCGTCTCCCCGAAGGGGTAGGCAGAAAGAATGGACTGCCATACTTTTCTTTCCTGACATATTTCTCTCGCTTCCTCAACATTCATACATCGTGTCATGCACGCGTGTCGATTTCTCTGACTCCTCACATGGCCGACATTCAATATTTGATATATTTGATCGTGCCACGTTTTCCTCATCCTCTATTTCTGGTTCCATTTACATAATTAACATATACTTTTTTTACCATTCTTTCTTCATTCTTTCTTTCCATATGTCCAAACCATCTTAATGATCATTTCATTATTTTGTTCATGACACCATCATTCGCACCGCATTCACTTCTTATATTTTCATTCGACACTCAAACATACAAAGAGTATCCACACATTCGTCTAAGAGATCTCATTTCTACTGCATTCATTCTACTTAAATTAAATTAAAATGGAATAATTATAAAATTTGACAGGGGTTTTCAAATAATTAATTTTAGGGACGTTTATGATTAATACTTCATGTAAAGGACGTATAATAAATCTGAGAACATTGTGTGGTCTTATGTAGAGTGGTTTGTTTTATTTTACCGCTTTTATGTAGTTCATAAATCGATCGCTGACTTAACGTGTAAATTTTTAATATCATTATTATGCCGGTCCTAAATTTTATAGTTTTTAGTTTCACTCCATCCCGAGTTCTTGTAACAATGTTCACCTACGCTGTAATTAAAGTCTCCGCGTGTATCTCCGCGAATATCACCGTAAATTTGTTTGTCGCTCAGAACATAGTTTACCAATTTCTATTAAAGTCAGGCATTAAGATTTAATATTGATATTAATGTTGATTTTTAAATCCCGCCCATAGAACCGTGCTGCGGTCTGCATTATTTGTTACAACATTGTAAAAGTCAAAACATTAAATCTTTTTTTAAATATTTTTTGTATCAAGGTCACGCGATAACACTTTAACACTTCGTAGGCAGAAAATGATTTCTACAAGTTCGAAATGACACGAGTTTAAATACGAATCGATTCAAGCAATCGTGTCGAATTCTACGCCAGTCAAAACGTACATCATATAAAAAAAATCTTTGTATTTATCTTCTTCTTCTTCCCGTGTTCCGTGAGGTCTCCCAAACGTTGACTATCACCCTTGAGTAGGCCTCCCTGTCCTGGGCAGCTCGGAACAGCTCCTCCACGGTCCTCAGCCCTCTCTACTTTCGGATGTTTCTCAGCCAGGAAACCTGCCTTCTCCCAACACCTCGTCGACCCTCAATCTTACCCTCCAAGATCAGATGTAATAGTGCGTACTTTTCGCCTCTCAGAACATGGTCCAACCTTTTGATGTTGCTCAGCAACTCTCTGTCAACTCTGGCTCTATGGAGAACGTTTGTGTTGCTGACCATGTCAGTCCAGAAGATGCATAACATCTTTCGGTGTATTGTAACGTAAGTTACTATTTCTTATTTATTTTCGGTTATCTTAATATTCAGTGTTTAGCTCTAGACCCCATTCAAACCCCTAGTTCCCGTTTTTACCACCAGAGTGCTACTTTAAACTCTTGTTCCCGCGCGCTTCTCGGATTTGGCGCTAAATTCACCCCGATGTGTGCGCCCTCTGCAGTTCTCTCTCAGCCCCTTCTGCGCAACCCATTCTGCGCAGCCGATTCGGCCCGACTTCACTTCGCTTTGAGCTGTCAACTTCGCGGCATCGATTGGAGGATCGCCGTTTCGACCCGCGATTTTCCCGATGGGATAATCCGTTTTCATCTAGCCTCATCCGCCATGGAATAACTTCGAGCAAGGTATTTGCGGTACTTGCCATCGTGCCCATAAAATCTGTGGCATTATTTCAGGTCTTCCGCCAACTTGTCCTGCACTATGGCGATGCCAAAAGTGCATATCCGCTCCCAGGCCGTTTGTCAAGCCCGACCTTGCTGCGGTTGATTCCCTCCGCCACGGTCCGAGCCATCCTCTGCTCCCGAAATTGCCGCCCACGTGTTGTCGCACATCATGCCCCGACAACGTGGTTGACCTCACCACCATGCGGAACTGCGAGGACCACTTCACGCCGCTTCAGACAGCACCAACAGGTTAGGGAACCTCGTGTCTGCCAGGTGACGCTCTACATATTGATTTGCTGACCCACCATCTTCTGGTCAGCGTCGCTGATAACGTCTACGGACGACGTCGCCGGTCGATGTCCTGACGAGCACGCCGTCGAGGAATCGCCGCAAACAGCCTCTTCATTATTTCACCATGTGCCTCTTTTTTGTATACGTACGACATCTCTAGCCCCTAGATAACTATTAACTATTTTTTTGTGTTATAATAAACCCTCATGTATTCCGTCATGTGTCTTTCTTTACACCTTTCCCTATTCGAATGACAAACAGCCGGAAAGTATCTCACGAGAAAACCGGAGATCTAAGGGCCCGCTCTCTGCGCTAGCCGAGGTAGGGAGATACCCATTACACTGGCGCCCAAACGTGTGGCGTTCTGGCGTTGTCATTCGATGAAGGACTTGTGTGGGCTAAACATATGTCGTATATTGATTGTTAACTGTTTATTGTTGAATTGGTAGTTTGTAATTAATTGTTTATAATGGAACAAATAGTAAATGTTCCCGGGGCCCATTTCAAAACCCTTTGCAAGGCGTTGAAGGATCGCGGAATATTGCCAAAGAATACCCTCGTGGAAGTCCGTGTTCAGGCTGAGGAATTCAACTCACGGACGAGTGATGTCGTTCCACTCACCATACCCCCCACCGTCGCTGACCTGCCGATCTCCGCCCCCTTTCAATCGTGTCCTCTTCATCGGTTTCTCTAACACGACCCCCTGTAGAGCTTCAGCCCTTGAATGTTAATTTCGCATCGTGGCCTGTGCAACATTTCACTGGCGCGGAAGATGTGCGCGAATTTTTCACCCGTCTAGAAGAAATCGCCAAATCTAGACGCTTCGACTCCCAATTGTTGCCATCTGTACTTCCCGAATTCCTCAAAGGCCGCGCTCTGACACACTATAGAGCGTATTGTACGACCTCCAGTGACTGGTTGCTCCTTAAGTCACAGTTCCTGCAGCGTTTCGAGGATGACGATTATGTCATCTCAAAGAAGCTGGAGATATGGTCCTCGCGCCAGTCTCAAACTGAATTAGCGGCAGACTACTTCGCCCGGGTAGTGAGCACCAATAATACCATTGGGGAGGATGGTCTCTCTGACCAGGAGATCCTCAAGGTATTAAGGAAGGGACTTTCGCCCAAATTAGCCCCCGTAATAATTTCAGCCAACTTCTCCTCCGTCGTGGAACTGGAGAGAGCATGCCAGACCTACGAAAGATTGATTGGTGCGTCGGACCACCCCAGCCGCTCTGAACCTAAATCCGGCCGCTACGTCCAGAAATCCCTAGCTGCCGTTCGTGTGCCTCCCAAGAGCCCCCTAAGATGTTTCTCCTGCAAAAACCTGGGCCATATCGCCAAGAATTGCAGAAAAAAAAACCTTCCTGACACCTCTAGACCACCCCCCAGTTTTTTCGCAACAAAAAACTAGCAGCTAGCCAGTCTCCCGTAATCCCGCGCTCAGCGGAGTGGTTAGACTGGCTGGATTCTGTAAAATTATTCCACGAAACCTGGTATCTCCATGCGGTAAAAATTACAAATGCCCGTGACAATCGCCCATACTTGAATTTTAAAATCCACAGTGTCCCCTTTCGCGGTCTGCTTGATTCCGGTGCAGCCATCAACATCTTAGGCGGAACTCTGTACCAATCCTTTATTAATCTCAATTATAAAATCACCCCTGGTAATTGTTCAATTCACACGGTCGATAATACCTCCCACCGTAGTATCGGAACCGTTACCTTGCCCATTCGTTATGACAATACCACCACCTGGGTATCATTCGTCCTAGTCCCTTCCCTAAACGACTGCTTCATCCTTGGAGTCCCTTTTCTTGAATCATCTGGACTCACTCCCAGGCTATTTCCTGGACATCTGGATAACAAACCAGCCAAACAGTCAAATACTCAACCCGTGTACTCAGTGAATCCCTCGCCATCTTGTCTCGTCCCTGCCGAAGAATTGAATCCTGCTCAGTCCAAGGACTTGGACCGAATAAAAAACTTGTTCGAACAAATTTCTTTCGAAAAGATAGGTCTGGGCAGGACCCACCTTGTTAATCACGAGATCGACACGGGTAACCATCCGCCGGTTAAACAGAAAACATTCACCCAATCCCATGTTCGCCGCCAACAATTAATAGAGGAACTAGAGAGAATGATCTCGCTGGACGTAGTTGAACCCTGCAAGAGCCCGTGGCTAAATAATGTATTTATTGTCCCAAAAAAGGATGGTTCTGCACGATTCGTTCTGGATCCGCGAAAACTAAATTCGATTACCAAAGCCGACTGTTATCGCTTACCGAACATTGACCGAATTCTAAGCAACCTGCGTGACACTAAATACCTTACTGCCCTTGATTTAAGCATGGGTTCTGGCAGATGCCCCTGACTAGAGAATCAATGATTAAAACCGCATTCTTTATTGAGGGTAGGGGTCAGTTTTGTTTCAAAGTTACTCCATTCGGGATCACCAATATACCGAGCCAGTTGCAAAGGTTAATGGATGCTCTGTTTTGTGATCTCGGTGACCATGTTTTTTGTTATCTTGATGACATTCTTATTTGCAGTCCAGATTTTGAATCTCACGTCAGCACACTCGCCCTGGTTTACGAACGTCTGCGTGAGGCCAACCTCACTATTCGTCTAGGCAAATCAGAATTCTGCAAATCTTCACTGAAGTACTTAGGCCATGTGATTGATCGTGAAGGAATAAGAACTGACCCAGATAAGATTAAGGTAATGATTGATTTCCCCCGTCCCACATCTACTAAAGAAGTTAAATCCTTCTTAGGCTGTGCCAGTTACTATCGTAAATTCATTGCACATTTTGCCGAAATTGCTGCCCCTTTATGCCGTTTAACAAGTATAAAGCTTAAAGGCACTTCCTTCCAATGGAACGAAGAGGCTGAACAATCATTTGTTGCCCTAAAAAATATTATGACTACCGCCCCTGTGTTGAAACCCCCTGATTATTCTGTACCCTACATTCTTACTTGTGATGCCAGTGGTATTAGTATTGGTAGCTTCCTTGCCCAAAAAAATGCCTGACGGTTCCGAGCATGCTATAGCGTATTTTTCCCGAAAACTGACTGCTCCTGAACGTTCCTATTCTACCACTGAACGCGAACTATTGTCTATTGTGGATTCGGTACATCATTTCAGGAGTTACCTGGATGGCACACACTTTACGGTCCAAAGTGATCATGGCTGTCTCAAATATTTGAACAATCTGTCATCGCCGGGAGGCAGAC